>CM053786.1:60912002-61309502 GCA_028749045.1 Cupressus sempervirens
TCCTAGGGCAATGGGTAGGCTGCCTTGTTAGGGTAGGGGTTGAGAAATGGGACATTGTTAGGCTTAGCTACAATCTTTTTGACCCTTGTTGGCTTTTAGGGCTAGAGATAGTGGTAGCTAACATTGATGAAAAGTTTTGGATCCCCTTGCTAGAAGCTTATATGGAACATGAATTGGGGAACCCTAAACTCGCCAATAGCCCCGGGCATTCATGTCTGGTCATCAGAGATAAGATTCTCTTTTTCAGAGAGTGGCTGAGGATGGAAGCAAGCATTCATTTCTTGCTGAGATGGAGGGGAATTATTAAGGATCTTGGTAGAGATTGGCTCTTGAATTACTTGTGGGCCTTTGATGCATACATCCATCCGGATGTGAACCTCTCAAATTTGAGAAATGTGGAATTTTGTCTCCCAAATTATGATAAATCTAGCAAAGGAAGGACTGCATATGAGTTCCCGTCAGGTTTGAAGGCCAAAAACCTACATGAAGTTTTTGAAATCATAATGGTTTTCAAGAAACAAAATTGATAGCTATTGATGTAGGTACGGCTCTGATACCACTGATAGAGGGCCACACCACTCTAACAACTCACAACCAAGAATGCAACAATATAGAGACCGAGAAAAAAAATGCTTCACAAATAATTTTATTATACTTGAAAAATCCTTACAACACCCACAAGATGATATCAAGCTTCTCCTTCTCGAGCTTCCACTCCTCGAGCTTCTCCTTGAGCTTCTACTCCTCAAGCTTCCCCTTTGAGCTTCTACTCCTCAAGCTACTCCTTGAGCTTCTCTTTGAGCTTCCCCTTGAGCTTTCACCTTCTTCTCAAGCTTCTCCAAGCTTTATTAGAAATGTTCATATGCCTTGCTTAAATAGGCACTTACCACCCAATACATGACTTATCCACAACCTTCTACACAATATCCACAATCTTCTAAACTTCCATAACTTTCTAGAATTACAACTAAGCACCACCATGTGGCCCAATTAGAAAATTACATTTCCTTTATGGATCACAACAAATATTAAATGCAAGATTTAAGAAACTTTCCACAAGCTTCTAAGATGCCACCTACACACCTTGATTAATGTAATGACAACTATTTTTCTTATTTTTCTATTTATGCCACCTATGCACCTCGAAAATAAAAATCCTCTCTTTCTTTTCTCCTTTTTATTTTTTTAAATTATTTCTCCTCAAATTTTTGTCACTTTCTCTCTCCAAAAAAAAAAATTTTTTTTTTTTTTTTCCCAATAATTTTTTTCATGCAAGATGCTCCTACATCAAACTCCCCCGGTAGATAGAAAAGTGTGTCCCACACTTTGACACCAAAAGAAAGATCTACCACCATCTTTATCTTCACCAAAGGCTTCCACCTCAACGGGGACAACAAAACCACCATGCAAATCTTCCACATCTGCATTACTCTATCAAACACTAGAATCTCAACCATCCAATCAACAAGCTCGTGCCCAAGAACAAACTGAATGTAATGCTTCATTAGCAAACTCCCATTCACATCAACAACTAGTGCGTCCATACCAGCAATAACAAACTCCACATCAGCATCCACATGTACATTTCCATCAACACATGCCAAACTCTCAACACTAGCAACCTCATTGCTCACAACAAGATGCTCTGCAATACATAACTCACCTCCAACAACTGGATCATCCACCTCCAAGTGCTCCATAATCTCCATGTCAGATTCAACCAATTGATCATGAAAACCAACCTCTGTCCCAACATCAACAACATTAGGAATATCTTTAGCAACAACCTCTAGTTGCTCTGCAGGTTCTGCATCAGGCTCCACAAACTAATCAGCAAAACCAACCTCTTCCACCTCAACCTTGCGATGCCATCTTCTCTCACGAACCTCCTTAACTTGATCAGCCAATCTATCATCCAACCGAGAAATCATCTTAGAAAAATTCCTCTCCACTATATCATGGATTTTCGCAATCATCTTAGGGTCCAATCCTCTTGGAGCCATCTTCCAAGATCTTCGTAAACCCTCTGCAACAAATCCTTCCCACGCTCCTTGTGACAACCAAATTGTTTGCAAGTCAGATCACAACCTGCCACCTCGCACGAGCAATCAGGAACCACATCACAAGTCTAGGACAACAGATTTGTAGTCCACCAGCTCTGATAAACTTTGCCCAACCAAGGTCCTGGTACAAACTGCCTCACACTTCGGCAATCTGCTTGTACACTCAGGATCTCCCGCTCTGATACCACTGATGTAGGTACGGCTCTGATACCACTGATAGAGGGCCACACCACTCTAACAACTCACAACCAAGAATGCAACAATATAGAGACCGAGAAAAAAAATGCTTCACAAATAATTTTATTATACTTGAAAAATCCTTACAACACCTACAAGATGATATCAAGCTTCTCCTTCTCGAGCTTCCACTCCTCGAGATTCTCCTTGAGCTTCTACTCCTCAAGCTTCCCCTTTGAGCTTCTACTCCTCAAGCTACTCCTTGAGCTTCTCTTTGAGCTTCCCCTTGAGCTTTCACCTTCTTCTCAAGCTTCTCCAAGCTTGATTAGAAATGTTCATATGCCTTGCTTAAATAGGCACTTACCACCCAATACACGACTTATCCACAACCTTCTACACAATATCCACAATCTTCTAAACTTCCATAACTTTCTAGAATTACAACTAAGCACCACCATGTGGCCCAATTAGAAAATTACATTTCCTTTATGGATCACAACAAATATTAAATGCAAGATTTAAGAAACTTTCCACAAGCTTCTAAGATGCCACCTACACACCTTGATTAATGTAATGACAACTATTTTTCTTATTTTTCTATTTATGCCACCTATGCACCTCGAAAATAAAAATCCTCTCTTTCTTTTCTCCTTTTTATTTTTTTAAATTATTTCTCCTCAAATTTTCGTCACTTTCTCTCTCCAAAAAAAATTTTTTTTTTTTTTTTTTCCCAATAATTTTTTTCATGCAAGATGCTCCTGCATCAGCTATAGTTGTAGTACTGGGTCAATTTTGATGTATTAATCAGACCTAGTTACGTATTGGATATAGAATCTGTATCTAGGTTTAGTATTCTTAATATAGTAGGTTGATTTTCCCTTTAGTTGTTATAAAAATCACTTCATAAGTATGTTGTAAGGCTGCATTTTATAAGCAATCTTCCTGTTGGTAGTCCCTATGCTTTCTTGGTAAAATAATTCATTGTTTTCCTCTGTAAATGTCACTAAATGGAATATAATATACTATTTTCTCCTTTTTATCTCTCTCATATTCGTGGGTTGGTTTTGATGGCCTTTGTGAATTTCGCATGCAGATCTCTTTTTGGTCTAATGTTTTAGGTTTGTCCTTGTTTTCACGTGTGCCCCTCTTTCTTCTTTCAGAGTGACATTTTCCATGATCAAGAACTTTATTTCTTATCCTCTTAATTTGAACCCAGTTCGACATAAGGTCATCGTAATCATAAAACTACATTTAGATCTATCTTTTATAATTTACCCCTTAATACTTTGACACACTTCATGTTTTAGTTTCCTTTTCTTAAATCTTTATTTTGAACGAATTGTTTTCTATACTTTGACAGTTATTTAGCTTGGTTTTGCTCCCGTCGGGTTCCATAATGCGCTTTCATTTCATGGATAAATATAAAGGTTTCATTTCTTCTAATCTTTAACTCTATTTGATGGTTAGTCTGTGGTGTTTTATAGAATTTAGGACGATTATCATAATTTAAAGTATGCAGTATTCGGAGCTCAGGTGGATTATAAAGCACAAAATTTTCAAGCATAATAGTTTGTAAATTATCATGTAATTTTGTCTTATAATCTTACACTGGGGTATGCCCCTTTTACTTATGTATAATATAGGACTTTGGTCCCGGGCAAGACTAGAGGTTTTCTTGCTTCGTTCTTTCCTACCAGTGCCTATTAGAACAGAGAAACTTTTGTAATTATTGTAATTTTATTAATATAATAGAAGGCTTCAGCCCTTTACCGATTTAAAAAAATCTAAATTGGATGAATATTCATATTTTCTAATTATTTTGCATGTAAGTTTTTTTCAAGAAGAACCTATGATTTTGATAGGTTTCATGCAATATGATTTTGCTAATTTTAAAATAAAAGTTTTCTAGGTTTAAGTTTTATGATAATTTTCTACACAAGAACAATCAATTATATTCCTTCTAATTTCTCAAAAATAATGTAATGCAAAAGTAATTTCTCTTTTAAGTTTCACAAATAAAAATCATTCATAAATTTTAACAATCACTATAACACAACTTGACGAGAACGATAAAGATAATATTTTTAAAGGAAAGATTTGCAGGTTCTCAACCCCTACTTCAAATATGCGAGCAAAATTTCCAAGATAACAGATGCCCAAAACACACAATCTAAAATGCTCCTAAGCTTTGAATTTATTATTTAACTTCAATGTTGAAAATACCATAAATCTCTGTGTAAATCTGTTAATTCTAACTCTCTATCCAATTGCTCCCCCAAAACATGTCTATCTCTAAAATGACCAAAACACCTCTAATAAAGAACCTAACTCTAACTAGGGTTTTCTAATCTTAATTTTACAAAAGGTCACTTACTTTTAATTAAAAATTTAATAACTTTATTTAATAAATCTTTTCATGCGCAATCAAAACACTTTTTAATATAAAATATTATTTTCTTTTTTTTTTGCCACTTTAGTTATTCTGCATGACACTTTTAGAATCATAATTTATTATTTTAATAGGCAAAAGCCTACAACACAACGGTAACTTGCGAGCCTCTCATGTGGGAGGTCTTGGGTTTGAATCTACCTTCGCTTAACATATAATAATAATTAATTCCAACAAATAATAATAATAAATCCAGGCTTTGGTCGTTTACTGATCAAAATAAATAAATTATTATTTTAATTAATTAATAATAATTAGAGTCCACTTAATCCTCCACTTCTTTATAAAAAGAAGAATAAAGAGTCGAGGGAGAACTATAGATGGACCCCTCCACCTACTGGGTGGGCCAAGTTAAACTTTGACGAAGCATCTAGAGGCAATCCTGGATCTGCAGGGATTGGATGCATCATCACTAATGAATCAGGCAAGTGGATTGCCAAAAGGGTTAAATCCATAAAACCAACAACTAATAATATAGATGAGCTAGAAGCCTTACAAGAAGGACTCCAAATTAGCCCAAATCTTGGCTTATCTAAGATTATCATTGAAAGAGACTCTTAGATTGTATTAAATGCAATTAGGAAAAGAGTGATGCCTAACTGGGTCTTAAACTCAAAGTTAGAAGAAGTTCTCAATATTCTATACCATTTCATTAATGCTCAAATTTGTCATATTTTCTGAGAAGTCAACAAAAAGGTAGATGAGTTGGCAAATAAGGATGTTGATGGTGAAAATACTTTAGTCTTCAATGATCGATAGCCTTTATAGGAGCCCCTAGGACTTAATACATTTATCAACGTTTAAGTGTAAGATTTTCTAGTAGAACTTTTTAGGTTTTTAGGTTTCTTCTTTAACAATTTCCCTCTCTCAAGTATTTTGCAACGATATCCTTACATTTATCCATGTATCCTAAGATTATATCCATGTATATTCATATACTAACGCTTATATAGTAAATACAAGGGTTGATAATAAGTAAGTATGAATTGTTCATATTCGCAATAAACTTTAAATTAGAATATAAATACGTATACTAATCTAGATTCTCATTAGGAGTGTAGTTATGTTAATCATTATTAACTTGACATTTCACTATTAGCCGAATACTCACCCTAAGAAGATTATGTCTCTATAAACTTGGTCATTGTATCCCCTACATTCTTTTTAAATTAGGTATCTCCTCTCTGTCTTTCCTATTATGTTGTGTCTCTTATTCTCATCATGCTTCGGAGTTGCATCATGTTGGTGGTATCAGCTGATGTCAGCATGTATCTAGGTTCTTCCAGATCATTCGATTGGTTATTAATTGCCTTTTAGAACACTTTTTGCCTTGTCACTTTCATTCTTAGTTTGTTTTATCCTTGCTATGGACACCAATATCTGTATTTTTCATGTATTAGAAGTGCGGACCATGGTATTTCATGGTAATGCGAAACTTGAGAGATGGAGTCGACTGTTAAAATCGATGGATGATATGAAAAGAATTGCAATGAGCCATGTCCTTGGAGAAGGAATTTTCGATTATGATTTCTCATGGAGAACGAACAACGATGTCGTAGGGACATTCATTGGGTGTTTGGCTAGAGCTAGAGTAGATAAATGGGCAATGGTTAGACTCTGTCGAAATGTGTTTGATCCAATCTGGCATGTTAGTTTAGAAGAAGCCATTATGAGCTTAGATGAGAAACTCAAAACTCCCCTTCCAGAAATGTATATGGCACATCCACTTGGGGGTTTTGATCTGGCTACTGGGTGAACCCACAATAATGGGTTCCACTTTAGTGGAACGAACAAAATTGGCAAAGTTGAAAAAAATTCGAAATTCTATGTGCCGAATGTTCGCACAAACATTACGCAAATGTTCACGCGAACATAACACTTGCATATGTTTGCGCGAACATATTAGCACATATATTGGCATGTTTGTGTGAACATGCGGTGATAATATGTTCGCACAAACATATATTGCACCTATTGATCATTAAAAACACGATTTTACCCTTTTTCAACTCATTTTTACGGCGACTACTATTCAAATTGAGGGTTGGAGCAAACGCATGATTTGTACTGCCTCCGTCAACGTCATCTTGTTGCTTTCACTCTGATTCTCATCTTCAGGTATGTCAAAATATTATTAATTTAATGTTTTGAACATTTTTAAAGCATTTTTTAATGTTATTAAAGTAGATTTTAATGTTTTCAATGCATTTTTTTAATGATTTTAAAGCATATTTGAATGTTATTTACGTTTTTAATGGTTTTGAAAGCATATCTAAATTTTAATTTAATATTTTTATTGTTTATTTATATTAATTTAGAAAACAAAAAAATATTATATAGAAAACATTAGAAAATAATTTTAGAAAACATTAGGAAAAATAGTAGAAAATTTATAATATAAAATTTAGGAAAAACATTAGAAATTTTATAAAAACATTAGAAAAACAAATTTAGAAAAAGCATTACAAAAACATTAGAGAATTTATAATTTAATATAAAATTTAGAAAACAAATTTAGGAAAAAAATTTAAAAATTAGGAAATTTATTAAAAACATTAGAAAATTTAGAAAAAACATTACAAAAATATTAGAAAATTTAGAAAAAAATATACAAAAACATTAGAAATTTTAGAAAAACATTACAAAAACATTAGAAATTTAGAAAAAAAAATTACAAAAACATTAGAAAATTTAAAATTGAATATAAAATTTAGAAAAAACATTACAAAAACATTACAAAATTTAGAAAAAATATTTTAAAAATATTAGAAAATTTAACAAAAAACATTAAAAAAATATTTTAAAAACTATAGAATTTTTTTTTAAAAATTTTAAAAACATTAGAAAAAACATTAGACAAACATTAGAAAATTTATAATTTAATATAAATTTTAGAAAGCAATTTTTAAAAAATAAATTACAAAAACATTAGAAAATTTAGAATTTAATATAAAATTTAGAAAACAAATTTTTAAAAAAATTAGAAAATTCATAATTTAATATAAATTTTAGAAAACAAATTTAGAAAAAAAAATTAGAAAAAAGAAAATTTATCATAATATAAATTTTAGAAAACAAATTTTAAAAAACATTAGAAAATTTATAATAATATAAAATTTAGAAAACAAATTTAGAAAAACATTAGAAAAAATATTTTTAAAAAAACATTACAAAATTTATAATAATATAAATTTTAGAAAATAAATTTTAAAAAACATTAGAAAATTTATATATATGTTTATGTTAAATGTAAACATGTATGTTTTCGATATTAATGTTTATGTATATGTGTCAAATTCACCTTAATGTCTTAATCTTAGAAGTTTAATTGAATGACATATCTTAAGGGTCTAGATCCTAAATTGTACATGTAACAATATAGATTAGAATGTATAATTTTTTAGTTTGAACATAGATGTACATGTATATTTGTTCATGGTTAAAAGTAGATGTACATGTTTTTAATAAATACACACACACACACACACACACACACATGTTAACTATTGATCTTAATTTGTCTTATAACTAAGTGTACAATTAACTATATTTAATGACACATGTCTTAATTTGGGAGATCCTAAATTATGTATGTATAAGAATGTAGATTAAAATGTATATTTTATTTCATAAATATACATGTAAATATGTTCATATGTTAGATATAGACGTGCATACATGTATGTGTTCAATATTCATGTTTAAATGTGTAATTATTTTTTATGTCTTAATAATCTAAGTGTATAATTAACTATATTATTTTCAATGACATATGACTTAGAACGTATATGATGTAAAGAATACATGTTACAACATTTAATTAATAAAAGTTTTAATTATAATCTAACATAACCTAATTATAATATATGCAAACATAAAGAATGTGTACATCATGTATATTTGAACATGTAAAGATCTTATATATAACTTAAATTTTAACTCTTAAACCTTAATGTTAAACAATAGGACCTTAAATACTAAACATGGTTATAAGATCCTAACTGCAAAACCATAAATTTCATAAATTATAACCCCTAATCTTAGATGCTTAACCATAACTCAATTTGAACCGTAGACCTAAATGATAAACCCCAACATTAAATCTAGTATTTAATCATAATACTTTGATCCTAACTTTAATTATAAATATTAAAACTGCATGTTAAAACCATAATCCAAAATCTGATCCCTAATACAAATCCTAACCCTCTAACCATACTGAACTAACAATGATATAAACCCATACCCTAACCCTCTTTAAACCATACTTCTAACAATGATGTAAACCCATTTAACCTCTATATCTAACCCTTTAATAATAATCATTTAAACCATAAATGTTAAACCATGACCCTAAATACTAAACCCTAATCTTTGTACACTAAGATCCTAAAATGTTAGATTTAAATGCTAAATTGTAATTCTAAAAGAATACTTAAAGATTTTAATGTCTTAATCTAAGTATATAATTAACTATATAATATAATTCAATGACATGTCTTAAGGGGAGATCCTAAATTATACATATATAAGAATGTAGATTAATTTGCATATCTACCTGGTACATGAATATATAACATACATGTACATCCAAACCCTAACCCTAACCATTATCAAAACCCTAACCTAACCTAACCCTAACCCTAACCAAGTAACCTTGATCTTAAAATTTAATTTCTAAACCCACTTGATTATAAATGATAATAAATATCCGTAAATCATAATCTTGAACCAAATCATAAACTTCATATGCTAAGTTCCCTTATCCTAAATTCTTAACCATGGACCTTAATATTAACCCCTAAATTTAATGCTAAATAATAATATGTAAGTTTGTATAAACCCTAACAATGTCATAAAGTCTTAAATCTTACCCTAAAATTGAGCCTAATTATAACCTTTACACTAAAACCCTATTTCAAAACCTAATTGAGGCCTAACTTACATTAAATTAAAACAAGTTGACCCTAATCCTAAATTGTTAAAAATTACATTTGAGATACATGCACATACATTTAAACACATGTATGTTACATGAAGGATGACCCTTGTTTTACATGAACTTGAAACCTAAACCTTGAAACATTATCATTTAAGAGTAATATAAATAATTTATTACCCTTTAATTGAATTCTCTAATAATATACCCCCCAAAGTATAATAAAACCCCATAATGATAAATTAAATGTAACCATAACCAAACTCTCAACTTTAAAGTTATCTTCAACCCTAACTATAAATCAAAGACTTTCGGGCCTCTAATTTGCACCTTATCCTACTTGCTAGTTACCTTAACTCTAACCTTAATTTTCCTTAAATCATAACATTAATTTTGCTAGTTTTTGTAATTTTTTTTCTAAATTTTCTAATTTTTAAAAATATTTTTTCTAAATTTTTTAATTTTTTAAAATGTTTTTTCTAAATTTATTTTCTACATGTTAAAACCATAATCGAAAATCTTATCCCTAATACAAATTCTAACCCTCTAACCATACTGAACTAACAATGATATAAACCCATACCCTAACCCTCTTTAAACCATACTTCTAACAATGAATGTTAAGGTTTATGGGTTTATATCATTGTTAGTTCAGTATGGTTAGAGGGTTAGAATTTGTACTAGGGATAAGATTTTGGATTATGGTTTTAACATGTAGTTTTAATATTTATAATTAAAGTTAGGATCAAATATTATGAGTAAATGTTGCATTTAATGTTGGGGTTTATCATTTAGGGCTACGGTTCAAATTGAAATTTAGGATTTTGCAGTTAGGATAATATGACCAGGTTTAGTATTTAGGACTATTGTTTAGCATTAAAGTTCAAGAGTTAAAATTTAAGATATGTATATATATATATATATATACATACATATATATATATATATATACATACATACATATATATATATATATATATATATATGTATATATATATATATGTATATATATATATATATATATGTATGTATATATATATATATATATATATATACATATATATATATATACATATATATATATATATATATATATGTATGTATGTATATATATATATATATATGTATGTATATATATATATATATATATATGTATGTATATATATATATATATATATATATATATGTATGTATATATATATATATGTATGTATATATATATATATATATATGTATGTATATGTATATATATATGTATATGTATATATATATATATATATATATATATATATATATATATATATATATATATATATATATATATATATATATATAAGATCTTTACATGTTCAAATATATGATGTACATTCTTTATGTTTGTATAAATTATAATCAAGTTATGTTAAAGATTATAATTAACTTTTATTAATTAAATGTTGTAAGATGTATTCTAAGTTAGGTCATACACGTGTTCTAAGTTATATGTTCTTATATATGTACATGTGTATGTTATATTCTTACCTATATGCAAATTAATCTAAGTCCATTTGTTACAGATTATCTAGGTCCATGATATGTGATGTATGTTCAATTACATACATGTGTATAATTTTTAATTTTAAAAATAAAAAATTGTGTGTACAGTAGGCAGTTTAGTGAGCTTCATACATTTCTACAGATATGGCTTCACACGATCAATTTGATGCGGCTCATAGTGCGACACCTGATGTAGTTCCTGCTATGGCCCCTTTTGCGCATAGGTTGATGTGGTTCCTATTGCAGCCCCTAATGCAGTTCCTGATCTGGCTCCTCGTGCAGCTCGTCGTATTGCTTGTGGTGGGGCTCATGCTACAGCCCCTGGTGTACCTCGACGTAGGGCTCGTCGTGCAGCTCATGTTCCAACTCCTGGTGTGACTCTTGTTCCAAGTTAGGCTACACTTGTAACTCCTGCTGGAGGTCCTACTACACCACCTCCACGCATCGATATTGATGCTCTATTTGCATTTTCAGAGCAGGAGATTGATAGATTACAACACTCTGTATCAACCTCTGATGATGGTCTTTTTAGAGACATATGTACTACGATATGTAGGAGTTTACAGGATTTGACAGCTAGGTTTAGAGCTCACCATTCATTTACTCCTGCCATATTAGCTTCCAGATCTAGGGAGCTTAGGGTTGAGGTCTCACGATATGCATCTTTCGATGACGTCAAGAGGGTAGCCCCCAAAGACGTCATCAAGAGAGAGCTCTTTCCAAGGTATGAGGGTACACAGGTAGGGTGAGAAGTTACAGAGTCACATGATGTAGAGACCCTATTATTGCTAGCATGATCTATCCACGATTTTTAGCAACACATGGTCATTATCCTAATAACGATCATATACCCCTTTATTTTGCACAGCAATTGTACGCTGAGTTTCATATAGGGCTCAACGTCAACTACTTGGATATTCCTAATTATTGTGGATAGGGGCATGGTCGGATCACAGATCATGACCAATACCGCAATGCACATCGTCTACCACTTGTAGATGTTAGACAGTTTGTTGGACAGAGGATGCCTCCTGTGACTCTTGCACATGCACCTATTGCAGATAGAGTCATCATTGCTTCCCGAAGGGGAGCAATTGACACTATTGGGCACATTGCATCTGCAACGTCTAGTATCACATCAGATTCTATTGGTCATTATCTTCATAGTCGACATCCTCGTCCACTTGGTCGACCATCTTCATAGGCATCTAGTAGCATTTCAGTTACATGGAGATATATTAGATCTGTAGATGTTTATTCTTGAGATGTGTATATGTGTACATATGTGTATTTTTTTTGTGTTATAGTTATAAAACATGATCTTGAGACATGTGTACATGTATATCAATTATTAATTAATAGGAAGTTAGAAAGATATATAATTCTTAAATTATCAATTACTAACCCGCTAAAGATAAATATTAGTTTTATGTGGATAAAAATATGTTAATTAGGTAAGCCAATACATTATTTTATAATTTTTTTACAAAATATAATATTAAAAAAGTGCATATTAATTTAAACTAATTTAAACTTTAAGAGTACATGACCGTAGATGTAATAAAGTAACATTAAAATATATAGTTTTTTAATAAACTAACCTAAATGATAACTATGAACTTATAATCTTACAATTTTATAAACACATTTAATTTTCACTTATGAAATTCAATCTATTTTGAAAAAAAGTTGATCTAAATGAATTTAAATTATTAAATTCATCCATGGTACAATTAATTTAAATTATTAAATTATATAGTTTTTTAATAAACTAATGATAATTAAGAACTTACATGATCGTACTTGATTAAAAACACATTTAATTTAAGATGAAATTCAATAATTTGAAAAAAAGTTGATATTTAAGAATTGTAAGATATTAAATTATTTTTGATATATATCTATAGATCTAATGATTGCGTAAGTTTGAACTAACTTAAAGCCTATTTATATCAAGTTGTTAAATTATTAAATTCATCCATGTGGTACAATTAATTTAAATTATTAAATTATATAGTTTTTAAATAAATTAATGAAAATTAAGAACTTATGATCGTATAATTAATTTAAACACATTTAATTCAAGATGAAATTCAATAGTTTGAAAAGAAGTTGATATTTAAGAATTGTAACATATAAAATTATTTTTGATATGTATATCTATAGATAATGAAATTGTGTAAGTTCGAACTAACTTCTAGCCTATTTATATCAAGTTGTTAAATCATTAAATTCATCCATAGTACAATTAATATTATAGTTTCTAAATAAACTAATGGTAAGTAAGACTATGATCGTACAATTAAAAACACATTTCATCAAAGTTGATATTCAGATTATTATAAAATAAATCTCAAAGGTCTAATCAACCATGATGTACACTTATAACATGCAATATTTTTTCATGATCTTCACTGTCTAGTCTCCACTTGTGACGTACGCACTTATGTTTGACTGGATGTAGACAAAGCCCAGTAGCAATGACTACGTGGCTATATTGTAAAACTTTGTTGTCAGGTTGATAATCAACAAAGTGTATTCCATGTTGGACTATTTTGTCTTGCTTCAAATATGTTCCCTCTATCACAATAGAACCTGTACCACAAATTTAAGTATTTTAAAATTTGATAGATATGAAGTTACCTAGATATATATATTTATTTATTTAAATATGTATGTGCATGTACATGTATATGTATAATTTACCTATGGGGAACAACATTCCATCACTTTCTTCAGGGTCATATAACTTTGTCCTCTCTGCAATACATTGCAATAAATAATAACTGACACCTTCATGATTTCCAGGCTTAGCAATCACTGCAAAGACATCTCCTGCATAACAAGTACATACATGAATGTATGTGTACAATATATATAAGACAGTTGAAATTGATAATTAAATAACAAGTTGAGATTAATTGTTATGATACTCACCTGCTTTTACCAATCTAGAGATATGATTATAATCATCAAAAATCAATGGAATATCATCAAAATTTTCATCATATTTATCAAATGTATCGCTAACATCAAGTGGTACCGAAATCCATGCACCTGTAGATCCACGTGTTTGATTGATGCATTCTTCATAGTCTTCATCAATGTAGCTGTCACAAAAATATGAGTATTCTCTTGTCTTCAATGTCCAATTGCAAGTATCTATACTCATGATTGAATGTAAGGAACATGTCTTTTCTATCCTCTTGCAACCATGCATGTTTTTTCTATTAACACTTGAAAGTTCGTTAAATTGAAAATACAAACAAATTAAATTTAAACTTCAACGAATTCAAAAATAAAACTTAATAATAAATTTTTATAAATTAATTGCATAAAAGTTAAATAGACGTACACATGTCCATACTTGTTATCTCCCAGAAGACTCTATATGATACCTGTCGACTCATCATTGATGATGTCTCGACCTCATCTAATGCAAAATGAGTCTTACACCATTCAACAACATCATGTGCATCATTTACACGAACTCCCTGATAATTCATTTGATAATTTAACAAAGCACATTTGATGCAAGCTCCAGCACCATCATGTTCACCTTTTCCATGGCCACTCTTGAAGAAATTCCATATATGTTTTATATTCTCATTGCGATGATATCTACACAATGCATAAAATGGTCTAGATGATTTAAATTGTGTGGCACATCCATCAAACCAAACATAATGTTTATCAACATTTATGTTTCTTTCTTTCAAATAAGAGAAGAACATATTGAAGCAATGTTCTACATAGTGAATGTCATGTTCTTTATCATCACTTATATAAAAATGATATTCCTTTATAATTACTCGTGCTTGAACTGTACTCTAAACACCATCCAAATCTAACTGTGCATGTCTATAAAAAACATGTACCATAATAGTAACCTGCTTATTAAAGTAATAATCTGATTGAATTGCTTACTGATGAATAAATGAATAGTTCTCCACAAAATCAACAACTGATACAATTGTTCCAAGTGGAAAATTATCTCTCAGAGTTTGAAACTATTGTGCTTGCCACTTTGCAAAAAATGCATGACGAATATAAGGTTGAATTAATTTCTTAAATTTGTCCATAAATGTTAGAACAGGCAACTCCTCTTCAACATATTCCAACCTTTTTGTTTCTTTCCCCAACTTTGTTTCATTCTTGACATACTTGTAACTTTTGCAATTCAATATTTTTGTTACATCAATATTTTTAGTTTTCAAAGGAAATAGAGCCAATTCACCACATGTTTCACATAATCCTTCGATGCAATTTATTTTACCAGCTGGATCATCTATGTTGTCACACAAAATGGATGATATAAAATCACTTCTCCTACTAGAAGGAGGAGCATGAAAACCATATGTGTCTTCTACAAACTTTCAAAATACCTGATAGTGAAGATCAAACTCAATATGATGACGACAACAACAAGTTTCAAACACTTTGTTTGAACTCACAAAGTATGGCTTCAATTTTTCAAACAATGTTTGCCCAACTTTTACATTAGGATGTTCACTACAAAACGACACATATAACTCATGTTGTGTTGTGTCCAACCAATGTTTTGTATGATGTTCATATTGACTAGGTGCAATCCTATGCCTGATAACATCTTTACTATTTGATGAAGGATGAGTGTTATCAATCCAAAATGATATGACTAATTTTTTTAAGAACTCTTCAATCCTATCAGAACAAGGTGCTCTACACATGATTGCCCAGTTGCCCTCCATAGTACTGTCATCCACAATTAATCTTCTCTTAACATATTGTCTCATTGTTTTCCTACTAAAACACATTTTAGATGAAATTGAAGATATTTGTCTATTTTGAGTCATATTCTTACTTACAACAGACATTAACATCACTTTTCTTGCCATAGACTTATCTTTAGTTCGAGAGTGTTTTCCTATATTTCTCAAACCTTGGTTAACATTTTCAATCAAATCAGTTTACATGCTAGAAAATCTTCTCTTCTTTGATGTTGTGTCTACACCTAACAATTTCAATGCCTCTTGCAACTTTTTTTGTGTAAGCAAAAGTGAAAGCAACTGAGCTTGTTCAAGTGTTTTAGTGTTATCAAATTGAGTCATAGTTTCTCTTATCTTCTTATTCATCGACCTTTTCTTAGAAAAACTTAATGGTTGAACACTAGTTGCAAGTTTTCTCAATTTATCCACATCCATTTTAAGTAAATGATTTAAATTCTTATCAGAAATATCATTCTTTATATATTGGGCAATATTTAAGAGTTCACCCATAGTAGTTCTTGCACCTGACCCTGACCCTTCTCTAACTTCTATTACTGGAATTTCTACAGGGACTGATCTTGAGCCTTCTCCAACATCCATTGTTTGAGATTCAGCAAGGAAAGATTCTGACCCTTCTCCAACTTCTATTATTTGAACCTCTGTAGGGAGTGATCTCGAACCTTCTTCAACATTCATTGTCTAAGATTTCGTAGGGAGTGTTCTTGACCTCTCTCCCATATGTACTACTTCTACTTCTGTTGAGCCTTCTTCAACATTTCCTTCACTGTGTTTAATTTGATGATAACGTGTCACAGTCTTCTGAATATTTCTTTGTTCTGCTTCATCAGATCTCTTCCATGCATATTTGTTTTGCCTTCCTTTTTTGTTTCCCATTATAAAATCAAAATAAAATAAAATTTATCCCTTGCTTCAAGATAAATTTCGAGCAATAATTAGATAAAAAATCGTTGTACGGATTTGTCTGTCGCTCACAATTTTTAAAGAGTATGTTAGTTTTTTTCTTTTTCGTATGTTTGCCCGAACATAAAAAAATAACACATGTTTGCACGAACATGACAAGTTAACTTTCTGGCTGTCGAGAAAGTTAAGTGCACATGTTCGGGTGAACATGTGTTCATGTGAACATGCTTAACGTGTTCGTGCGAACATTGTGTTCGCGCGAACACGCAAAAAAAAGAATTTTGCAACCCTTTTTTCATATTTTATTTATTTTTTGCTCTTTTCACACTCTTAATTGCAAGAGAATGATCTCCTATTGTAAAATAAATAATATTAAAATATGCAGGTCGGAGCAAGCTTTCCAATGACTATAATTATAATACATATTTTAGTCATTAAGACTTTCAAATATGAGTTTAACTCATTATAGGTTCATTATCAATTGAGCATCAATCGACTTTGACACCTCGGGAAAATTAGTAAATTAGGTCAATTTTTTTTTGAAAAATATGTAGGAACTAGCTTATTGAGATACCTTTCTATCAAAAAAAAAAAGTTTCTAATAAATTGACTTCAAATTATCTATGTCAAACGAAACGTATGTCTGAATTACAATTTGTGTCACTTCAAAACTTCATAAACTATACAATATTCAACCAAAATGAATCAAACCAAATGCATCCTCTAGATATTGATGTTACAAATCTAACACTGAAAGAATTATATCATTATCATTTCTAGAAAAAAAGTTATGTGTGTCAAACAGACTGTCACTCTTTAAAAATATTGAATTTTATTATGTACCACTTTTCGAAGGAGATGAAAAAATTGACCTAAATATTTTTTTTTTTCAAATAAAAAAATATGGTTACAAAGTAGGAATAGAGTACTCAAAATCATTACTTTATGTCATTTTGAAATTATTTATAGTTTTCGAGATATAGTCAGTTGAACGTGACTTTTGTTGCAAAAATATTGATTTCAATGTCAAAATTGGTCAAAAAGTGGAACCCATTATTGTGGGATCACCAACTGTCCCAAGATGCCCTTCGCTGGTTATTCATGAGTATGCAACTTTTAACCTAGAATGGTCAAAGATGGACGCTAGCATCCAGTTTCTACTTATATGGAGACAAATTATTAAGGATGGAGGCAAGGCATGGCTCAAAAATTACCTTTGCATTTTAAAATCTTATATTCACCCAGGTGTGGAGTTGGAGAACCTAAAAGCACTGGACTTTTGCATCCCCAACATTGAAAATTCAAGTAAGGAAAAGAGCTCCTTCGAATTCTCATCACATTTCCAATCTGAAAATCCTAAGGATATCACTGAAATCATTATGCTTTTCTAGAAATACCACTCTGAGACTCACATGGTTTATGTTTGGGATCCTAGTTTTGTTCTCTAGCTATAGGGTGGAGGGTTCCCCTGTTTTGTCTCCCTTGTTTTGTCCTTGGCCCTGTGTTTTGGTTTGATCTTTTTGTATTTTGCTTTTGGTCTACAGGCTTTGGTCTCATTAGTTTGTTAGACTATCATTCTTTGGGTTAGCAAGGATTGTATCTTAAGTATCTTCGTTTAGAATTGTAGTAAAGATAGCAGGATATGTCTAAAAGTCTGTGTATTGCATTAAGTCTAATGTCAATCGTAGCTTGTATATAGGAATGCCGACAACTATTTCTAAAGAAGGTTTGTTAGATAGGTTATAATGTTTCGTAGCTTAGATACCTCTGAATCCTATCTTTGTAAAATCACAAATGAAATTGATATATATGAAGTTTTATATTAGTGTTGAGTTATATTTTGCCTTTGGCTTCCTTTGTATGGAGTAGTTTTATCTGCTCAACATTGTTGAGGTTTGTTTTAAGCCGAGATAGGAGAAATGTATGGTGTATATTAGAAGATAACACCCTAATTTTAGATTGAGCAAATTGGATTGATCTAAATCAGCCTAGAAGGTTAATAAGGATGGCATTAAGGGTAATACCCATAGGCAATTCTAATAAAAAATTTCTCAATATAACGTTTGTAAGACATTACTTAAATAAGGGTAGGATTCTTATTGTATATAGGAAAGTTTTAATCAATAAAGTACAATGATGCCCAGCTTAGTATACTATAACTAATTTTAAGTTATTGAATTTGTCTCTTGATTTTGATTAAGGAAAGTTAGGATCAAACTCACATTAGAAATAAATATGTTGTTAAATGAAGAAAGTTCAGCTACTAATTGGGTTTAATTTCAGCATCAATGTCCTACATGGATATCCCAAGTATATAAAAAATATCCTAATAATAATTCAAGATCTCAATTGTTTCTAGCTAACATATCTAATGTTTGCTCTAAGTTGTATTTACTAAGTAGCAGGGTAGTAAGGAGATAACATATAAGGAAACATAACTTAGACGAGGCATCTACTATGAGTTTAAAGTTCTGTTCAAACCATTCACCTCGGATAGAGGATTATGATTAATTGATAGAGGAGTCATCAAGACTATAAATTTAGAAGAGGACTCATGTCCTTCTCCTTGTAATAATAATAAATTTTGGTAAATGACAACTAAGGTATGCCCCTTTTAATAATTTATTTATAAAGGATTGAGGTCTCGGGAAAGACTGGAGGTTTTTTTCTCCATTCTCTCCTACCAGTACCCCTTTGAATGGAGATACTCTATTGTTTTATTATTATTTATTAATATTGTAAGAATTTATCTTAGGCCAGAATTCACCCAAGAACTAAAGAACTCAACACAAGTGCACAATAGACCAAAATAGATAGAGTATGATCAGAATGATGATATTCATTCAATATGCCAACTTACTATTCAAAAGCATATACATACACACTAGAAGTGCCTACATATACAGGCCTCTCAGGAAGCACCTAGAATGACTCTAGAAACAACTAGGAGATAAGATAAGTATTGACAACCAAGCACCTTATCCAACATTCTAGATGAATGGATAAGAATGACAAAGTGTCATATGTGTGTAGAAGATTCCTATGTTGTAGACATGTGCTTAAAAGAGGTGCAAACCCCTGTGATCTCATCATGACAACTCACAAGAGTGACTAATAAATAAATATTAATCTAATGCATTAACCTAAGTAAACTTAATTAAGTGTAATAAGTAAATACTTATTTACACCAACACCCCCCCTTAAGTGCAACTTAGGGGAATGCCCTTAAGCTTACGAAATTTAGGATGATATGTCGAATGGGTCCCGGCTACTAGGCCATGTTAGGTACCCATGTACATAATGCAGATGCAATCTCTCATAAAGCGGAGAAAGAGGAAAAACCTCGTGGGAAAAACCCTCCCCCAAAAAGAGAGATAAATAGGGATGCATGGATGGATGGAGTAATCAAGACCCCCCCATTACGACATACATCCAGTATATACATAAGAAAATGATGAGAAGAGGAAGAGAGATAGGATAGGCTCCCCCCCAAAAGAAGAATGTTGAACAATGACTGCTCCAATGAAGAAGTTGATCCAAGACTGCTGAATGATGTTCCTCCCCTTAGGAAGAAACAATGCCAAGGGTACAAATGAGACACTTCCGCTGTGTGTGGAAAGAATCCCATGGATAAGTGATGTCTCTGAAACCTTCTCAACGAATATAATCAAGGCTTAGGCCATTCACTGATCAAAAAATAATAATAATAATTAGAATCTACTATTTAAGTGCAACTCCAATTTTATCATTATTAATTAAATAATTACAATAAATCTAATTTGGCAGCAAGTTAATTTGGCAAATGTATGATAAGCCTCATACTATATGTTGCCAAATTATGTAGCAAAAATATCTAGATAACATCGAGCTATCTATGATATTCTCCATCCTGGATCCCCTAAAGGGATCCGTTGTTTGGGATTTCACGGTCTCTTCTAGAAATATTGCTTTGAAATATGTGACATGGGAGCTCAATAAAGGTGACATGATTAGTTTTTGGAGAGACTCATGGAATGGCCAGCCACCATTAATAAACTTGCCCGATGTTCATAATATTTTAACAACTTCAAAAGCCTTGTGCGGTTAGTAGGTCATTCATTATATTTCAGCAGTTTGTTTATTCACTAGAAAAATTATATAGAAGGACCTGGACCTCTTACCATTAGCCGTTCAAGATAAATCTATCTTTTGGACCATTCTTCTTGATAGACAACCTTTCATTTTGATTATGAAGACAAGCTGAGATGGGCCCCAACTAAGGATGGTAACTACTCAATAAAAGAGGGATATAAGCTCATTCAAAGAATTGCTTCAGATAAGACCCCATCTTGTGCATACTCATTTTGTTGAAATAATGTTGTACTACCAAAAGCTAGATGTTTTGCTTCGCTTGCAATCAAGAAAAAGGATTTTAACTGGTGATAGATTAGAGTGACTTAACATTGCTCCAACTTTCACATGTATGCTTTGCAATGAAGAACTGGAGATAGGTGATCGTTTTTTTGTAAGATGTCAAATGGCATATCAATGTTGGATATTTGAGCTAAAAAAATTAAGCTTTTTGTAGTGCCTGCCCCTAGTTTACATTTTTCGAGCTACATTTATGTTATGATTGCCAAGCTCTTTTAGGCCAATTTATGTTTGATGAGTAGTATTATTATTTTAGAGATTATCAGATGATGTTTACACTCAGTTATTATATGATGAGATTACTTGGTACTCTATATTTCATGCATGTATGATGATTATTCAATGGTTTTAGTTATCGATGATGATTAGTTAGATGGCTTATTATTTCATGTGCCTCTTATGGATACTTACCCCATACTGCATGTGTATGGTGTGCGTGCTGTTTTATTTATGTATGGTGTTTCTGATATGGTTAAGGAAGGGAGTCGTAGTCACCTGCTAGTCGGGATCTACACGATGCACCACTTCCTGCCATTGCCTGTTTAGCTTAGAATATTGTGTTTGTACATGCGTGGATTTTATGCAGGTTGCAGGTACCGGGTATCGACTTCCCTGAATTGTCAGGATGAGCGTACCCTATCGCACTATCTCAATGGTAAGAGAGGGGAGATAAACTCTTAAGTCCAAATCCTAAACCCTCTAGCCAATTGTCCTAATTGATAATTAGGACAAGTATCTGAGTTAGTACCCTCCGAATGCATCAAATGATGTAATTTTGTGATTATAACCTTTTTGTTTGATGTGGTATGTATTTTTCTATGATGGGTTTTCGTATGTTGCTTTATGAGTCCTTGGTGTATTTTCTATTAATTAAGTCTAATTTAAAAGACTAATTAATGATTTAATTTAATAAGGAATTATTATGATATCTTTTTATTTAATTAATTAATTAATTAATTAATTAAAAGAATTAAAATTGGAAATTAAAGTTTAAGATATATTTAGAACAGGATAATATTTATTTAATTTAATAATAATATATTTGAAGTTCATTTTTAAATAAATGCTAAATATTATTGTTATTTAAATTAATTAAATATGTTATCAATTAAGTTCTAAAATAAATTAAAAAGTTGAAAGATATAAAGTTATTAAAAAATTCTAGATCGCATGATCTAATCATGAGTTAAATATAAGAATTAAATTAAAAGATTAAATTATAAAAATTAATAATGTTATTTTAATTTCTTAAAAGTGCACATAAGATTTAAAGTAATAAATTAATTAAGAATTGAAGTCAAGTGAAATTTTAAATAAAGTTATTTAATAATTCAACTTAATGTGCATGAAAGTTGAATGCAAAAGAATTAGAAAAGATAATAAAAGTTAATTTGAGTTAACTGAGTTGTGCAAAGAGTCTTCTCGGGTAAACGCACAATTAGTGCCCCGAATTGAGGAGAATTTGCTTATCACAACTTTGGGGGTTCATTTTTTTGATATACGAAGTTGGACGAGAATTTTGGAGAGACAATTTTGGAAGCGAATTTCAGGAAGCTGATACCAAGAAAGTTTTCCAGAGGAAGGTTATTGAGAGGAGCGAATTCTTTCACAGTTCCTGGAGATTGCATAATAGCATCAGAATCAGGTAGGGTCTGGTGTTTTCGATTATTGATTTAATACGCAATTATCCTTTTCTGTCTTCTTCGTGTCTGGGGTTTGTAAATCTGAAATTCCTTGTGAAGAATACTTAAACATTACGAAATTGGTTTTTTATCAGCTACTTGTTTATAAACTTCTTCCAACATGAGATTTAAATGGGAAGGGTTGAATTTAATACCGAGATTCTAGATTAACGTTTGGATGAATGACTATATTTTCTATATCAAGATAGAGGAGGAAACAATCTTTCAAGACATATATTTATATATATATTTAAAAAAAAAAAAAAAAAAAAGAAAGAAAGAAAGATTAATTAATTATTTTAATATATATATATATATAGTTTAAAAAATGTTTTATATATATATATATATTGATTGTGTTTTTTTAAAAATATATATATATATAAAATAAAATAAAATTAAATATAATGTTTTTATAAGTGTGTGTGGGGGGGGAGGGAATTACCCCGTGCCCACCCCCCACGGTCGGCTCAGCCGACAGACCTGCGTCGCAGGTACTGCGACAGCAGGTACGACGTACCTGCTGCCGCAGGCCCTGCGTCCGCAGGTCTGCGGCAGGCCGTCGGCTTATTTAAGCCGGCGGTTGGATATTGTAAAGTGGCTTTTTTTTTTATTATTTTTTTTTTTTAAAAAAAATAAAAATAAAATATATAGGTATAGTTGTAAATTCATTTATTTTTTTTAATATATATTAATTACAAAAAACGATTTTTATTATTAATTAAAATTTTTAATTAATAAAATTATTATATATTTTTATTTAATAAAAGTTTTATTTTATTAATACTTAAATAATAAATATTAAATGTATTTCACATAAATGGTAAATATTAAATTATTGATAATTTTAGTTAAAAATTAATAATTTAACAATTAATGGATAGATTGAAAATAGTAATTAGATCAAATGAATATTGATTAATTTAATTAAAATTAGTTTAATTAAGTTAATTAATAATGAATTTTATTTGACTAAGTTATAAATTTGGATATTGATTTAATGAAAGTTATTATAGAAATGGGTTATTCGAAAAAGGGTAGTTGTGAAAACTTTGTTACTTGAATTTGACATTAAACTAAATCACAAACCTTACCTTAACTTAAATAATATACTTTCAGATCCAATCTCTGAGACTTTGATGTTGTCTTTGTACTTTGAATGTTTTGGGGTTGGTTTAGCGTTGACCAGTTTAGGTTGTTACCAGAGGCTCGGGGTTTGTGAATGTGATGTCTTGATGATTGGGTCTCGATCTTTCTTAACCTGACCATGGTAATGTGATGAAGTGCTCTATGACATGATTGTGTTTACTGTTTGTGATTGCTTTCCAGTTTCCTTGTGTGAAGCTGAGATGTATGTATTTGAGAATACCTAACTTAACCATTTTTGAGTCTCGATCAGTTATATTTGATAACCATTTCTGAGTCTCGATCAGTTATACTTGTATTACTTTCTGGTTGCTCATTAGAGAACCATTGGATTTTGTGACTTATCATTGATGCCTTCAGTTGCTAATAGAGAACTGTCGTGATTACTTGATTACTATTTGATGTTATCTGTTGCTCATGAAGAACTGATATATTTTGTGGATTATCTTTTTATGATATTTTCAGTTGCTCGCATAGGACTGAGATGGTTTTATTATGATTCTTTGATTTATGAGTTCATGAGCTAGGGTAGGTTATCTATGTGTAGAGTCGGGAAGTGGCTTGCAATGGGGGTCGGAGCCCTAAGAGGCTGCCTAGAGAAACCCATTGTAAGTCGTTTTTAATAAGTGAAAACATTTACACTAAATGAGAGAAAATGAACCTAACAAGATAATTGTATGTTCTCTCCCATGCCATGAGTGCTAGTACAGACTAGGATGGGGTAGAGAGGACGCTTGGTTACGACCTTGCATACCATAGTATGCCTAGTCAGTACGAGAGGATACTAGTGGCCGCAGGATCAGTAGGGACCCGGGATTCCTAAGGGATTGCTCGGGTAACTTCTACATGACTTTTGCGATGACACTTTCCCGCTTGCATATTAGGTTTCCTACGTGTCTTGTGGTACCTCTGGGATTTAGATGTCGGTCATTTTAGGAACCCTTGAGTTAGCATACTTATAGGATTTCCTGGACTTAGAGAGTATTTATGATTATAGGTTTTGTTATCCTATTTGGGACTTGAGACTATCTCCTCAGCACGGTGGGAGTGGACCATTTAGGTTCCACGCGGTCGGGTGGTAGTGCTTTTACTCTTACCAATGAGATCCGTTCCGTGGTCACCATGGCTGGAGATTTCGTGATTGGCATTTACCTTCACTATGTTCTTGGATTAGTATGATGGATGGTTAGATTTTATGATAGATGTTTTATCATTATGGATGTATGGATGTATCATGTATGGTGAATAGTTTCATATATTTTTACTGTACTTTTTATCATGGATTTGAGGATGTTGTATCTTGATCTTTACATATGTATATTCTTTTAAGCCTTTCATACCCTGTGACATGTACAGTGGATGAATGAGCATTCCGAATTAATTTGCCAAGGAGCATTCGGAACAAATGTATATTATGGACATTGGAGTTTCTGATTATTCTTTTCTATGTATGTGATAGTTGTTAGACTTAGAATTAATTAAGTTTTAAACGTGACTCAACGTCATGGGATCTTTAAGAAATGTAACTTGCAATGTATGTTTGTCGATGATTACATGTTATTGCTTCCGCTACTATTTGTTTGATGTGCATGTCATACTTTCTTACTTTAAAAAAAAAAAAATGTTTAGCAAACTTAGTGAAACTTTAGGTTAATTCTTTTGGATCCCTTGGCGGGGCGTTACATCTGGTATCAGAGCCCAAGTTTCTACATTGGGAGCTCTGGGTATATTGGAACGCCACTAGTGTTAACTAGTTGAATAAAAATGCAAACCTTAAACTAAAAAAACTTGAAGCTAGTTGAACTGAAACAGTATATAAACTATTAGTTACCTATTTTATTCATACTTCAACACTCAAAACTTCAAAACTGAAATTATACTTAAACTGAAATTATAGGTAAACTGAAAATTGAAAATATCTTGTTTGCAAAACATGTGTCTTTTATCTATGTATTTCAGTAGTATGTTTTATGATTATTTTAGCATCTTGTGTCTTGGATATTATTGTAGGATGGTATCTGGGATGAGATCTTCCGTTAGGGGTCGTAGCCTTGGCCGTGGCAGAGGTCGTGGACGAGGCAGAGATGTTAGTGTTCATGAGTCTATCCATGAGAGCCTCATTCAGGAAGAGAATAGGGAAGAGCATGTCAGTGAGCATCAGGAAGAGAACCACAATGAGGGACATGCCGACTCTGAGGAGGTTGATCTGAGGCAAATGATGCGGACCCTTATTGATCGCTTACCTCCTGTTCTTGAGCAGGATAGAGCACACCAGGATGGACATGAGCATAGACGCAGATCTAGGAGTCCTCAGAAGGACCGACATAGATTCATAGTATCTTCTCAGATGAAGGATCTTCAGAGGTCCAAGATCAAACCCTTTAATGGGCAAGGTTCTGGGTATGTAGCTGAGCAGTGGCTTATTGCCCTTGACAGGATTTTTGCTATGCAGGACTTTGACAGTAATGTCAAAGCGAGGTTTGCCATTACCAATCTAGAGTTATTTGGAGCCACCTGGTGGACTATTGAGGAGAAGAAGTTGGGCATTGACATGGGTAGTGTCACTTGGGAGATTTTCTTGGAGAGTTTTCATGAGCGATTCCTACCAGAGGAATGGAAGCAACATAGAGCAGATGAGTTCCATAACTTGAGACAGTTCACTATGACCGTTGTAGAGTATGAGCGCAAGTTCTATGAGCTCATGCCTTTTTCGGGATTCAGTGACAACCCAACACAGTTGGCACAACATTTCATTCGAGGCTTGAACAACCGTTTTATTGGGGGTGTTAAGGTATTTGAGCCTAAGACCCTCAAGGATGTGGTACATCGAGCTATCCTGGTAGAGCAGAGTGTCAACTTTGGGCAAGGGGGATTTGTGGGAGCGCCTACTATAGCAGGATCTAAGGGCAACCACAATTCCGGTGGGATCAGGAAGCCTCCCTTCCCTAGGAGGAATCAGTATTCTCAGCCGCATTCTCAGCAGCATTCTCAGCAGCAGCCTCAGCAGCATAAGGGATTTTACCCTCAGGCACAAAGTGGTGGCGGTGGATCCAACCCTAGGATCAATCGCAATGCTCAACGTAATAGGCAGAATCAGCAATCTCGGCCTGCACAGAGCAACCAGTCTTTTGCTAGCAGGGGTAGTCACCAGCGGTCGAATGCACCACCTATAGGGAGAGGATCTGGCAGAGGCACGGGATGTTATTCATGTGGACAGATTGGTCATATTGCAGCATACTACCCACAGCGAACATCTCAGTATTCAGGACCCAGGCCAGCAGCATCTGAGCCTACAGTCGGAAATACAGGTGGATCTCATAGAGTTTTTGCAGCGGTGGATCACCGTCAGGCAGACCATCAGGGGACAGTAGTCGAGACTACAGGAGCTATCCGAGGTACACCTCTCTCTGTATTATTTGATTCAGGTGCTACAGATTCTTTCATTTCTCCATCTCTAGTTGATAAGTGTAAGCTGGAGTCGGTTAAGCAAGACCATGGTTGGCAAGTGGAACTAGCCTCAGGTGCTAAAGTTTCCACAGATTCAGTAGTTCACAAGTGTGGACTTAGCATAGGAGGGTTCGAGACTTCAGTCGATTTTCGAGTTATTCCTCTTGGCTCCTACGATGTGGTCTTAGGTATGGATTGGCTTGGCTCTCATAGGGCTAGTATTGACTGCAGAAAGAAGACCATTTTGTGTCAGGATGACCAAGGGAAGGATGTGGAGATTGTGGGGATACCGAGGCCTATATCCCTATGGATGATCTCTGCTATGCAACTTAAGCGAAGCTTTCGTAAGGGGTGTCAGGTATTTGTCGTTTCGGTAAATGAGCTTGATGAGGAAGAATCTACAAGGAAGACCCTAGATCACCCTATTTTACAGGAGTATGTTGATGTCTTTCCGAGCGAGATTCCAGGCATGCCTCCGAAGAGAGACATTGATTTTAGCATTGAGCTCACTCCAGGAGCGGAACCTATTTCTAGAGCTCCTTACCGTATGACCACTCAAGAGCTAAGTGAGTTGCGTTTGTAGTTAGAGGAACTTTTGGCCAAGGGTAGTATTCGACCTAGTGTATCACCATGGGGAGCTCCAGTGCTCTTTGTGAAGAAGAAGGATGGTTCTTTGCGCCTTTGCATCGATTACAGACAGCTGAATAAGGTGACAATAAAGAACAGGTATCCTTTACCTAGGATTGATGATTTATTTGATCAGATCAAGGGAGCTACAGTGTTCTTTAAGATTGATCTTAAGTCAGGATACCATCAACTTCGCATCAAGGAGGCTGATATTCATAAGACCGCCTTCCGAACTCGCTACGGGCATTATGAGTTCACAGTGGTACCCTTTGGGCTGACAAACGCTCCATCAGTTTTCATGTGCTTAATGAATGGGGTGTTCCGTTCCTATCTTGATAGATTTGTTCTTGTGTTCCTCGATGATATTCTGATATATTCTAAGTCCCAAAAGGAACATGAGGAACATTTGAGTTTAGTTTTGCAGTGCTTGAGAGATAATCAACTTTATGCCAATGCGGCAAAGTGTGATTTCTTTCAATCAGAGATACAGTATTTGGGACACGTTATTTCAGGCGAAGGTATCTCTGTAGACCCTGCGAAGATCCAGGCAATAGTCGATTGCCCTGCACCCACTACTGTGTCGGAGATTCGTAGTTTCATGGGTCTAGCTGGGTATTACCGCAGATTTGTTCAAAACTTCTCCAGAATAGCACACCCTATTACCTCCCTTCAGAGGAAAGGAAAGAAGTTTCTTTGGACAGAAAAGTGTGTAGAAGCATTTCAGAAACTCAAAGAGCTTCTGACCAGTGCACCGATCTTAGCTGTACCTGATCCAGAAGGTGAGTTCATGGTGTGTACAGATGCTTCCCTCGAGGGTATTGGAGCAGTTCTAATGCAGAATGGTCGAGTGATTGCATATGAGTCACGCAAACTCAAGGATCATGAGTTGAATTATCCTACACATGACCTTGAGTTAGCAGCGGTAGTTCATGCCTTAGTGAGATGGAGACATTTCTTGTTGGGACACAGATTTGAACTACATAGCGATCATCGTAGTCTTCAGTACATATTCACGCAGCCTAATCTGAATGCTAGGCAAAGGCGTTGGATGGAGTTTTTGTGCGAGTATGACTTTGAGGTGAAGTATATCCAGGGGAAGGAGAATGTCGTAGCTGATGCTTTGAGTCGCAGGAAACATGTGATATCATCTATGACCCTTAGTGTCGATTTGAGATGTCAGATACTTCAGGCACTCCCCACTGATTCATGGTATCTGGAGGTGTGCAGTGAGATCAATTCAGGGAGATCCTTGGAGGGAAAGTTTTCAGGCTATGTCCTAGAGTCAGATGGCCTTTTGAGACTTTCAGGAAGGATCTATGTGCCGCTACTGGATGAGCTTCGCATATTGATCCTATCAGAGGCCCATCGTGCACCTTACTCGGCACATCCAGGTGTCAAGAAGATGCATGCAGATTTGCGACGTTTATTCTTTTGGTCCGGGATGAAGCGCGACATTGCTGATTTTGTGGCTAGATGTCTTGAGTGTCAGAGAGTCAAGGCAGAACACCAGCATCCGGCAGGACTTTTGCAACCGAATCTCATTCCTTCATGGAAGTGGGACATCATCTCTATGGATTTCATAGTAGGATTACCTATGACTCTTCGTCGTCATGATGCTATCATGGTCACCGTTGATCGGTTGACCAAGGTGGCACATTTTGCACCAATCAGGTCTTCCTACACTGCAGCTTCAGTAGCTAATGTCTTCATGCGTGACATTGTGAGACTACATGGTATTCCCCGAAAGATCATTTCGGATAGGGATCATGTTTTCACGTCCGCATTTTGGACATCACTACAGCATGATCTTGGAGCACAGTTGAACTTCAGTTCAGCTTATCACCCAGAGACAGATGGGCAGACAGAGAGAGTGAATCAGGTTCTCGAGGATATGTTGAGGATGTACGTGATGGATAGGCAGACTCATTGGGAGGACTATCTCTACCTAGTGGAGTTTGCTTACAACAACGGGTATCACAGTTCTATTGGCATGGCACCTTTCCAAGCCTTATATGGACGCCCTTGTCGTACACCTTTGAGTTGGGATAGCCTTGAGGATCGCATCCTGTTGGGCCCAGAGATGCTTCGTGACATGGAGCAACAGGTGGTGCGTATCCGAGAGCACTTGACAACGGCACAGGATAGGCAGAAGAAGTATGCTGATGCTCATAGGTCAGATAAGCAGTTTGCTGTGGGAGAGAAGGTTTTCTTGAGAGTGCGTCCGCGGAAGAGTCCGATCCGATATGGAAAGGGCTCGAAGCTAGCACCTCGCTTTGTGGGACCATTCGATATTCTTGAGAGGATTGGTCCAGTTGCCTATCGTCTTGCTTTACCGCCCAGCCTTGCTCGCATTCACGATGTTTTCCATGTTTCAGTACTTAGACAGTATATTCTTGATGTTGTACATATTCTTGATTGGAATGCTTTACAGGTAGAGGACGGGCAGCTGGCTTTGGAGCCAATACGTATTCTGGAGCAGCGGGAGTTGACCCTCAGGGGTCGAACCATAGAGCAGGTAAGGGTCCAATGGGACCCTACTGATGACTCTTCAGCTACATGGGAGGATGCATCTAGATTACGGGATTTATATCCCTATTTGTTTATAGGCTTCCAGGAGTAAGCCTAAGTCTAGGGGGGGTGGATGTAGTGCCTGCCCCTAGTTTACATTTTTCGAGCTACATTTATGTTATGATTGCCAAACTCTTTTAGGCCAATTTATGTTTGATGAGTAGTATTATTATTTTAGAGATTATCAGATGATGTTTACACTCAGTTATTATATGATGAGATTACTTGGTACTCTATATTTCATGCATGTATGATGATTATTCAATGGTTTTAGTTATCGATGATGATTAGTTAGATGGCTTATTATTTCATGTGCCTCTTATGGATACTTACCCCATACTGCATGTGTATGGTGTGCGTGCTGTTTTATTTATGTATGGTGTTTCTGATATGGTTAAGGAAGGGAGTCATAGTCACCTGCTAGTCAGGATCTACACGATGCACCACTTCCTGCCATTGCCTGTTTAGCTTAGAATATTGTGTTTGTACATGCGTGGATTTTATGCAGGTTGCAGGTACTGGGTATCGACTTCCCTGAATTGTCAGGATGAGCGTACCCTATCGCACTATCTCAATGGTAAGAGAGGGGAGATAAACTCTTAAGTCCAAATCCTAAACCCTCTAGCCAATTGTCCTAATTGATAATTAGGACAAGTATCTGAGTTAGTACCCTCCGAATGCATCAAATGATGTAATTTTGTGATTATAACCTTTTTGTTTGATGTGGTATGTATTTTTCTATGATGGGTTTTCGTATGTTGCTTTATGAGTCCTTGGTGTATTTTCTATTAATTAAGTCTAATTTAAAAGACTAATTAATGATTTAATTTAATAAGGAATTATTATGATATCTTTTTATTTAATTAATTAATTAATTAATTAAATAAAAGAATTAAAATTGGAAATTAAAGTTTAAGATATATTTAGAACAGGATAATATTTATTTAATTTAATAATAATATATTTGAAGTTCATTTTTAAATAAATGCTAAATATTATTGTTATTTAAATTAATTAAATATGTTATCAATTAAGTTCTAAAATAAATTAAAAAGTTGAAAGATATAAAGTTATTAAAAAATTCTAGATCGCATGATCTAATCATGAGTTAAATATAAGAATTAAATTAAAAGATTAAATTATAAAAATTAATAATGTTATTTTAATTTCTTAAAAGTGCACATAAGATTTAAAGTAATAAATTAATTAAGAATTGAAGTCAAGTGAAATTTTAAATAAAGTTATTTAATAATTCAACTTAATGTGCATGAAAGTTGAATGCAAAAGAATTAGAAAAGATAATAAAAGTTAATTTGAGTTAACTGAGTTGTGCAAAGAGTCTTCTCGGGTAAACGCACAATTAGTGCCCCGAATTGAGGAGAATTTGCTTATCACAACTTTGGGGGTTCATTTTTTTGATATACGAAGTTGGACGAGAATTTTGGAGAGACAATTTTGGAAGCGAATTTCAGGAAGCTGATACCAAGAAAGTTTTCCAGAGGAAGGTTATTGAGAGGAGCGAATTCTTTCAGAGTTCCTGGAGATTGCATAATAGCATCAGAATCAAGTAGGGTCTGGTGTTTTCGATTATCGATTTAATACGCAATTATCCTTTTCTGTCTTCTTCGTGTCTGGGGTTTGTAAATCTGAAATTCCTTGTGAAGAATACTTAAACATTACGAAATTGGTTTTTTATCAGTTACTTGTTTATAAACTTCTTCCAACATGAGATTTAAATGGGAAGGGTTGAATTTAATACCGAGATTCTAGATTAACGTTTGGATGAATGACTATATTTTCTATATCAAGATAGAGGAGGAAACAATCTTTCAAGACATATATTTATATATATATTTAAAAAAAAAAAAAAAGAAAAGAAAGAAAGAAAGATTAATTAATTATTTTAATATATATATATATAGTTTAAAAAATGTTTTTTTTATATATATATTGATTGTGTTTTTTTAAAAAAATATATATATATATAAAATAAAATAAAATTAAATATAATGTTTTTATAAGTGTGTGTGGGGGGGGAGGGAATTACCCCGTGCCCACCCCCCACGGTCGGCTCAGCCGACAGACCTGCGTCGCAGGTACTGCGACAGCAGGTACGACGTACCTGCTGTCGCAGGCCCTGCGTCCGCAGGTCTGCGGCAGGCCGTCGGCTTATTTAAGCCGGCGGTTGGATATTGTAAAGTGGCTTTTTTTTTTATTATTATTTTTTTAAAAAAAAATAAAAATAAAATATATAGGTATAGTTGTAAATTCATTTATTTTTTTTAATATATATTAATTACAAAAAACGATTTTTATTATTAACTAAAATTTTTAATTAATAAAATTATTATATATTTTTATTTAATAAAAGTTTTATTTTATTAATACTTAAATAATAAATATTAAATGTATTTCACATAAATGGTAAATATTAAATTATTGATAATTTTAGTTAAAAATTAATAATTTAACAATTAATGGATAGATTGAAAATAGTAATTAGATCAAATGAATATTGATTAATTTAATTAAAATTAGTTTAATTAAGTTAATTAATAATGAATTTTATTTGACTAAGTTATAAATTTGGATATTGATTTAATGAAAGTTATTATAGAAATGGGTTATTCGAAAAAGGGTAGTTGTGAAAACTTTGTTACTTGAATTCGACATTAAACTAAATCACAAACCTTACCTTAACTTAAATAATATACTTTCAGATCCAATCTCTGAGACTTTGATGTTGTCTTTGTACTTTGAATGTTTTGGGGTTGGTTTAGCGTTGACCAGTTTAGGTTGTTACCAGAGGCTCGGGGTTTGTGAATGTGATGTCTTGATGATTGGGTCTCGATCTTTCTTAACCTGACCATGGTAATGTGATGAAGTGCTCTATGACATGATTGTGTTTACTGTTTGTGATTGCTTTCCAGTTTCCTTGTGTGAAGCTGAGATGTATGTATTTGAGAATACCTAACTTAACCATTTTTGAGTCTCGATCAGTTATATTTGATAACCATTTCTGAGTCTCGATCAGTTATACTTGTATTACTTTCTGGTTGCTCATTAGAGAACCATTGGATTTTGTGACTTATCATTGATGCCTTCAGTTGCTAATAGAGAACTGTCGTGATTACTTGATTACTATTTGATGTTATCTGTTGCTCATGAAGAACTGATATATTTTGTGGATTATCTTTTTATGATATTTTCAGTTGCTTGCATAGGACTGAGATGGTTTTATTATGATTCTTTGATTTATGAGTTCATGAGCTAGGGTAGGTTATCTATGTGTAGAGTCGGGAAGTGGCTTGCAATGGGGGTCGGAGCCCTAAGAGGCTGCCTAGAGAAACCCATTGTAAGTCGTTTTTAATAAGTGAAAACATTTACACTAAATGAGAGAAAATGAACCTAACAAGATAATTGTATGTTCTCTCCCATGCCATGAGTGCTAGTACAGACTAGGATGGGGTAGAGAGGATGCTTGGTTACGACCTTGCATACCATAGTATGCCTAGTCAGTACGAGAGGATACTAGTGGCCGCAGGATCAGTAGGGACCCGGGATTCCTAAGGGATTGCTCGGGTAACTTCTACATGACTTTTGCGATGACACTTTCCCGCTTGCATATTAGGTTTCCTACGTGTCTTGTGGTACCTCTGGGATTTAGATGTCGGTCATTTTAGGAACCCTTGAGTTAGCATACTTATAGGATTTCCTGGACTTAGAGAGTATTTATGATTATAGGTTTTGTTATCCTATTTGGGACTTGAGACTATCTCCTCAGCACGGTGGGAGTGGACCATTTAGGTTCCACGCGGTCGGGTGGTAGTGCTTTTACTCTTACCAATGAGATCCGTTCCGTGGTCACCATGGCTGGAGATTTCGTGATTGGCATTTACCTTCACTATGTTCTTGGATTAGTATGATGGATGGTTAGATTTTATGATAGATGTTTTATCATTATGGATGTATGGATGTATCATGTATGGTGAATAGTTTCATATATTTTTACTGTACTTTTTATCATGGATTTGAGGATGTTGTATCTTGATCTTTACATATGTATATTCCTTTAAGCCTTTCATACCCTGTGACATGTACAGTGGATGAATGAGCATTCCGAATTAATTTGCCAAGGAGCATTCGGAACAAATGTATATTATGGACATTGGAGTTTCTGATTATTCTTTTCTATGTATGTGATAGTTGTTAGACTTAGAATTAATTAAGTTTTAAACGTGACTCAACGTCATGGGATCTTTAAGAAATGTAACTTGCAATGTATGTTTGTCGATGATTACATGTTATTGCTTCCGCTACTATTTGTTTGATGTGTATGTCATACTTTCTTACTTTAAAAAAAAAAAAAATGTTTAGCAAACTTAGTGAAACTTTAGGTTAATTCTTTTGGATCCCTTGGCGGGGCGTTACACTTTTTCTCACCACTCCCAAATAACTTATGGTACATTTTTCAAGCTTGGCCAAGTTTACATCAAAAGGCCTTGTTTTCAGGGCTTTGGAAGTGTGCCCCAACTATTGTCCTATGGGCTATTTGGTGGGAAAGAAATAAAAGGATTTTTATGAAAGAATCAATTTCCTTAGACAAGCTACTGGAAGGCATTGAAAGATCAATTGCAGAAGTCGTGAATGCGAATCTTAGCCATTGTAAGGTAAATCCTATTATCACTTCGTAGGATAGCATGATGCTTAGGGAATGGAAAACATTAGTCATTCCAATAGGTTGGGGATCAACAAATTTAGCACAACCTAAAATTGATAGAGCATCAGTTCATTGGCTCTCACCTAACACAGGATATGTGAAGCTCAATTTCGATACGGCTTCTAGAGGCAATCCCAAAAAATTTGGGCTAGGAGCTTGTATTAGAAATTGCAAGGGATTTGTCTTAGCGATTATGGTGACCCCAAGTCTAGATAGAACAAATAACATTGCAGAGGCTCAAGCTCTACTTGCAGGTCTTGTCTTAGTAAAAAGGGGGAAGTTCCATATAGTTCATGTTGAAAGTGATTCACAAGTAGTCATCGATGCCTATATTAAGAGATAAATCTTCAATTGGAAGCTCAATTATATTTTGCAAAAAATATGGATTATTATGGATCAATGTTAGGAGGTCTACTTATCCCATACTCTAAGAAAGGGGAATAAAGTTGTCGATTGTCTCTCAAACCTAGGGTGTAATGAGATTACCATTGCAACATTATAGTCGAGTCCTTTTATTAACAAACACAAGGAACTACAAGTATTAATCAAGGCCGATATTGATAAATGTTAATGATAAATTAAATGGCTTTTCAGTACACATGACTTCAGAGCAGTCATTTCAACATCATTTTGGGGTCAACATATGTGTACTTCACACATCATATTTGCAATTGTGTTCTAGATTTGGTGGCAACTCCTTCATTATTATTCACATGGCAGCCAATACCTCATATCCTTCGTGCGTGTTATGTGAGATCTCTCTTTATTCTCCTCATAATTAGTATTCATAAAAATGCTCCTTATTTATGGTTTCATCTCCTTTGTTTTCTACACTTGCCTTCACAATTGGTCTCCGGATGTCGTTTCCATATGATGCCTCTATTAAATGTGACTCTTGCTATCAGTATCATAGATCCATCCTTCCTAAAAAATTTAGAATATGGCTTCAACCATCGTTGGATGAAGATTCTCTCCCTCATCCTTTGGATGATGCTACCCTGGATACTATGTTTGCTATGCATTCTTCTTCCACCTGATGTGTGATTCACATTGTAATTGGGGAGGAGTTTTTTACTTCATTTTCAAGGCAAGTGTTGTTCCCATCAAACTTGGTTTCAATTTTTATGTCTAATGCCATGGACTTACAGCCAGCATTGCATTTGGAAATCATTACAATCAAAGTGGTTCATCCAAAGTTTTGGGTAGAAAACAAATTGAAATGGGTGATGCAGAATTATGATTTGTGGGTTGGAAATACCTTGATGGGCGGCTTGTTTACTCCGACTCCTGTAGAAACACGAGGCTATGGTCACCTTCAAGGCGCTCAAAAAACTTTTGAGAAGAACAACCCATGGTTCATGACGAAGACCTTGCAAGCCATGACAAGGGTACTAGTACGCCAACTGGAGGAGGGTGTGAAGAAAATGGGTTATGCCTTGTTGGATATTCTAGGGCTACCGATCAGTGATGTCGAGGCTATGAATGCTCACAAGATGGCATCGTCGGCCCCCCAAATCAGGTCTGATTGTGGACCAGGCGTGCACCCTCAAATCTTGGCTCCCATTGTTCATGGTTTAGATCTTCCCACCACGCAAGAAACTCGATGGCATTTCCAGTCTAATAAAACCAATGCACTAGTTTGGGGTGAGCCTCCTACCACATGTGCTTCAAATGATATTGTTACAGGTTCAGGCTCAGGTTGGGAGGTTGCTCCATTGCCATGCTCAAAATTTGGGTGGGGATATTCTCTACAAACTGGTATGGCTTCGACCTCTGCTAAGGGTGTCTTGTGTGATGATATGGAGGAATGATAGTATTAAGGTTCTTTTTTCCTTTTTGTGATAAAATATTTTGTCAACAGGCATGACTATAAATGTTTTGTATTTTTTGTTGGATTTGGGACTTTCATGCTTGTTGGTCAAACCATTTTTAAAAATGTAAAAACTTGACAAATTCAAATTTTGGTGGCACTATTCCCTTGTTTTGTAATTTAGATTTTGTTCATCGATATAATAAGTTGTAAATATCGATGTTTGATACTTGTACATATTGCGACGATGCTGGCTTTTCTTTTTGGTTCTTTCCTAGTTGAGCACTTGAACCAATTTTTTATTAATACATATATTCAGTGGTTCATCCACTTTTGCCAATTTTTTAATACAATAAATTAATATTTACTCTTTAATATTTTAATCCTCTTTTACTTAATATTTCAATTTAGATTCTTAAATTAAGTTTTAAAATTAAATTAAAGCATATTTTCAATAAATTAAATATCATCATATTTTAATAATTTACTTTTTAAATCAAATAATATTTAATTATTCAGATATCATAAGATTAATTCAAGCATCATCATTAAACCATTATTAAGAAAATCACATAGTCAAACTCACATAAAAGCAACACAAGCAAAACCAACCAAAGTCAAAACCAAACAACACAAAGAAAAACAAATGGTTTATAAAAAGGTAAATAGTCAGATACATGTCCTCCTTTTCAAAAAAAGTAAATAGGTTTTGGTTGGGATTGAACTTGAACATTATCTCCCCATTCTTACTATTGAGTTATTGCGATAGGGCACAATCATCCTAGCAATTCATGGAAGTTGATGCCTAATACCTCCAACTTGCATAAAAGAAGAGCATGTACATGTGCATATATATCTAAGCTAAACATGCAATGTCAGAGAGTGATGCATTGTGTAGATCCCAAGCACACCAATCAGAAATATAAAACAAACACAAACATCATACACATGCAAGTATGAGGTAAGTACAATTAATAAAGCATGACTATAAATATCATCATATTCTAACATAAACAATTCATCATCACGAAGATATGGTAAATATCATTCGAAGACACATCATATGACATCATTATGAAGGTAATTATATGCACTAATTAAGAGTAAATAGAGCATCATTATTGCAAGCAAGTAACCATCGTAATGTGATATAATCAATTATCCTACATAACGAACTTTAACAACTAAGTCTACAATGATAGTAAATGAGGGGTATTACAAAAATAGAGTAGGTGGCTTCTGAGAGTTTTTAGGAATATTTAAAAGTGAGAAATCTTATGATTTTTTAAAAAATTTATTTTAGTTAAAAAATTTTAGCTCCTAAATTTAAAGAAGCTAGTAGTCTCATAAATATCATTTAAAAATTTAAATTTATGATGTCATTATTTTAATACTATCAAAATTAAATCTTCAAAATAATTAATAAATTATAAACATACATCATAAAAAGTTTCTAAGGTGGTAGGACTAAATCTAGTTCCACCTCATTTTCACTTGTTTAAATTGAAAAGAAAAAAATTCAATTAAAACTTTAGTCCCCTAAAAATTATCATGGAGACACACGTACTACAAAAATAAAGTACAAGCCCCTTCCATAAGTCTAACAATTTAGAGAACTCGGACAAATAAATATTAGGAAAACTATTAAAAAAACATATAATCATTCCTTTTAAACAGGTGGATTGAAATGGGTCCAAACAATGGAATTCCCTTAATACGGGCCTGAAAGGTTGCAAAACTATAGTCCATATTCCACGTGGTTTTGCCCTCTTGGCTGCTTTCTGCAGCATCCGGATTGTCGAGATTCCTTCGCGGATCAACTTACTCCATGCCAATTTTACCAATATAAGGGAAGCCTATATTTGTTCTCAAACCCACAGCAATTTTGTCTAGAATTAGTGTAGAAGCATCCAAAAGCGATCAAGAGAGATGATTTCATTTGGTAAGGCCTTTTACAGTGTAGGGTTTTGGGTTCGGGAGACAGGGCAAGCACTCGATCGACTGGGTTGTCGCCTTCAAGGAAATTATGTATTCCAGGAACAATGTATGTATAAGAAAATAGTCCCATTTTCCCTCTTTTTTGTCTGTTTCGTCCACTTCTCCAGGTTCTAATCTTTCTTTTATATCAGTTTTTTATGTGCGTATTCGGGTATCGGCATGTTATGTGAGCAATGACATTGTTTTGTCACTTGCAGTTTTTGGGAAGAAATTTTTTTTATATACATTAATGCAAATCGATTTGATTTGGATCCTATACATGCTAGGTTAACGATTGCACAGTCTTCTGTTTCTTTTATTAGTAATCTTGAACACGTTTTCAATCGTCTGTGTTGGGAAGATGCCACGGAGCGCTCGCAATATGCAACCTTGGGCACCCAAGATTATAATCGTAAACTGTTTGTGCGATCTCAGTTGAAGTTGTGGGCGATCTTTACTGTTTTACTGGACATGCTTAGTCTCATAACTGAAAAATATGGACTCGGTAAAAGCCCGGCAGATCCAAAGTCTTTTACATTCAGCAAAAACTTTGGGGAAAAAACTTGTTATTAGCAAAAATGTGTAAAAATCATTATTAAAAGACAGGCATACGACAACTTTTTCAAAGTTGTTTTCCACTCATTTTTCGAAATCGAGTTCAATTCATATCACATTGTCGTATGATCATTCAAATTATTGTTTTTCTGCGAGTTACTTTCCGATTCTAGGTAATATTTGGAAGTCAGAAAAGCTTTTGGTGTGTTTTTGAACAATGCGTAGAATCTAGATTACTTTCTTAAGATTCGTTGAAAACTTAACATTGATTATATCACGGCATGGTTACATGTCTTTTGTCGAGCTCTACGATCATTTCTTAATTTCAATCAATTTGTACATTGAAATACCTAGAATCTGATTTTATTCCTCGTCATTCTGTAGATACAAAGTAATACACTTCAAAGTGTACCTGTGGCCTAAATCTATGTTTACAAAAAATGGTTGAAACTTTTATTCTGACAATGACCCCTAATACACTTTCATAGAGGTAAATGTTAAATTCCTTTTTAGGTGACACTGTCACGTCTATTGGTTGCAAGACCTTGCCTGTGGATACACGCTTTCCTTTCCTTTTTGTATTTTACATACATTTTTCATATTTTATATCTCTAGGACTTTGACCTCTGAAAAATATCAGACCTTGCGAAATTATCTATCCTAGGTGTGCAAAATGCATGGGGGACACTTCATGAAGTTTAATTTTTATTTTATTGTGGTTGAAGCAGTGAACATGCCTTAGGGGACTTGAACCTGGGTCATCATCATTTTGATGACCTTCATTACCACTTATCGTTGCATGCATTTTCTTGTCTTCATCTTCTTACCCTGTTTTGTTTGTATATTGATAAGCTCATCACTGTAATAGCATTTTCTTACTTGAAAGTCGTCTTGGACTTTTGGGAATTCCCCATTGTTTCAATATGAAAAGTGTAAATATTTGAAGATACATTTGATGTTTCAGGTCCCTTAACTGAGCTCATAATCATTGAAAAAAGGAAAGTAGAGGAAAGTCTGTTTTATAGTCCACGATGTTGAAGTATAGCATTAATCGAAGTAATACTGAACATTTGAATCTAGTTTTGTACATTATATTGCAGGTAAGAATAATATATCATAAATATACCTACACACACACGTGTGTTTGTGCTTATATATATGTGTGTGTGATCAATACTTACTGTCACCGACTTAGATCGGGTTCCATTTGTTATTTAATATATGACTATCACCGATTCATATTGGGTTTCATTTAGGAGTTATAATTTGCTATCAGGCATATTACTGCTGCCGATCATTATCATGCTTCTGTATTATGTTAAGTTGTTAAGGAAATAAACCAAGCAGTTATGTCCACATAGGGACATAACCCTACGTGGCCTTTGGCTATGTAGAGTCATGCCCCTACGGGGACATGACTCTTCCTTATGTATATATTGTCATTGCATCGGTGGGGACAAAACATATATCAATCACGTCATATGTGCAGTCCCAGCAATCTCTATCTGTTGCAGATTATTGAAGACCAGATTATCAATCCTTTATTCAAGTAGAAGATCCTCCAAGCATAGAATACTATTCTGAAGTTGAAGATCTGCAATACAAATCTGAGATCAAGTAAGTAATCTGATTTATCACAGTCTGAAATTATAGTTTATTTCTATCAGAGATCCTATGCATTAAGATGGTATGAGAACCATCCTGATAAGAAATTCTATTATTCAGAATTAAAACTAAAATCTCAGATTTCAATATGAGAATTTTTATTCTCTAAATCAAAATGGTTAATCACGTAAGATTAGAGGATAGATTTGAGGGAGCATCAAACTTTTTCTCATGGAAAATTCGAGTCATGATATTACTAAGAGAAATGAAATTAGAAGAGCACATAGAATCAAACAAATCTATTCCTGAAAATGAACTAGATAAAACATGGAAAAGACTCAACAACAAGGCCATAAAAATCATTATAGACTCGGTGAAGGATCATACTCTTCCTTCTATATCGAGTTCCAAAATTGCTTTTGAGACGTTCTCCATTATAAAGAATACTTTTGAAATTAATAACACAAGCAAATTGCTAACATTGAAGCAAGATATGCTATACGTCAAGATGAATAATGGAGAAAGTGTTACATCCTATTTCCTAAGAATCTCAGAATTAAAAGATCAACTTCTGACCATTGGAAATGAAGTAGATGACAAAGAACTTAGCACTATAGCCCTAAAAGGACTGCCACTTTCTTGGGAGACATTTATTTGTGAACTAAGTTCTCGACCAGATCTTCCTAAGTTTGAACTACTCAAAAACAAATGCACTCAAGAAGAGTCAAGATTAATTATCAGAGGAATCTTTTCAAATCAAGAGGGAGAATTTCAAGCTCTTCAAGCCAGTACCAATAATAAGGGAAAAAGAAAGGGAATTCATCAAGACAACAAGGAATTCACCAAATCATACAGGAAAAGAGATTGGTCCAAAGTACAATGCTTCAAATGTGAGAAATTTGGTCACACTCATAACTTCTGTGCAGAATGGGAGAAAACTCAAGCAGCCCTAGCAGAAGTTAAGTATGAAAATGATGAAAATCTTGCATTTTAAGTTGTTGAACACAGAGATTTAGTGGAATGAGAATCCCATAGTGAGGAATCAGAGGGAGAGTGATACATTTCCAAAGTTCGAATACATAAAGTGACATATGCAATGTTGTAATTAGATAAATCAGTTATCTATAAATTCAGTTTTTGAATAAGAGATATGGTATATCAAGATTGATGAGCAAACAACATATATTCTTATTGAACCTCTTGCCAATGTTAAACTGAAATATTTCAGAGGTAAACTTGATATGATCAAATTGTAATTTTTGAATATTGAACTTAAGTTTCAATTTATATGTGTGTTTATGCTTCTAAATTGAATAGTTGGATTGGATATATAATGAAAGATGACAATCTTTCAGAGACATGTATATTCAGAAGGTAGTCTTTGTAAGGTGACAATCTTGCAAATGATAGGCCTATTATCATGACAATTTGTTCTAGATACTTGTAAGTCATTGATAACGAATGCATTATGGTTACTCTAGATATTGGTTCAGACAATTAGAGATCATAATATATGTTATGATAGTATTCATAGCATGGTGATTTTAATTATTTGACAAGCCACTATTTTAGAGTGTTAAAGTCAGATAATGTGTTATGTACATATATTCTTTATTCTGGTAACTATTAATGAGTCTTTTACTTCTCCCTTGCTAAGAGGGATTATTGAAGTATAGCATCAATCGAAGTAATACTGAACATTTGAATCTGGTTTTGTACATTATATTGCAAGTAATAATAATAATAATATACACACACACACACACACACACACACATATGTGCTTATGTGTATATATATATATATGTGATCAATACTTACTACCACTGACTTAGATCGGGTTCCATTTGTTATTTAATAAATGATTCACCAATTCATATCGGGTTTCATTTATGAGTTACAATTTGCTATCGGGCATATTACTGCCACCGATCATTATCATACTTTTGTATTTTGTTAAGTTGTTAAGGAAATAAAACAAGCAGTTATGTCCACGTAGGGACATGACCCTATGTGGCCTTTGTCATGCCCTCGTATGGGCATGACTCTTCCTTGTGTATATATTGTCATTGCATCGGTGGGGACAAAACATATATCAATCACAAGTCATATATGCAGTCCCATCGATCTCTATCTCTTGCAGATTATTGAAGACCAGATTATCAATCCTTTATTCAAGTGCAAGATCCTCCAAGTATAGAATACTATTCTGAATTTGAAGATTTGCAATACACAATTTGAGATCAAGTAATCTGATTTATCACAGTCTGAAATTATAGTTTATTTCTATCAGAGATGCTATGCACTAACACATGACACCAGCCATAGGTGTATGGGTTAACATATGGTGACAATGTATGGGACTACGTCATACTCCTTGCAGGAGGTACCTAACCGCACTACAAACGAGGTGTACATACTACATATCCTACCCCCTCAGTGGGATTTGAACTTGTGACCTCCCTTTCAAGAATACAATGAATCACCACTAGGCCAACTCAGGCTGTACCTGAAGTTGTTCTTGATCGAGATTTTTATTACATCTTTATAAATAAGCATCATGACTAAGAGAAGGGTGGAGAGTGACCTTTTTAAATTTCTCAAACCACTACTGCTGGCTACCGCAGCATAATTCTGATTTGAAAAGATTGGCTGCTCAACCAATATGTCTAGTGTCACAGTAGCAGAGGATCTCATGAACATCTCTCTTGAGCTTATGATATGGAAGTTTTTAGCTATGTGGCACTTCTAAAATTGTTTCTTTATTTATCCTGTGATGTTCTTTGTTTTAAATTTTTTCTTTTGGTTATATTTTTAAACTTTGAACATCTGCTACTTGTAATTTGGAGCATCATTACACATTGCTTTTCTTCATAATTGATTTGAATTTTTTATTATTTGTTTATGTTGAAGCAATGCCCCTCCCAAATTGTCAGGCTTAATGTCTCTAGCTTTCTAGCAACTGTTACACTTGTATAAATTTGTAATCAACTTTCCCTTAGTCTTTAATGTGCTTTATTTTTCCTATTTGGATTAGTTTCACCAATGACACACTTGTTTATTATTATTTAATCCCTCAATTGACTGCAAACTATTAACCATAAATTAGCCCTTGAGACTTTAGAGTGGATTCCTCAACATTGAAACAACATCATGATCTGTTATTCTGGTGACGTCATTCTTAATCCTGTTCCTGTTCCTTGGGTGCTTCTGAACTACGATGTCTCAAACTCTCAAATTGAACACTGGCAATGCAGTTTTGGTTGTAGATATGACAATGCTGCCTTGAATTTAGTCCCATAAATAATTAAGTGTAAACATGCTTTTCATGCCATGTTGCCATGTTTCCATGTGTCAAAAGCTTCCATATCAGAAAAGCTTTTGTGAAAATTATGCTTAAAAGTTGTTTGGAATTTGTCAGTAGGAAAGATACAAACAAATTAAGGAAAGCAACTACTATTGTAAATCAATTATTATCTCTCTGATGGAAGGTGGATAGGATTGTTTAATCCCTTTGCCCTGCATAATTGTAGGAGAAATGTATAGATGGGCATCAACTTATTGAGATGAGTGGTTTCATCCAAAGCTTGCTCTAAGATCGCTCAGACCATTGTGAATATTTTCTAGCATCAAAGTGTTAGACTCGGGTGCCCTTTGCTATGCATTTTTGCTGGTGTGCTCGGGGTTTTTTCATTTAATGCTTTGCTGGTATGTTGGGTTGATCAGTGCATAGGTTTGTTTGCAATGACTTTTTCACGCAGGGTATAGGCTGTGTTGAGTTGATCAACACACGAGTTTGTTTATGTTTGGTTTATAGTGGCTCTCTCACGCGGGGTCTGTCTTTCTCTCTCCTGGTGATTGCTTCGACCCTCATTCTCCTCTTTTCCTTTGTAGCTGATTGTTCTGTTCTGACCTTCTCTGCTGCTGCTCAGTGTCTGGTTTACATTGATCAAGGGTTTCTCTTTCAGTGTTTTCTCTGACCCTCTTCCTCCTCTTCTCCTCCGTAACTAACTGTTCTGGCCTCCTCTACTGCTGCTCGGTGTTTGGTTCACATTGCTTGAGGGTTTGTTGTCGATTGCCTTAGATTCAAGTTATAGTTTGAAGATGACTATAAGTGGAGATGCGGGCTCATCACGATCACAACCTTTGACCTATTAGAGGCTCTGCAACCGGGTAACTAAGCTGGAAATTGATAATCAAATACTCAGGGAGCAAGTACTATCATCGATCGAGACAATTACAAAACTCAAACATACCATAGGCTTGAATACTTCTCAGATCAAAGGTTTCTCTGATACTTTTACTTCTGAAACTGCAGGCTTAAAATCCCATCTGGAATCCATAATGCAACATCTTGAGGGTTTAGATACAATCAAACTACAACAACTGGAAATTGCAGCAAAACACTCCTCTTTGATTTTTGAAATTGAACAAAAAGTGAAGTCATGGGCCTCTCTTTGCAATAACTCAGTAGCTATTGCACCTTTATCGAGTTTGGATAAGATTGTTTAGGGGAAGATAGAGGGTGAACATGTGAGATCTGCTCGTGAGCTCAACCTATGAGTTCGTGGTCTCCCTCCCACTTTTGACCCTCTTTCTATTGGATGTTCTTTTCTTAATGATCAATTTGGTATCTTCGACATCATACTGGATAAATGCTGGATTGGTCACGGTGACATCCTTTTCATCTGGTTTCTCGCCTTTTTAGATAGGCTCCGTGCTCTTAGAGCGAAGAGGAAGTTGTTTCCGATTGAATAAAACTATTTTGGGGAAGAAAGGAAAAACATAAATACTTGCCCAGGGCATTTATTAAGCAATACCTTTCATTATTGGAGGATTATTATTCAACAGAGGTTATTCTGGATACAGGGCATTCATCTTATCAATAGGATGGTGGTTCTTGATGAAGTTCATGAAAGATCTGTAGAATCTGATCTCCTTCTGACATGTATAAAGCAATTTATGTTGAGAAACAACAAGATTAGGTAGTTGAACTTCTTGGAAGGAAATCTGATCATCTATTAGTATTGGAATCATTTCAAGATGGTTATAATGAAATTGACAAGATCAGATGGTACACAATACCTGATCCGAGATTTGGTGATGTATATTCATAACCAAGATCAAGACACAAAAAATAGTATCTTGATTTTCCTTCCAACTTATCGGACCCTGGAGCAGCAATGGTTGTTTTTGAAACGTACTGGGGTCTCCCTAAGGATCCATGTTCTGCATAGCAGCATTGATATTGATGAAGGTACTAGAGCCATGCAGTTTTGTGATTCTTACAAAAAGGTAATACTTGCAACAAATATAGCTGAATCTTTTGTGACAATTTCTGGGTTGCATTATGTCATTGACTCATGTCGATCATTAGAAATATACTGGAATATGAACATAAAAAAGATGTATCATGGCTGGTTTGGGTTTCAAAATCTTAGGCAGATCAACACAAAGGAAGAACAAGTTGTAGTTGTAATGGGAATAATGCATCGCTGTAGACCAAGGTTTCTCTGCTTGTTGGAGTGACCTCCTGACTACCACAACAAATATGAGTTCCAACATACATGTGTCCTTGGTTTTGGCAAATTAGAAGGAAGCCTGAGTTCATTTTCTATTGATCCTGAGATTAGCAGCGTAAAGAAGGGATATCCAAGAGAGGGAGTATCTGATATCGGCATAAGCAAAGAATATAGCATGAAGTCGCAAGGCAAATATTGAAGTGCATAGGAAATTAATAAGAATAACATAGTTGAAAAGTTTATACCTGATATATGTGCGGTTGAAGATTATATTGAGGTCAATCTACACCTTGCGACATAATATAAACGCAGTGACAAGATTATGGTGATAGAGGAGCCATTGGTATTTAGATGAGATGAATACCAAATCGTCAAACGTTTTTCACAGGCCTTTCTGGTAAGTATTTCCATAAGATTATTATTGATATTGTTTACTTATGGCATTTTGAACGTTTGTGATAGGTGTGCGATGAAGGATATGGTCCATGCGAATGAAGAAGTCAGGTAGGAAGTGACACGTGGTGGATGTCTTATGAATGAGATTCACATAGAACAGGGTTAATCAACACATAAGGAGGAGCAAAACGGTTGTGAAAATGGAACATTGGAAATCCATTAGTTGCATACGCGAATTCCTTGAATTGCATTTGGGCTACCGACTAAGGAGTTAAGGCGCATCAGCATAAACCACGTTATATTTTGGCAAAATCAAACTATTTTAAACTTATATTACCATTAAGCATTGGTTAGTTTTATTTATGAAGAGGCACGTTGTTTGGAAAGCAACTGATGCCCTTCAAGTGTTTATAAATATATGTGATCTAAAGCCAAATAGACGACTGATATTGGCTTTTTAAAAAACAAAAAAAAGAACTTTGCATATTCAGAGGTGTATATGTTATTAAATTTCTTCAAAGGGAGATTCTGAAGTTTGAACAAAGCAAGTGGAAATTGAGAAATTTTTGAGCATAAACCTTGATATTGTCTGAGATCGAGTTGTGTTGAATAGAGCATCAACAATCTGAGTGTCTTCAATACAAACTTTCCAACAATAAAATTAGTAAGAGTTTTATTTGTTTTAGAGTTAAAATTTATCTGATTTGTCCTTTGTGATTGTCTTATTATTTGTTTTTTTATAATTCATTATTACGATAAGTGGATCAAATTGTTTGCTCCTATTTAAATCTGATAAATACAAATATTGCAAATATTATTGTTTCTTTATTTGTATCTATTTTGTTAATTAAATGGTTAAAACATTATAGACTGATTTAAATAAGTGAAAAAGCGAAACAATTTGAGGCATTGTAATAACTGAATCATTTACAAATATTATATAATCAGCATCATAAAGTTGTATGTGAGAAATATATATATACTTTGTTACCCAATTAAAATTTGGCACTGATCATTAATCTATTCATAATTTTCAATCCATATGCTGGCAGCACTTTAACCTCTTTCCTTTAAGAATTTGATCTTATTCGTCGTGGTAATTCATTTTGAAATTTTCCTTTCAGCAGCACACAATTTGAGGCATTGTAATAACTGAATCATTTACAAATATTATATAATCAGCATCATAAAGTTGTATGTGAGAAATATATATATATATATATATATATGACTGTATTACCCAATTAAAATTTGGCACTGATCATTAATCTGTTCATGATTTTCAATCCATATGCTGGCAGCGCTTTAACCTCTTTCCTTTAAGAATTTGATCTTATTCGTCGTGGTAATTCATTTTAAAAATTTCCTTTCAGCAGCACACAATTCTAATAAAGTAATCAAAGTTCGAAGAATAATAATTATTAATCACAATTCAGAAGGTTTCCTCGAATACTTGCCATTTGAGGAATTTATTTTTATGTTATAATCCGCTGTAAATTATCTTGGATCGAAGTTTTTGCTATCAAGGATTTGGGTGAACAAGCCCTGGTCTAGCGAAGCCAAAAGCGTAGAGGATTTGAATCGATTAGATTAATTCTATCAAGTTGGCCAAAATCGGTTAGATACCCGACATCGAGTAGGCAAGGCTCGTAGGTTTCATTTAAGCATAGCTTTATGGTGAGTTCTCAGATTTTGTTTTTTTTAAGCATTTACTAAAATCATGAATGTGTTATCAAACTTTTAATATTTTCATTTGCTGTTTTATAATTTTCAGATTCTTATATTTAAATTTCTTATCAGCATTTGAGCAAAATTCATAAGGTTCTTGAGATTTCTAATTGTGTTCAAAAGTCTTAATTTTTGCGTAATCTAAAGATGTCTCCATTCCACATAATTATTTGAAAGCAACCAAGACAAAAAGTTCTTTTGTTATCTTCAGCAAATCATTCTCAAGTTATTGGCATTAACTCTTCTGCTGTGACTTTGAGTTCTGACACTAGCTCTCGAGCTCGTTGCTGTTATGCTCATGCATCCTCTTTGCTGAGCTCGATTGGGATTGATATTGACCGCCTCCCTCCATACCAGTTCTTGCTGAATGCCCTCGCTAATCTCCTCCCCTCATGTCAAGAGTTAAATGAGCATGTTAGACTGGATATCTACAGACAATACGTTATCACCAGCTGGAGTAACCCTCCTGGTGGATTACGTCCAAGGATGGCCTTCTATGTTGAGCACATTTTAGAGATCTGTGATGGGACTATTGTTCGTCTTAGCTACCTATCTCAACGTTGGTGTCATGCCTTGCGTATCTCTCTGGGGTCCTTCAGGGTTGGTTCTGACCGTCTTTGGGCTTAGATCGACCATCATATGGACAATGGAGAACGAATTTGTCAATTGTGTACATTAGTGGAGGTCAAGATAGAGACTCACTTTATTTTTCGTTGCCCTATCTTTTATGAGATCAGAGGGAGATTTCATTGTTTGTTCTGGGATTGTTTTTCTCTTTCAGCTTTCTTTAGTTACATTAACTAGCCGTGTCTCTTACTTTATCTTTAGGAGGCCACCTTGCGCTGCGATAGTATTTTATAGTCACTACTTCCTTACCGGCATACCTTTGATCAGCTTATTACTGCCTTTTTCTCACCCTTATCTCTATTACATGGTGTGAAAAGGCCATCCAGTTCTATCAGTCATTCTAGGTTTGTCAGACCCCGTAGTAGTTTCGTTCAACAACGACACTCCTATAGGAGCATACATAGGCAAATTAGGGCTCATGTCCGCTCGCAGTCCCTTTTGTGACTGACTTCTTTTTGCCAACGAAGGACTCCTAGTCTTTGCCTTGGCATTTCTCTGTACTTCTCTTATCTTCTTTTTGCTTAATGTTTCTTGTTTGCTTTTCTCGGACACTGTTTGGTGCTCCGGCTTTTGTCAGCTTGCTTGTTGTAAACTCTCAGTCCCATAGACCTTTTGTGGGCTTTTTTTGGACATTAATATTATTATCTTATCTTATCTGCTACATCTATGCATGTGAGAGATTGATGAAGGGTACTCCCCTTACTAACTCAAACAAACACCACAATAAACAAAAAATTGCAAGAACTAAACAATTGCAAGAATATTAACACTTGGTTTCTATTATATTCAATCAAATGACATTACAATATTTTAAAAACATCATGTTACAGCCACAGGGACACTTTCATTGTGATAATTTGCAGGCCAAAGTGACCATATGCACCATAAGAACTACCTTGGCAACCCTATTTGTCTTCTTTATTCGAGAAGTTTTTGTCTTCTTTATTCGAGAAGTTTAATCGTCCTAAAAGGTCATGGAAATAGTATCCCCCCCTTTTGAGGCCAACCTTTTTTATATTATTTATCCCTACATTGGAATATGCCAAGAATATGCCCCAAATGCATTTCAACACTCATTGGAGTATTTGAAAGGATTTTATTTTCCCTCCTAAAGTAGCAAAACTTCTAGGGATCATATCTTGCGAACCGTTCACTTGATTGGTCATTATAACAACTATTTGGAAATCTCTTGAAGCGCTCTACTTGACCCCCTTTCATAGCCTTCTAATGCTTTCAAAAGTGAGCTCATAGTTTTTGTACTCATCTTCAATAGCTCCAAATTTGGAATAATTTGAAAATTCCTTGAGACATGTGGTGGTTTGTAATGAACATCTAGATTTTCTCAACATCTTTATAAATCTCTTTGATCCACCCAATTTTATTCCTAATGTTTTGTAGCATAAGATTGAGTGAGTGGAAATCACAAGATGTCGAAAAGATATTTTGATATCGTTCTTTAACCAATGAACCAATAACTCCACTCTTGAAATGAAGTTTCCGGAAGTCTCTTGTTGCATAGAATATGTGTTTGAGTTCAATTTTAGGCTTAATTGTTGGATTATAAAGGGGTGGTCCTTTATGACAATATTTGAAGGTGGGAGCTGAGTTCCTTTTGATTTTTTTTAGTGGGTGAATTTTGTCTTTGTGCTTTTCTCTCTTCTGCTTCTTTATGCTTTATGATATATTCTAATATTGTTTCATTTGGTATAGGTGCTATTTTTTGTTGGGAAGTTGGGTTCGGACCCTGGAGTTCGGGTTCGGGTCCAGATTCGAGCCTGAGTCTGCTGTGTGTTTGGGTGGATTCGGGAGGACCTGTGATCCATGTTGCCAAAAAAGTGAACTTAAATACATTAAACAATCAAATTTTTAATATTTTTTTGTTTGCAACCCTAAAAGACGCCTACTAAGAAACTTTTCATTCATCTAATCTCTCATTTGCTTTCTCATTTTGCTCTGTCATTTTGGTGTGGCCATTTTGCAAGTTTGAAGAGAAGGTTGTAGAGAATGTTTCAAACTTTATTATTTGATGAACTAGTTAATGTTTTGAAATTTCATTTTCCAATTTAGTAATTCAATGTATGATTTTCTTTACAAATCATTAACATAGATTAATGAGCGAGTATTTAATGTTTGTCTTTGACATTTGGCATTGAACAATGATCAAGTAACATATATTCATACAATGAAATGACTTAGTAAGTTAGTTTTACAATTATGCACATTTCTCTTTTTTTCGTATATATATATATATATATATATATATACACACTCATGAACCCATCCATGAACCCAAATGGGAATTTTTATTTTGCCTGAACTTACGAACCTGAATTTGAATCGGAATCTGTCCTCGAACCTGAATTGACAACTTAGATTTTTTTGCAGGGCATTCAGACTCTCTTCTAAGGAATCTACACAAATTGCTTACCGATCGATATATGAACTATTCCTTTCTACATTCTAACCTTGACATTTCCAACATAATGCACTGCCTCCTTGGAGGGGTCTTATAATATCAACATACTTCTGTAAAGGATAATCATAACTTGGATCTATTCTTTGTTGTTCATTTTGCCTATGGAGGAAGAGGTAAATGCCATTGTAGTTCCTATGGCAAGAAATTTTATACACATTCAAAATAAAAACAAGAGAATGGGAAAAAAGTCAATAGGTCATATGGACAATTAAAGAGAAAAATAAAATAAATTTAAACAAAAATAAAGTGAAGTGAAAAAAAACTCATCTCTTACGCACTGTAGAAGCTTGTAAAGGTGTAGGAATGAGTCACAAACACTTGATCAAGCTTCCCAAATATATCTTCCTACTCCCTCTTGCTCAACTCGACTTTTGCTTAACCACCTTTTTGCTCCACCTCAAGAGAAAGCAACCTATTTGTACACCAAATGAGATATAAAACCTAGCATAAGTCATTATAGAAGCAAATTTTAGGGTTCTTAATGTTGAATTGTTTTTAAAATTGGAATAAAAGTGAACTTCGGCCTCGCTTTTACGCACGGGTCCACCCATGGTTTCACTTGGTATGCCTGGGTTTGAACTAGGTCTGGTTAGTTGCTAGATTGAATCAGCCGCCTTGGGCACAAACCTTGTCTAGACCCATAGGTGGATTGTTGCTAGACTAGGAATTGGTTTGAAGTGGATGAGGAACAGGGTCTTGTAGGACCAATCCAAACTTCATAGCAGCAAAGGAATTTGTAGCCCTAGGTGAGCATTGAGAGAAAACATAAATCTTTCATTTCAAAACATTTTGATCCTAGTTTGAGTGAGTAGATGTTGACAAAATGAGCAACAAACACAAGTATCAAAATCAAGACCATATTAACAGAGTGTTTTGTTAAAAATTTGCATTGGAATTAAATGAATGAATATTAAATATTGTTTTTGATTCTTAGGCTTATTCTAATTTGCATGCTTATAGCTAACAAATAACATTGAAGGTCATTTGTATAGATAAATGTTACTATTTCTTTTTGGCAATCTTTTGGGCTGCATTTTGAAAGGCCATCTCCAATGGTCCCTTTGGTCTCTTGTATGAAGTGGGTTTTTTTGGGTCCAAAATGATGACTCTCCACTAGAACTCCAAGATTAGATTGGGAAGAAAGGTATCATTGCTCATGATCATTTCTTTGTGAAATAATGATTTGATCTATGGTTTGCCGTGTCATTTGCTTGCTGCTACTTTCTAATATATTCTTTCAATGGAGTTTGTGGCACATGTACACCATTCTTTGAAGGTCAAAATTTGATCCATTTTCAAATGCAACATAAATGTGCTGTTGCCCAACTATATGAGCTTGTATATTAACATTACACCCCTTGTGAATTTAAGAATATCTATGGAACTTGATATATTCTCCAATCCACTTTTGGAAGTAGAGGATGTGGGATTGTTTTGTAGTGGGGTTGCTTGGGGAGCTAGAAATGGCTGCCAATATCATCCCAATGGTTACAAATTTGATAAACATCACATTTGAAACAATATACACATAATCAAGAGTTTGTTCGTAAAACAAAAATAAAGGAAAAAACCAAAAGAATTTATGAATCGGCTTTTGAGCATGCAAATGAATGAGAGTGCAACCATTTTGGAACCTTCAATTAGCAATCTATTTGTGTGTTGGCAAGCAAAAGCGAATGGTTTTTGTTGTTTGCATTCACAATGAGGTAAGATTAGTTTAATTCATAGTTACATCGGATGGGGGGACGGTGGAATGAGGTGACAAGTTTTTGTGATGGGGGGACAAAGGGGCCTTAATTTGGGGACAATGGCGGGGGACCAAGAGGGTATATCCTATACATATGGTGCTTAAAATGCTAGTTATATAGAAGATATAAAGATGTAAAAGAGTAAGTACTTGAATGTTGCATTGAATTGGAACATCAAACATTGAACACAAATAGCCAAATCAGCAAATATTCAACATTAGGATGGCCTCCTATCCTTGGTGAAGGTGGCAGAATCTGGTAGTGTCGCTAGGGACGGGGGAACAGAGTCCCCAAGTCCTTGGTGCGTCTTGTCTTCAGAACGTGGGGCAAAAGGAGGGGGGGGGACGCGTCCTTGTGTTACCATCTTTTATTTGATTTTTTAATGCTTAACAAGCCAATTTAATGGATAGGGGTCCTGTTTTTTGAGTGATAGTCAAAATAATTGTCTAAAAATATAAAAAAAGCCCATGCAAATAACAACAAATTTGTTTTAGATTTGTAAATCCCATCAAATTCATTCCTATTGCCTAGTTTTGTCTAACATTGTTTGGGAAAAACTCGTAGAGGGAACAGTGTGTCTTTTTAGGGCACTGTCCCTATGCTCCATGTAGACATGCTCAATTTCCCCCGCACCATCCGAGGGACGGTACAGGGATGTGGGGAGGACGGACAGGGACATTGGGACAATAATTTCTGGACCCCAAATCATTTCCTTGTTTCCAAAAAAAAGGGGACGTTTTCAAAACGACACTTTCAAAGCAGCAGGGTACAGGGGGGACGGTTAGGGGATGACTGGAAGTTCTCTACCTGACATTTTTGGACTATCAATTTAAAAAAAAAAAGACATTTTTTAAATCTGAAAAAAAGGTTGGCTGGTCTTGAGAGACACCCAAACTGCATCTAACAATATTGAAACCTAACCTAGGCATAAAATAACAAAAAAAAGAAAAATAAATTCATTTTCATTTTCGTAAAGGAGAAAAGCAGCAAGAGGAGCCTGGCCAAGGAATTAACAATAGTTGAAAGAGGAGGTTATGGCATCAAATTTACTTGATTTAGACTCTTAGACATACCTACTGATTATGGATAGCTATATATTATTGCAAACTTCAATCTTTACTGTTTAGTAATTAGTAGTTTGGTTATAGTATTTATATTCTAATATTATTATGGACAGCTAATTATGGAGTTAGACTTCTATGTTATTGTTTATTGTTAGGTATTTTAGCTATAATAGAAAATCCATTGTTTACATTTCATATTTTATGTCATCTCATGCATGAAACTTGGAGCTTTTGGGCATTTTTGCTATATGTTGCCATATTTTTACAATCAAAGTATTTGAACTTTGTTAATTTGCTATGTATTGAGCTTCTAAAATGAATATGCTGAGTCGTCCAAGGGGTTTAGCTTGGTTGAAGCAATGAATTCTCATTATGGACAACTTGGTTCAAATCCCAAGAGGGACATCTTTGTGGAATTCTAAGTTTTGACTCTTGGTCTTCTATTGGTTGTATTCATCTCATTTGTAAAAAAGTGGATTTTAAGTCGTGACTCTTGGTCTTCCAATTGTTGTTTCTAGTGTGATTGCTCGAAAGGAGCTTGAATAAGTTGTAATTGTTGCTCTTAAGGAGCACCCGATATGTAAACGATTCTAATATAAAATGAATATGCTGAATGGTTTATCAATGTTATGATGTGCATATTTGAATTCTCTCTCTCTATATAAAAATTCTCCTTTTTAATTTTTTTTAATAGCCGTTCTAGATGTCCCATCCCCTAAATTTTGGCTTTGAGCCGTAACCGTACCAGTACAAAAATCATTTTTCTGTCCCAGAAACTCTGTGGAACATAGCTCTGCCCACATCAATCTGGAATCCAATAGGGGCCCAGATCTGGATATTACAGGACATTAAGTAACAAAGATGCCTCAAGGTCAATGAATCCACATTGTTTTCTTTCACTCATTTACCTAATTCAAGCATCGCTTTTTAAGTTTATCCTTATTTCTGATGTGACTTATATATGGAAACTGATTTATTCAAATGCTTTTCTGTTATTGAAATTTAATGCAGATAATTAACTCACTGATTATTGAATCTTGGAGTATAGCAATGTTAACTTGTTCAGATTTGATTGCTATAATTATCTAACACTGACTTCTTTTTATTTGCAGTATCAAGGCATCGCCCTCTTATGAATCTCTATGATAAAGTTCCAAATGTAGCAAAAGATGTATTTGTGGCTCCCAGTGCATCTTTGGTTGGAGATGTGAAAGTTGGGCAAGGATCATCTATTTGGTATGGGTGCATTCTTAGAGGTAGGTTTTTATTGGCATGGAATGCACCATCAGAATGATTTTTCTATATTCAGATTGGCTCAATTACAATACTGCCATGAAAAAGTATTAATACAAAATGACATGGAAACATTCAATGAAATGTTGGAATTTGGGGATTTTGTGTTTACTTTTGAAGAGTAGTCTTTAATTTTTATATGGCTTTATCATTGCATATTGATCATAGGAACTGAACTATGACTTTGCATAGAAATTGAGAAATATGCATGTCTTTTTAATAAAGAATTTAATGTTATATTAATGGTCATTTAGGTATATTTAGTTTATTAACAAAGATGAAAAAATGGTCAAAGTGTTGGAAAATTTCTCCTCCATGGAAGAAATTGCAAGGGGTAGATAAATTTTTGGAATTATGGAAATAACCTCTCTAGTCTCAAATTTTACCCTCTTCAAGTGTGAGCCCATGGATTGAGAAATGTTGATGAAGATAAATACCAAAATGGGAATTTTTGGAAAGTGAAAGAAAAAGTGGGACGAAGTGAATTTAAAAATGAGAAGAGGAAGGTGTAAAGTTTGAAGAGAGAGTTTCTGGAGAGAGAGAAGGCCCGAGCTTTTAAAAAGAAAGTGATACTAAGCGTCCACATAAAACACCAATTCCTCCTATCAGCAGTACCTTCCCAACTTGTTTGTTAGACTCTCCCCTTTGTCAAATTCATCAAGACTCCTTTTTTCATAAGGCTTCCCTAAACCCTTTCAATGCTCAAACCCACTCAATACATGAACATTGACTCAACAAAATGCCCTTGGACATCCATCCTTAAAAGCTGTCCACACATACCTGTTTTGGTAACACATTAACCTTGTAGGCTCCTAGCCATCCCTACTTGATCGCCAAGGTCCTGATCAGACCCTTGACTTGATGAGCATTCCTAATGCCCTTACAAAATCAGACAACATTCTCAAAAACCTTATGGCACTTTACCTGATCAGATTACATTTGTGACTGCCCCAATCCAATAGACATCCTCCTTAATGCTTTAGTCTATCCCATCCCTTCCCAAGGGACTCATCCAACCCTCACAACAACCCTTGATACCTTTGTCTGGATCTACACCAACCCTTAAAACTCTTAAACAACACAATCCTGACCCACATTAATGCATAACACTTGTTTACTGTCAAACTTTGACAGTTTTGCCTTGTTCCCTGAGACAGTCATAGTCCCTTGTTTTTGTATTCCCTGTCTCCCATCAACTTGAATTGTCAAAGACCTTCCCCTCACATGTAACCATTGTTCCATAGCCATCCAAAACATATCAGGTTGTGAAAAGTGTTGCCAAACATGGTGTATTTTGTTCTGAACCGTTCTGAGACAGCAAACTCAGGCATCCCTTTGAAACCCATGTGGAAATGATTGCATGGGTTTCGGCACAACAAAATACATTTTTGCTACTCTCATCATTCCAATCTGGAGGTGTTTATTGGACATAAAACATGCTATTTTTACATTTTATTATGCTTACTGGTAACCCTAGGTAGGGTTTTAACCAGTTTTGCAGGAAATAGAATATCTCCCATCATATAGAATGGAAATGGTTGATTCCAATGTCAAAATGAAGAGCATTCAATGCATGCCAAACACAAAACAACTTATAAAGCATTTCAATCAGTTATCACTATAAAAAGTGTTTGTGAACAGACTGGTTACACAGGAAAACCGTGGATATTTGCAGAGAAGTTTTGATCTTTGATACCAAGTCATTCAACTTTGACCATTACCTGTCTTTTGGATCATTTACAATATTTACATAACCATCCAAGCCTGTTCCAATGGACCAAACTCAGCGCAACTACCCAAAACTGATTATTGCAAAAAGTTGTCAAGCAACTTGAAATGTTGTTTGACATTGTTGTGCAACTTTTAAAACTTCTTCATATTTTGTTCATTTTGTCAATCTAATGATAATAAAAGGTTGTATTATGTATTTTAACATCAAAGATGGCTTGAATTACCCATTTCCACCCTTGGTGTTACCATTTTGACCATATGACCCATTTTGACAACTTTTTGCAATATGGCAACTTTTCAGGACCTATGAACTTAATGACCCTACTAAAATATTATTTGGTTTTCGATGGCCTTATTACATCATATTTGGTCCTTTTAGACCTTATTTACGTTCATGGTCCGTCAAAACACACATTTTTCATATTTGACCTCCTTGAGGCCCTTGGAGCAATAGGGTGCTTGTGCACTAGGAGGGGCAAAATTTCTCATTCTTGATATTCTAGGAAGACATTCAAGTCCCTGAATTTGAGTTCCAGTTTTCTAGTAATCTAGTTCATGGCATTGAAGGTTTAGAACTTCAAAGATCAAAGTTCAAGTACATCTTGAATTTCCTATGGAAACCCAAGATCAAAAGTCTGAAGGTCCAATCTATCTCAAGAAGATGAATTCCTAAGTAGGTACATGGACAAAAATGATCAAATGGAGATAGATCCAAAAGAAGTAATCAAAGCTGGATTTGGGTTGCAAAACTATGTAGTTAGATAGACCCAGGCCTATACATGACATCCACATGTTGACATGGTGCCCAATCATCTCCACTAGCTAGATGAAGATCCCCAAGTCAAAGTTCATTGCATTTTAGTAAGGGGATCAAGAATAATCTATTCAAGGAAGACAAAGCATTTAATGCACAATGGGCATTCATGTCGCCCCTCTCTTGTTGTGTGGAATGCATAGTGAGCATTTATTACTCCCACCAAGAAAGTGGCTTCTTTATGGTTGGTCCATGTGGACCTATAAATTAATTGTTGTTTCTCTTCCTTTGCCCTAACCCTAATTAGTGCCAAGGTGGCAAAATTTGGGCTATTGTTTTTGTTTCAGTTTGGGCCACTTGTTGTACCTAGGGACCTATATGAATGCCTCAATTCTCATTTGTGTTGCACTAAATTTTGAGATTGTTGCTATGAGCTACCATGGTAATAGAGTTTTCATTGACGATTTCATGACGATTAATTGATGTATTTTGGTGCTGGCATTTCATTGTTTCCTCACTTTGAGTGAAATAGATTTGTTACATAAAGTGCTTTGATTTCAATGACGAAATGAAATGGTGATTAGATGAATTTCCTTTGCTCATACTTTTGGTAGTTCATTGTTTGTAAGTTGTCTTGTAAAGTTAGCTTGAGCTCTCCTTCATATGGATGCTTAACTTCCATCACTTTATTCATTGTTCAAAATGTTGGTGAATATGCGATGTGAACGTTCTTTGCATAACTCTTAGCATATTGCACTAGTTCTTGTAGAGTTGTAGTTGATCTTGGCCATAGAGAGCTTGGTTATTGGGAGTTTGTCTACTGGAGCACTATCTATTGATATTGTTGTCCTTAGGAGTAGATTTAAATCCTTCTAACCTCTTCTCCTTTAATTTCAATTCATTACATTTGTGTCATTTGAAGAAGTATCACACAACTGCAATATCTAATGATTGAGTTTTAGTTAATATTGTAGAAGAAGTGTAGAATTAACCATGAGTCCATTTGTGATACCAACATATCACATTTATTGTTGAGCTTATCCACAAGTCAAGACTTGAAAGAAATTGGGAGTCACTTATATTATCCTTTGCAATCTTAGCATACATGGGATTTTGCAGAAGAGAGGATAAGATAACTCAATATACTGTTCCATTGTCGGTAGGTCATAAAACACACGTGTACATGTTTTTGATAAAATTGGTGGGCCCTCTATTCTACAAGGGTTTTATTTTTTGATTGATTTTTGCAACAAAATAAAAAGTTTTTTGTTTTTTCGAGCATCACCTCAAAGCTTGTACAACTCTTTATGGAAGGTTTTTATTGGTTTTTGACCAATGAAAAATGGGGACATGTTCTCCCTCCTAAATCCCCTAGTTTCAAATACGGGGACGTCCCAAAGACTTAGGGAGAAAGAGTTTGTACACCCCCTTCCCCACTTGCTGCTCAAGTGCCACTCAACCTTTGCCAGAACGTGGGGTTGACTATATATATAAATATTATTTTGGCTGATTGAAGGATGCTTTTCGATCATTTGAAAACAAAAATATTGGTATTTTACATAGTAACACAGGAATGCGTCCCCCCTGACCCTCCTTTTTGCTCCACGCACCGAACACTTGGGGACTCCATTCCCTCGTCCCTAGTGGCACCACCAAATTCCACCACATTTCCTGAGGATGGGGGAACGTCCCAATGTTAACTATTTGTTGATTTGACTATTTATGTTCGATGTTCGATGTTCCGATTCAATGCAATGTTCAAGTATTTACTCTTTTACATCGTTATATCGTATATTACAATACATTTTTTCATAATTAGCATTTTAAGTACATACAACCCCTCGGTCCCCCAACGCCATCCCCAAATTAAGGCCCCTTTGTCCCCCTTTCACAAAAACTTGTCCCCCGTTTGAACCCTTGTCCCCTTGTCGCCCGAGGCGGTGTAACTATGGTATTTTATGAGGTCTTGTAGCTGCCATTGCATACATTATTACTAGTTATGCTGACTACTCTAAATAAAAATTTGAACTTGGGTTTCTATGTTTGCAATTAATGTGGTACTACTGTCATATTTTTATATAATATAAATTTTCTATTTATTGATTTGACAATTTTATTTAGTATTTTAATTACTAAAAGTAATCAGCAACTCATTATTTAATCTATAAAATTTTCAAGGTTTAAGTATACTAGTGTACGTATTTAGTATTTCAAATACTATATTTGGCATTTGCAGTTATTGCTATTTGAATTATATTATTATTATATTATACATCTTTCCATAAGTAACATTTCAAGTACTACATGTATAGTATATACACCCCCTTGTTAGTTTGTGGTGACTGATTAAGTATTGTACATACTTTATAATTATATCGACATGTTGTAATTAATTATAACCCTAAAGCGGCAAAAATCTTGTATAAAAAAGGCTTAGGGTTAGGGATTTCATAATGTGTGATGCGAAAGTTGCTTCTTGGGGCAGTATTGAGTTGTAAGGGATTATGAATTGTAATCAGGTTGTAATCACTGATTCGTAATAATATTGGACTTGCTGTTTGGTGGATCTAGCCCAAGGTTTTGGTGAACCACATTAAATTTTGGTGTCTTGTGTTCTCTTCTGTGCTGTTTATTACTTTTTGATATTGGTTATATTTGCATGTAATTGTTATTTCTGTTTGTGGTTTAATTCTAACACCCTCGATGTCTCCAAATTGAAGCCTTTTCTCCCTATCTCGGAAACTCTTTCTATTGTCCCCCAAGATTTGTGTTGTACTTTTTTTGACAAAAAAATCAGATTCTTTTGAAGCTCATGTTTTCTTCATTATCTGCAACAATTGCAACGACCGCAACAACAAATACCACACACACTAGTGAATATTAGACGGTCAACAAGGCTAAAGTAGACCTCCAAAAAGATTTTCTCCCTCTTTGTATTCTATTTTACTTACAGATGCTGGTGAACTTGAATGTTATAATGAAGCTGTGCAAGTGGATACTATGATTTAGTGAGAGTCTACAATGGCAGACAAAATGGACTCCTTGCTGAAAAATAAGACTTGGGATTTATGCAAGTTGTTTGCTGGTAAGAGATCTTTACAGAATAAATGGGTTTACGGATGTAGGAAAAGATTTAAAGCCAAGTTAGTTGTAAAAGGATTTGCACAAAAAAAGGGCATTGATTTTGATGAGATATTCTTTCTTGTTGTAAAATGACTTCTATTCGCACTGTTTTAAGTATTGTGGCTATTGAAGATTTGCACTTGGAGTAGCTTGATGTTAAAACAACCTTCCTTAATGGTGATTTGGATGAAGAGATATATATGGCACAATCATAGGGATTTGAGGTCAAAGGTAAGGAGAACTTAGTGTGCAGATTGAAGAAAAGTTCATATGGCTTGAAGTAAGCACCTCATCAATGGTATCTAAAATTTGTATGCATGAGCATGGATACAATAGGTGTCATTCAGATCATTGTTTTTATTTTAAGAGGTTGGTTGATGACAACTACATTATTTTATATTTATATGCTTGTAGCTGGGTCTAACATGGATCACATTAAGGGGCTGCAATGCCAATTAGCACATTCATTTGCTATGAAGGATTTGGGGGCAGAAAAACAAATCCTTGGTATGAAGATTTGCAGAGATAGGAAAAATAGAAAATAGACATTATCTCAGGTTGATTATATTGAGAAGGTGTTGCAGCATTTCTCTATGGAGAATGCTAAAGCCGTCAGCACACTTTTACCTGGTCATTTGAAATTGACTAAGGAGATGTGTCCAAAGACACAAGAAGAGGAGGATAAGATGTCTAAAGTACCTTATGCTTCAGCTGTAGGAAGCTTGATGTATGCTTATGTACTAGGTCAGATATTGTACTTGTAGTGGGAGTCATTAGTAGGTATACGAGTCATCTAGGGCTTAAGCATTGGAATGCAATAAAATGGATTCTCATATATTTGAGAGGAACATCCGGTAAGTGTTTACATTTTAGGGTCTTTACCACTGATTTATAGGGCTATGCGGACTTAGATTTGGTAGGGGATATTAATACCAAGTGGAGTACTACAGGTTATGTATTTACTGTTGGTGGGGCAGCAATGAATGGGTTTCTCGGTTGTAGAAGGTTAACGCTTTATCCACTACAGAGGCAGAGTATGTTGCTGCTATAGAGGCAGCCAAGGAGATGATATGGCTTCAGTTCTTCATGGAATAATTGGGACACCCACAGAGGGATAATTATTTGTTTAAAGATAGCCAGAGTGTCATTCATCTTGCGAAGAATTTTGCTCTGCATTCAAAGACAAAACACATACAGTTGTGCTACCATTTCATTTGGTCAGTTTTAGATGATGGACAGTTAAAGCTGGACAAGATACATATAGATGACAATCTAACAGATATGTTTACAAAGGTAGTGACAAAGGAGAAGCTGAAATCCTCTTCATCTTCGGTTGGTCTTCTAGATTGAACAGAATAAAAGAACAAGGGTCCAGGATGGTTTGATCTAGTGGGAGCCTCATGGAGTAGTGACATAGCAACAGGACTAGTCTCCAAGTGGGAGATTGTTGTCTAGTGTGGAGCCTGATCAGTCCCTAAGTGGGAGATTGTTAGTTTGTGGTGACTGATCAGGGAAGTACTATACATACTTCATAATTATATCGACGTGTTGTAATTAATTATAACCCTAAAGCAACAAAAATCTTGTATTAGAAAGGCTTAGGGTTAGGGATTTCATAATGTGTGATGCAAAAATTGCTTCTTGCGGTAGTATTGAGCTGTAAGGGATTACAGATTGTAATCAGGTTGTAATCACTGATCGTAATAATATTGGACTTGTTGTTTGGTGGACATAGCCTAGGGTTTGGGTGAACCATGTAAAATCTTGGTGTCTTGTATTCTCTTCTATGCAATTTATAATTTTATGATATTGGTTATATTTGCATGTAATTGTTATTTCTGTCTGTGGTTTAATTCTAAAACCCCCAATGTCTCCAAATTAAAGTCCTTTTCTCCCTATCTCGGAAACTTGTTCTATTGCCCCCAAGGATTTGTGTTGTACTTTTTTTGACAAAAAATCCAGATTCTTTTGTTCATGTTTTCCTCATTTTTTGCACATAAGATAACGGGAGAGATGATGTTATTGACCAACATCATGTTGGAAGAAAATCAACGATTCAATGACTGGAACTACACTATTCGGAAGTAGGGGTATGTGCTTGATTTTGAGTACTAGTGCTTGGATCAGCTTTGTTCTAGTTAACTCCTTTGGCCCTACAATGATAGGCGAAGACCAAGACAAATTTGATAAATGTAACTGAGAAGCAATTAAGTTGCAGAAGTTATCTATCATTGACGAGATGCTTCCTGGATTGCCATCTTGCAAGTCTCCTGCAAATATTTGGCTGCACTTGGAAAGCCTCCATGAGACTTCTAATAAAGCCAAGCTTTTTTTTTGAAGAATATGTTGTTTTCTCTTATAATGGGTGAGAAAAAGAATTTGCAAGAGCATCTTATGAAGATCAAGGACTTATGGGATCAACTGGAGGCTAGTCGCAAGATGGAGGAGGATATGGTGGTGATTACACTAAAGTCTGCCATGGTCCTAAGAACATATTATTGAGACACTTAACATTACCTCTACTAATGCCGACTTGAATTTTGATGAGTTGTGCAATAAGCTATTGTAACTAGCTAGGTGGATACAACAATTTGGTAGCACCAGTGACATGGTTAGTGCTTTATTGCCACGGATAAAGACAAAGATGTGTCCACTCAGTAGAACATTTCTTGTTAGTCATTTAGAAAGTTTCTATTTCGCTCTCAGTTAGATCTCTATATAATGAGACTTTGTCTCCATTTGTAATTTACTCAATTTATGAATAATGAAATTTTGTAATATTTCTTGTGATTGTCAGTGCATAAAGCATACCAGTAAAATATACCTAAACAAAGAATATCCTTGATTTAATATCTTTCCATGCCTTTTGATTAAAGAGTCTGTTTTTTGGGATGTCAATGACCTTAAATTTAATATAGACACGTGAACTTAATATTTCTTGTACTGTATGTTATTTTTAACTATTAAACTACAAACATTTTGTGGTTGCAAACTTGAATATGATTTATTTTTACGTTTCTTGTTCAAATATGCACAAATCAGTCTACCTGCTTATGCTAAGATGTAAATGAAACCCCTTACATTTGAGGACACTGATGGGGTTTCTGGAGAAATTGTATGCTATATTTTATCTCTCTCTCTCTCTCTTTTTCTGTACAACTGCAACTTGAATTGATCCATCTTATAAAATAAGATAGAAGCTTGTATTGTAAATTGCTGAAGGGTAGGATGGATACATTGGAACAAATACAGTGTTGGAATGGACGATTCGACACTGTGAGGGAACGATTCATCAAGTGCTATTTGTAGGCATACAAAGACTGAGAAGCTGTCCTAACTTTACAATATTTAGTGTTGGGTAACTTATAGTGGCTATCACAATTACTATTGGTGATTATTGTTCCCTTGAGCCTTGGTGTCTAAAGGAATGATATTGACTTAGGCATTAGATTTAACCATAGTTCCAAGAATCACGGCGATTCATGCGATTCGGCGATTCGATTCAAGCCAAACGATTTTTTGTGAATCGGTGAATCGAATCAGCGATAAAGGGTTTATGAAATAAGTTACTCACTAAATTTCAAGGGTTTTTTTAATTTTCCGATTCATGGCCGATTCGATTCCGATTCATGGCCGATTCATGATTTGATTCGGCCTTGCCGATTTCGATCCGATTCCGGTTCTTGTTACTTTGGATTTAACATTCTGCCCAAATTTTAAGCTTTAGAATTTTGAAGGTTTCTTTGACTCTTCTTTGTGAGTGAAAATAATGCCTATCGTGATGAGAAATATCAGTGTCCCGTGGTGTAATATGTATAAGGTTTGAATGCGATGTCTTTATGAAAGGATGTACAACTGGAAGAGTTTGAAATGATTTGTTATCTGGGGTCCTGATTGTTCATTATCATGTAATAATGCATTTGTTTAGTCTAAATAGGGTACTGTTTCAATTTCAAATAGAAAATGTTTTTGTTTGAGGAGCCCAATTTCCTCACAGGATTTATAAACTTTAAATTTCTTGCCAATTTATCTCTGGGAAATGATCTTAGCCTGGTTTTACCTAGAGTGCATTTGCTCATTATTGTTGAAGATTGTAGCTGCAATGGAGATCTTTATCTCTGATTTTGCCATATGTTGAAATAAAGATAATATTGTGTCAACCGTTGGAGAATATGTTTATGATATTATTATTTGGAGAGATGTGTCATGTGAAGACTCATTGTTTGGAAACATGAAGAGTCTTGTATTTGGAAATTAAAGAGACCTTTGAGTGTAATATAGAGGGTCTCTCAACTTTATATTTTGTGATTGCTTTGTGTGTTATTTATACTGCAGGAAAGCATTGTACTTGAAGATTTTTATGATCAATAAAAGAGATATTTTTCTGCCGTGGTTGGGTTTTTCCCTTCAAGTGGAAGGGTTTTCCTAGGATAAATGTCTTGTGTTGTTTGATCTTATTTCTGTTCTTTTTTATTGCTGTTTATCGTTGTATTTCTGGGAAAATCTTTAACAATTATCATATGCCATAACAAACAATTCCTCAAATTTGAGAAAAATAAATTAGAGTGTCCTTTAATGTTTCCAAAGTGTAAGACAGGAATTTATTTGTCACAAAGATCATTTTCCTACAGAAATTAAGTTTTATAGACCAACGTTAGAATTTTAAAATATCAGCTAAATGCCGAGTCCTTAAAAAGTACAATTTGATAAAATAAGCATCTATTGTTCTATATACAATTGTTTCGCAGGAGATGTTAAAAGCATTACAGTTGGGTCTGGAACTAATATCCAGGACAACACCCTTGTTCATGTGGCAAAAACAAATATTGGTAGAAGTGTCCTTCCTACTGTTATTGGCAGCAATGTTACCATTGGTAAGGAAATTCTCTACCTTCAGCTTTGGGTGTTCTGATTAATTAATTGTCATTTATTTAAATTCTACCGGATATTTGCTAATGTGTATCGCTTTTTGGTGAAATATGTATTCATGGCACAGCTGCAATGATTTAGAACTGATGTCTTTTTTAATTAAATATGAATGGATGATTTAGACAGGTCACAGTGCTGTGTTGCATGGCTGCACTATTGAGGATGATGCCTTTGTGGGAATGGGGGCAACTTTACTTGATGGAGTAGTTGTGGAAAAGAACGGAATGGTCGCTGCTGGAGCGCTTGTGAGGCAAAATGCCCGTATACCAGCTGGCGAGGTCTTGATTCTTCTCTATTTCATTTGAGAAGTGCTGAGTGAATTTAATGATCTTCTATAAGTTTTGACAATCTAGTTTGCAATGTCCATGAGTATGCTTCTATAATTTTATATTAAGTAATTAACAGCTTCTTTTTTTCCTGGTTTGGCATACATCAATGTGAAGAGTTGCTTAATCACGTATAATACCCCCCACCATGATCAAAATCGAGATCTTCTAAACATTTTATATCCTCATTTTCTCATCAAAGTACATCTAATATGTTAATTGTCTTGCAACCTGAAATTTCTCTTGGTATTTACATGTTTAGATGTAAATAATATTTGAAAATGTGGTCTTTATATATTGAATATTAACTTGAAATTAAAAGCTTTAAAGATTGAGTATCTATTAAAGTCTGTATCTGTTATTTGATAAATATGATCAGAGAGGGGGATCCTGAATGTTACTTCCTGATAAAATTGATTTATATATAAAACCTGTCATTAAAGTGTCTAGGAGAAAGTTTGACGTTTCCAACAATAGATTCGTGCATTTAAAGCAATGTTGTGGTTCCTGATACTCAGGCAACCTTTGATCTTAGCTTGGTTTATTTTAGACCCTCTCCAGCTATGCTGCAACCATAACAACAGTATCAACAAATAGATTTGGTCAGCTGGAGACAGGGAAACTCGGAAGTCTCCAGTATTGGTACGGCAACTTCCCAAAAATATGAGAACCCAGGTACTTGGAGATGGCAATTTTTTAATAATTTAATAATTTCCATGAAATATGTTAACACAGAGCTTTTAAATCAGAAAACGAGAACAATGGAAAGTGTTAAGTATGACCATTAAATATTTAACACCATTGAATCAAACCCGATATATCATATAGTCCAGTATCTAATATTAATGTCACCAACTCATTTAATATTGTTTCATATAGAGTCAAATAGTTCAAAACTCACGCTGCATATATGATTTCTGAGTATTGCATTTGCTCACATCAGATTATGATTTATCATTACATATTAAAAATTTACATTCCAAAATGTCTTGTTTGATGCTGATTTGCAGATATGCAAAGAAAAACTCGGAATTGTAATAGGGAAACACCTTGGGCAGAATTCTTCTAATTAGAGGAAGTCCACCAAGGATCTATATGGTCCTCTTGGCATGATTTTCTTGCATTTGAAACTTTGACTCTCATTTCAATTTTAAACCCTCTCAATGATCCATTAATTAACAAAAAATGTGTTATGAAGGGGGGGTGGGATTTTGAAAGTTGGAGGATTTTTGGGACAGAAATCCTCTGATTAGAGAATTTTTGATTGATCTTGTAATTCGATAAATTTTCCTTCTTAGCACTATTTGACCACTTTATTCCAAAATTCACACCCTACAGTCCCTTATCATCCATTTTGATCCAGTTTTGACCATGATATAGAGGGCATATGTTTTTGGATTTTGAGGAATTGAATGGCGGAAACCCTGAGGTCTCAGGAATTCCGCCATCTTCTCTTGTGCCCCCTTTTGACTTAATTTATTCCATTCGTACCTTTCAGCTTTCAAATTGTCAAGAAATGCATTCAAGGGGGAGGGAGCAAATTTCAACAGTAGAGGATTATGATGGTTGGCGGAGATCCTTTGATTTGATGATTTCCGACCAGCATCTGGACAGGTAGATTTGTTCAGAAAAGGCACCTAGTCATTCCAACACCCATCAAAAACATAGACCTTACGGTAGAAATTTTGAGTTTTGTGGATTCATTGGCAGAAATCCTGTGATTTGAGGATTTCCGCCAAGAACTTTTACAGTTGCAGCCTATCAAGAAAACATTCTTTTCACACAACATCATTTGAACATAACTCCATCCATCCTTTTAGAAACCATAAGATTAAGTTTGCATCACAAACTTTGCCATAGAGCCGAAAAGTTCATAGTTTGGGGGATGACCATAGATGGCAGAATTCCTCTAATCAGAGGATTTCAGCCACCATCAACCTTACTGACCTGTCCAACAAAGTTTCCCTTAACTATGTCTTCTTACCCATCTGCTCTTCAAAACATACTTCTTTTCACTCACCCAAGTTGCATTAAGGGGGAAAATTCAAGGTTTGGTGGAGATTCCTTTGGTAGAGGAATTTCCATGGCAGAAATCCTCTAACTAGAGGAATTCTGCCAAGAATTCTGTTACTCAAAACCCAAACTCTCAAGTCGTTGGAACTCAGACTTCAAGCTCAATCTCCCTGGCTCTATCTTGCCACCCGCCAAGGTCTAAAGACTTGAAAAGAGTTGCTATCTAAGACCCTCAAGACCACTAAAACCTATAGCTAAAGCGAAAAGAGGGGCATTGCAATGGGATTATGGTGTGAAAACGTCACAAGAAGTCTCCAGTTAGGGCCTGTAACGATGCAAGTCTCAGTCCAAATGCCGATTTGTTGGGGCTAAAATGATTGTCAAAGACTCAAAACTGAAATATTTTTTTCTTAATGTACTTTTTTCCTCCAGAGGTGTGCGAGAGACTTCAAGTTTCATGGTGGGAGATTGGGAGACTTCGTGTTGAAGTCTCTGTTCAATTTTGCAGACTCTGGGGTCATCGAAGGTCTTGGAGACGCGTCTCCATCTCTGAGACAAGTCTCAAGGGGGGGAAGTGTCTCTCAATGACTAAGAGATTTGGTGGATGCATTTCCGAATTCCTTTGTATTAATCAATAGATAAAAGAAGGCTGAAGCATTCAAGTTTTTTCAGTACTTCCACATATAATATCCCTGGACTAAATAGAGCATAGTACTAGCATCTCTTATTCAAGCTTGTGAGCAGGATTTAAGTAATGCAAACATGTCTTTCAATTGATAACATAGAGCATATTAAATAGTGTGGTGTCATTCCATTGGTTCATTCATAAAAATGTCTTGTGAGTTTATCCCCTTGCATACCTGTCTAATATAATAGCTGGGGGTATTTGTTTTTTCTGTTAACATGTTTTTAAATTTTTTATCACAACTTTTCGAGCCAGTAAGTTTTGTGTCCCAGCTTTCTGCCACTCATTGATTTGGCCTTCTGTTAATCTTTTCTATTCATGTTTATTGCAACTTATTTTTAGACGATCACATTCACGAGCTGGATCTTTTTTCAAGAGGTAACCAATCTTATATTTTGGCTGTTTGAACTCTTATTTTGATTCACTGTTTGTTTATGTTGCCATTTAATTTTCCGCCTATGTGAAAGATTCCTGTAATTAAGCACCCTGAATTTAAAGGTTGATAAATATAGCTTATGGTGTGAGTTACCTATTTAGATTTGACTTTGCAGCTATGAGAGGTGTTTTTTTTTAGGTTGGGTTTGGCTGTACAAAAAGATATAAAAATCTAAAATATTATTTATAATGGCCTGAACTTCTCTTTCTATTGTCAAGGTTTTCTGTTCAACTGTATTGTTTTTATCAATAGGGCCACTTCTTGAAAATCTTGTGTCTTTCAAATACACGCATTACGCCTGAATGTAGAAACCTCTGTGGGAGTATTTCAGACTCCTGAAAATTCAATACATATTTTGGGCAATGTAGGAATTAGAAATTTCTTGCTATCCCATAAGCTCTTGTCTATTAGCAACAGTTGTTCCTGTCATGTGGATAGGTCACATATAATGCTGATGTGCCTAGGCCTTCTAATCCAATAGTTTTCTCCACAGCAATTGAACAGCTATGATAAGCATTGCACTATTTGTTATTGACTCGCCAATGAAAACTGGATCTTCATCTTTTGCTTTATAAAGTGTTCATGGGTTGCATTGACTGGTTTGTTTTGGATATTAATCAGCAGCAAAACAAGGGTGCTCTCCCTTACAAAACCACAGCCCAAAGACGTCACTAACTACCAGAAATTAGAGCACACTAAAAACAGATCAATATCAAAAACTACACTAGAGAGAAAAATGACAGATTGTAAGCTATAATTGACAGCACATAGTCCAAGGACATATTTATAGTAGAATCTAGCAGTAATCTGTAAGCGAACTAAATGTTCACCTCAGAATTGAAGTGCAGTAAGCCAGTAGCTATGCTGGGAAAACTAAGAAGTGATAAGATGTTCTTACTGGAACCATAGTCCAGTTTACAAGTCAACACAAAAATAAAAAAAAGTTTTCACAAAAGGTCCCTGCAGACAATCACAATATTAAGAACGAAATGGATTTGGAGAGCTATGCATGGCCAGCAGATTTTATGTCACATCCTGATTGATGGAGCACATGGCTCCAGTCGTCAATTACTTGAACAGTTCATTATATTTTCATTCATTCTCAACGTCCTTTCCCAGTACTTTCTGCTGTATGAGACACATGGAAGTTGCTGAACTATGTATCACATATAGAGGCTGAATCTCAAGATACTCCCTGTCTTCCTTTTGAGGTTGATAATCTTGGTCTTCAACCCTCCTAATTCAGTCCTCAGTGTGATCAATTTAGTGGCTGCAATTTGACAGTCAGTAGAGTTGCCTTTGACAGCAGATGTATTAAAATTCTCTTCCTCTGACATTATGTCTCTTGTTAAGTCTACAGGCTCTGTTTTCATTCTGTCAGAAATTTTAAGAGGATTTGTGCTGTTTACTTTTTTTTGCAGTATATAGAAATTACATTTACCTTGTGAAGCCAAGGTACATTTTGAGTTATGCATGATGTTTCATGTAAATGATCTTGTATTCTGATTCTACAACAGGTCTGGGGAGGCAACCCGGCAAAATTTCTGAGGAAGCTAACTGATGAAGAAATTGCATTTTTTCCTCAATCGGCAGCGAACTATTCTGATTTAGCACAAGCACATTCAGTTGAGAATGCTAAAAGCCTTGATGTAACTGAAGCTGAGAAAATCATGCAGAAGGGGCTTCTCATGAGAAGTGATGAAATCTCCTCTGAATTGCTTACTTCAGAGGTTGACACAAAAAGCACTCAATGAAATTGCAAAGGGGAATTCCTGAAGCAATAAAATAAGTGGGAAGCATACTTTCCAACTATAGAAGGGCAGCATCTTTGCACGGACTGTAAATGGAATTTTTTTGAATGGGGTTTTTCATGATCCTTCTGCATAGAACATGGGGCAGCAATGAAGATTCATATTGTGTGTATTTTGAACTTCGCTCTTGTATTAACAAAAACTGTAATGGTTGGCTCTTTCATCTCCTTTTCATTTTGTTCTGCTACATATTCTGGTTCTCAGATGATAGTAAGAGTTATACAGTTTCCAACTAAGAGTTCTAACAGATTAAAAATGCTTGTCATTTTTAATTTTCTTTCCCACATATTGTTAGTGTGGTAGTTTCTTTCAACCTGCGAACAACAAATCCATATGTTGAACTTTGATTGAAGTTGAACTATGGACTTTATTATTTTTGCATTATATTTTCTTAACCTGCAGGCAGTGGAGATCTTTAAGGTGTGTTATTTTGAGTAGCTCAGAAAGTCAAAATTCATTCCTTGTATCATCGCCACTATTCATGAACTTTATGCACAATTTCACTTATGATTGCCACTATAACTTTTGTGTGTCAAACGTTGAACTGAAACAGTTAACGAGACAAAAAATATTTATGATAATATTACACCAGTATAGAACCAATTGATCTTCTCAACCCTTTTTATAGGTACCAGAGACTGTTTTGGTATACCTGTAAGAAGTCATCAAATTGATTCCTTGTATCATTACCATTATTTAACAACTCTATGCACAATTTCATATGTGATTGCCATTATAAGTTATGCGTGTCAAACCTTGAACTGAAACAGTTAACAAGACAAAATATTTATGACAATTTTAAACCAGTATAGAAACAATGAAGATCTCCTCAACGCTTTTTATAGGTACCAGAGACTGTTTTGGTAGACTGTAAAAAATCATCAGATTTGCATTTCTCTATGAACCAGCACCTTTCTACCTACAAAGCCGGGTTCACACACTACTTCTTGGCTTCGGGCCCGGGTTTGTGCAGGTTCAGATTCACGTCCGGGTTTGCTGCAGATCCGCGCATGATCCGGATTTCGGACTGTGGGTCTGTCTGGGTCCTTGCTGGCACGAATCTGAGCAAACACAGGTGGACCCGCAGCAGTAGGGTCCAAAAAATGAAATAAAACAACATAAAACACTAATTTTTAAAATATTTTTTCTGTAACCCTAAATGGGGTCCAATAAAAAATATTTCACTCATCTAATCTCTCATTTTAAGAGAAGGTTGTAGAGATTATTTGTTCCAATGATGAGGATCTAGATATAGTTGCAGCAGGGGGTAAGCCATTGATCCCTCATTGTTTGATGACCCATTTGACCCTTGGGGCATTTGATACTGTCATCATTGATAAACAATTAAACACTTGTCATTTATCATTATGTTTCAAACTTTATTATTTGATGAACTACACAATGATTTGCAATTTAGTAATTCAATGTATGATTTTCTTTACAATCATGAACATAGATTAGTGAACGGGTATTTAGTGTATATCTTTGACATTTGGTATTTGATCAATTATCAAGCAATACATATTCATATTGTGAAATGACTAAGTTTTGCAATTATTTACATTTCTCTTATTTTTTTGTATATATATAGGCACACACACTTACGAACCACAAATCCAAATGGGATTTTTTTTTTGTCTGAACCTACGGACCCAAATCGTTTCCCGGATTGGTATCTTAACTTTTTACACATTGTTTCTTCTTGATTAGCATTTTAGCTATTTAATCTACAGATGTTACAATTTTGCCTATTGTCAGTCAAATGTTAACACTTACGAATAGATTCCATGCTTAGAGATATATGATGTTTTCATAGTCAATAATAGTGAGATTGCTATTCTTATCAAAGAACCCTGTGAAGTGTAAATAACATGCAGGTTAACGTTCCAATTTGGGTGACAAAGCTTTCAGGTATTCAGGCTGGATTTCATAGGCATTTAATGTTTAGAAAAATGATAATTATCTAGTAAATATCTTTGATTAATAAGGGAAAAATATAAAATGCAAGACTACTGGATGTGATTTAGTATAAATAAGTTTTTGTGCTTTTTGATTTGCCATTTATTAAAGGTTTTTAAAAAGTTACAAGCCTCAATGCAATTTTGATGGACCGCACTTTCCTATTTGTGATAGCTTAGTTGAAAGGTAAGTTTTGATTTAGACACTCTGTTATATGTTAGAATCTTAATATGATATCAAAAAAAGACGTCAACATCTGTATAATCAATCAGTACATCAAAATAAAAATTGGTGATAGGTATGTCGCTTGGGATTGTGAAGTTCTCATCCAACCATCATTATTTTGTTCACCAAAAAGAGTCATAATATTTATGAGCAGCTGTACAATCTTGTGCGTACACATTTAAGTACATCTAGTTCAATTTTTCATTGTACCTCGTTTCAGTTGTGAGGACTTGCATGTCCTCTCTCCACCAGAACCTTATCAAGGATATCGAGACTCCCAATTACTCCAATGATTTTCATAGGTTGATGAAAAATCGAAGAGAATATGATATTTAGTATAGCCCCATAACATTTCAACGAATCTTACCAAGTTTGTTTATAATTATCGAATCTTACCAAGTTTGTTTATAATTATTAGTCCCTGCCTTCTAGAGAAGGCAGGGAACTAATGTTCCGAGATGAGGTCCGTAATTAATTTTTATGACCATTGTCACTTTATTTCCAAAGTTTCAAAAATGATTTATTTTAAAATTAATTTGTAGACATTAATTCTTAATTTGTGATTGGTTGAATCATATTTTTCCCAGGGGTAAAATTAATTTACTGACTCTAAAAATTATGAGAAATTGTATTCTAGAAACTTCTTCAGAATGATCGCCTTATTATCACTGCCTCAAACGCAGAGTGCCTGACCAAAGTCAAACTTTTCCTCAAAGTTTTCCCTTCATTGCTGAATCTGGTTACTTATTCCTGGTCTTCAGTCATGCCTTCCACATAGAGATCAACAGGAAGGAGAGGTTGTCTGACCAGTTGTTGCAGTAATGTTGGTTCAAAATTTTCATTTCATATCACAATTAATTCATCTGTGCATCGAATCTGTGCTTTGCCCAGAAAATATATATGAAGGCTCTTTTCAATATTGCATTCTTGTTGAAGGAATAAAAAAAAATGCAATTATTTAAATCAACATGCTCTTCTGCAGCAACATCGAGGCATGATCAGAAAAAATGCCACAATCTAAAGCAAAATTTTCCAAAATCCAGACGGATAGTCCTCCTTAGACCCAAAAGATGGTTCTTGTTACAGGAAGCCAGTTCTCATGGGTGCAATGCACACAATCCTTCAATTTGAACCTACTTTTCTCTTCCACCTACACTCCAATCCCCTTCTCTTGCCCAACTGCAATACAAATGGCTTCTACCATAGGCAAACCAGACCTCGGTCCAGTGCAATCTTAGAAAAGACACCATTATTCTCTCCACTCTCAAAATCCCCAATTTCATATACGCCCTCTTGCTCGTTCCCCTGAATTAATGGGCCTCAGCCAATGTGATCTCTCCCTCATTTCAGAGATTTCATAGTCGAAATGCACAAGATCCAAATTCCTTGGCTGTTCTCTTATTGGGCAATTTGCCATTTTCAAACTCATGGCATCTTCACTACAGTTCCCTGTACACTATTTCAATGAATCAAGGTCCAGACAGATCTGGGTTGGCATTCTGAAATTGGTGTTGTTGGATCATGCTAGCAATAGCCAAGCAATCATCGATTTTGAGCACCCAATATGCTTCTTGGTGCCACCTATTCGCCACTCAAGGAAGAATTTGTGCAACAAAATTAGCGGATTTTGAACTAGAGTCTCAGCAAAGAATTTGTGGATCAGAAACATGCGATGGAGAACCCTGATACATTGGCCATGTGGAACCTATTAGCCGTGTTGTCACATGAAAGAATCAGAATGTCTAGTTTTCTATAGATGTTTCTGGAACATCAATATACAAATATTACAAAACAGTGAATTCAAAATCAGTAGGTACTTGATTTAATAGTTGGAAATATGAGTTTTTTTGTAGAGAATAGTGTTATTTGTCAGCGGGAGACTAATTTAGTAATATTAAAAGAAAATATTGAATAAAATATATATACTTGAATATTATAGTTATAATTTTTTTTCAAAATTAATGCATACAAAAGTTTTACAAAAAAATTGTGTATAATTCTGAAAGTGAGTTTAAAATGGACCTTTAACATTTAATGTTATTCATGCATTTAGCAATTTGTATGTAAGTATTTTAATATTTTAAATGATTTACAAATACAATTTGATTAATTGAATATATAAATTAAAACTATTTTTACTTTAAGTTTACATTTAAAATTATTAAACAAATTCAAGTACACGTGCTTACACATTTTTAAAGAAAAAAATATGTTTTAGATTATTATTTTAATAGAAAATTCATATTATATACATTTGAACTCTATTTATGGTATATACACACTTGTTTTAATTAGATATATAAAAGTTTTATTTTATTTTATTTTTAAATCTTATCTATCTATTTGTAAGTCTCATTCATAGCTTGATCTTTAATCAAATCAAACTTGCTCATTCATATTTAAATTGATAAACTTTTGTTACGTGAATCTATGTATCTATAATTTATCTTTCTTTCAAAATATGCTTTACACTCTTTCGAAAGGCAGGGACTCAAGCTCAAACGAGCTCTTGTTTTCTTCTTTCGAAGTTATTTTAATATATTGTTTAAAATAATTATAAAGTTATATGTTAATATTATTATTATTTTATTATTTTTTTAAGTTCCAAATTTATAGAAATTCACTTAAATAATCAATATAGGCAATGAGTTGAAGTCTAGATTAATTATTATTATCTGTTAAAATTAATTATAATTATGTGTTAGTGCAAGTAGACTTGAATGGAAGACTTTTTAGATTAATTTACTCAAAGTTCTTACATAGTTAATTTAAAAAGAATTATATATTAGTATAACATAATTTTTCCATCTTGACAAATTTTCTTCTTGCATATAATGAATTCATTATATTATTTTAAATGATTATAAAACTAGTAGTTGTATGCTTTTGTACATGCAACGAGTGCGTGGAGATGAGATTTAAGAGAAAAATGTAGAATAGACATTAAATAATGTAAATATAAGTTTTTTAAAAATGAAAACACAAAAATAAAAAACTTAAAGATTAAAAGATAGATATAAAATTTAGAAATTTGAATATTGTTTAAGAAATGTGTTCAATAATTTCAAAATTTTACAATTAAATTCAATTTATCAAATATGAAAAAAAAAATCATTTAAAAAAAAAAATTAAAAAATTTATTACGAAGAAATACAAAAATAAAATGAAAATTACTCTAACAAATATTCTATTGACTAAATAAATTATAGAAACTGAAAAAACAATATTTAAAGAAAAAAGTAAACTAATATAAAAATAATAATTTAAAGTAATTTAAAAACAAAAAACTAAATCAATTTAAAAAATCAAAAGTTTAATAAATATAGATCACAACATAATCTAATCTCTACTGACTAAATAAATTATAAAAATGAAAAAATAATATTTAAAGAAAAAATTAAACTAATATAAAAATAATAGTTTAAAGTATTTTAAAAACTAAAATCTAAATCAATTTAAAAGATCAAAAGTTTAATAAATAGAGATCACAAAATAATCTAATCTAATGTGGAGATCACAACTATTTTTTAAATAAATAAGAAAAGAAAAATAATAGTTAAAAGTGGATATTTAAAATATAATCTTATGTAAACAAATTAGATTATTAATAATTTTTAATTTAAATAACATAATATTTACTAAAATCTTTTAAATAGATTAATAAATATTATTTATTTAAATTAAATTTATCAAATATGAAAAAAATCATTTAAAAAAACTCATCAAAAAATCTATTATGAAAAATTAATAAAAGATTAAAAAATATAATATGTCTAACAAATATTCAATTGACTAAATAAATTATAGAAACTAAAAAAATATATTTAAAGAAAAAATTAAACTAATATTAAAAAAATTAAAATAATTTAAAAAACAAAATTTAAATCAATTTTAAAAGTCAAAAGTTAAATAAATAGACATAGTTATTGTGGAGATCACAACTAATAAATAGAAAAATAAAAACAATAGTTAAAAGTGGAGATAACAATTAATAAATATCAAAACAAGAGTTAAAAGTGGAGGGAGATAAAAAAAAAATGGTTGGTAAATAATTAATGGGAAGAATTCTCAATTTTTTGGCCAAACTGACAACTTTCCTGGCCAACTTGCAAATTTTTTGTCAAAAATTTAATTCCTGGGAACAAAGTTCCCACAAATAGCCTATAATTTCAAATGTATTTTTAAAATTAGTTGTTTTAGTTTTAAATATTATAGAAATGGAATCGATTGGAATTAATTATAGACTAGTATAAAATGCTAAAAATATAATACATGTGATGTAAATGTATGGAAAATAAATAATACTGAATTGTTATCAATGAATTATAAATTTATATGATAATAATTCATAATCAATAAAAAAGTGCAATTCTTTAGGCAAGAGCCTACAACACAATGGTAAATTGTGAGCCTCTTATCAAAGAGGTCTTGGGTTCAAATCTAGTCGTGCTTAATAAAATAATAATTAATAATAATACATAATAATTAATCTTATATCATTCCATTTGTTACATGAGTTTTATAACTTTCTAATTGTTAACAAGTAGTAGTGAGAATTGTAAATATAATAATAATGTTTATTTTAAAATTGATTAGTATAAAAGATGCTTGATAAATAGAAAATTTCAACTAACATACAATTAAAATTAGTTGACTACAAAAAAAAGTTGGATATGAAGAAATAACCTTTACAAATTCATTTCAAGTGACCTTACTTCAATACGGGGCTTAAATAAAATCTAGTGTTACGACCTTATCTACATTGAAAGTATAATTTAATACTTTTTGTCAATTTTTTTCTCTCTTTCTATTATGTTTTCAATTAAAAACAAATAGTATTCCTAGACCTAAAGAAGGGATAAGGTTGTAGTTGCTTCAAAGTCTAGAAAGGAAATACTTTATGAAATTAGATTTATCACGGTTAAGGTTAGTGATGAAGTAGATCTAAATGATAGGTTCAATGTTACACTCAATTAATGTATATTTGAATTATGTTAAAGTGTAGCTTCAGTAGAAGTGAAGTACACATTATATTGAGTATATGTATTCATGGTTCTGTTGTGGTTTCACATAGCATGCCTCCCATTTCTCCTAGAAATGGGGACACATTAGTGTTTTTTTTGTTTGTTTTTGTTTTCCTGGACCCCTAGTTCGTGGTCTGAGTCATTTTTGGGAGTCTACTTGGAGTCCGGGTCCTGCCTAGTCATCTATTTGAGAAACTTATATCTCAAAAGTTGAAAATTTTGAGAATAAAGGATGATTTTGTACAAAGGTGTGCACTAGTGCACCTAGCGCACATGTGCATCTTGAAGTGTGCTAGATGTGCAAGTGTGCTTCTATCTCCCTTTGGAGATGTGCTCCAAAGGTGTGCACTATCTCGGGCCTATAAAAGCCTGGGACCCCCTCCTCTTCTCTCCATTATCTCCACATCGTCGACGAGTGCACCTCCGCACCTCCAGAGGTGTGCCAATCTCCAAACCTGCACACAGACAAAGACATAAGTCATCAAAGGTGCACACATGCACACCTTGAAGATGCGCACCTGTTTAAGGTGCCTGTGTGTGCACTTTTGCTCATATAAAAAACTAAATAGGCTAAAAAGAACCTAACAGAACACTAAGGCAAGGTGCACATGTGTGCACCTCCCCTACACGCACCTTGTCATTTGTTGTACCCTTAACATCAAGACCAAAGTAAGGGTGCACACATGCACACCCATCAAGGTGCACATGTGCGCACCCTTAGTACATTTTTTAGAGAACTAGCTTAATTTCCCCCCTTTGCACATAGTAACACATTTGCGTAGTAGCACACATGCGCATGTGCACACCTCTAAAGGGGGTGTACTTGTGCAGGTGTGCAACAAAACTATACACAAAATGACCTTTAGAGGTTATTAAGCGTACCTAGTGCACCTACAAGGTGTGCTAAATTGCATACCATGACTATTTTGAGGGATTTAAGTGGTTTTTCTTAAGTTTTGGTGTTCTAGGTGTGATATTTTGTCAATTAGGGTTTGTTTAGGGTTTAATTTTCACCTTTTTGGATTGATGACTTTTTGTTTTGTGTAGATAAAATGGTTTCCTCATCATCCTCGCTTGTAAAAAAGATTGCTTCAAAACTTGTTGTTTTCAAGTTTCAAGAGGCACCAAAGAAATCACGCTTTCAAGATGGACATTCAGAGATCAGAGATATTGAGTTTGGACATATAGACTAAAACACATTCCTTGTACTCTATAATAAACCTAAAGAGAGGTACCCGATGTGTCGGCACTTATCAGATCAGGGTTGGTCAATGGGACATCTCATCCTACATTAGTGCAATCCTTGAAGCTTATCATGGCATTGGCAAAAAATTGTGTCAGAGGAAAGAGTTGTTAAAAGTGTCACAAGCGAGATACTCTTGGACCTAAGACCAGGGAACATCGAGAAAGTTTTCCATCTCCCTAGAGCTGATCAATATGTGAAGATAACCTATCGTCAAGCAAAAAGATGGTATAGGGAGAATGACAAGAAGGCCACAAAGATCATACAATCATAATTTTTGATTGATACAACACCATTGGGATGAAGAGCTGAAAAGGTAGATATGACTAGAGGATATATGAGGATGATATTGGTTATGCCATTGTACTTTTGAGCAGAATCATGGGCCTACTGGCAGCAAGACATCTTCATATTTGGATGGTCCATTTCATAGAGACCATTAGTACAACCAAAATGTCAATTGATTGGGCTACAATACTAAGTGAAAACTTAGATGAACAACTAGTAGGAGTCAAAGTAGACCCCAAGTTTTACATGACATCATATTTGGTGTACTTATTGGCAGCAAGGACAACTGACTATCTAGGACTGTATAAGAAGGAAAGCATGCAAGATGCCAATGCTTGGCCTTATGTGGTATATCCTCAGTTGGTAAAAAAGAAGCTCTCAGATCAAAGCAAAGAATTCCAGATAGTGAATGATGCTTTCATATTTGCAATCATCTGATTTATAAAAGGTGCTTATGCTAAGAGGATGTCAGTAGAGGCAACAATAAGGATCATAGAGATCAGAGCCTACTACATCCAGTTTAAAACATTCACTTACCTAAGGGTAGTTGGTACAATGGTGAATTCGAAGAAACTCCCAAGACATCCATCGGATAGGATCATTTTATTGGAGATTGCAAGACAACTCTCATCTACATATGACAGAGTGAGAAAACAACATAAGAAGACATGCGTATGGCCTATTACTATAGGTGCATTTGAGGTAAAGCACAAGAAAGATGTCATGACTTCCAACTCAGAGTGGGATCAATATCCCTTGGAAGATTATAACTCCCCTTGTCCCTATTTTGAGAATATTGGCAGAGTTCAACATTTGGGAGGAAAGCAAATTGTGCAAGAAGATGCCATTGAAGATCATTGGATGAATGCAATAGATCTCGCTTAAGGCTGTTCAGTGAGACACTCAAGATGTCTTGGATCCCTTGTATAACAGAGACAAGATATATGATTGGCCGATTATGAATGGGGAGATTGATAGGGATGAAAATGTAGATATAAACCATAGGGCTAGACAAATAATTTAGTTGACAAAGGACTGGGTGAAGAAGCCTTTTAACCTCGACTCAGTTCCACAGACAATCACCTTTCAAGCCACAACACACCCAATTAAAGGTAAAAGTGCAAAAGTTATAGTACCAACACTTTCATGCTCAATCTCTAGTTAGGTCGAAAATGGTATATCAACATGATAGGGATGTTGGGTACTTTAGAGTAGATAAAGGAAAAAATAAAAGGAAAAGAAACATTCCAAGACAAGCTGAGCTTGAATACGAAGAGCCTCAAGAAAAGGCGGCTCAAGCACCTGAGAATGAAGAGCCTCAAGATGGCGAAGCAACTTAGGCTCAAGATATTGCACAAGTGCCCTTGCAGGAACAGGAACAGGAACATGGAGCACAAGAGGTGACACCACTTACTGAAGAGGAATAAGCCTCTCCTTCAGCTGCTAACAAAGCTAGGGTTGGACCTATTGTTAAAAGGACAAGAAGCATAAGTTACAAAAGAGGGTTATTCCCATTCCTTAGGTGCCTAAAACCATCCCTGAGGCGAACGATGATGAAGAAGAAGAAGATAATTTTCCCTTGAGTCAGAGGACTCATTTAGCCAGGGCTGCCCAAGAAGAGAGAAGAAGAAGCTCCACTGTGAATTAATTCAGGTTACCATTTCTAAAGATGAGCAACAATAGTGGATTGAATAATAGGAGGGGTAAGAAAAAAAATCTCCAAATTATCTGATTTTGATTTTATGCCCATGGGAACTGAAATGGTGGGTGATAAGCTACGAGATACACCTATGAATCAACCTTTGGGAGAGGATTGGAACAAAATGCCACCTCAATCACAAGGGTTTCTAGGTACATCATCCCCACCATTTCAGGACTTGTCTTTCTTAGACAAAGGCTTAGCCACTCCTCTTCCTCCTATCACTAAAGAACAAGAACAAGTAGTACATGGAGAAGAACCAGAACAAAGGCCAATCAATGAAGTATCAAAAGAGGGAAAAATACATGAAGAACCTTGATAAACTTCTCAAGATACAGAGGCAAGAACTGTGGCTACAATGGATACATAAACTCCCAATGCAGATCTCTCTCAGAAAGAGAAGACTCCAATAAGGAGTGATAAGGGAAAAGGGCTTGCAAGGCAAGCTACCTCTTCAACCAAATACACGTCTTCTATGGGCATTACACCATCCTGACTAAAGAGGGAGGTTATGCCAAGACAAAAGAAGCAACTAAACTTGAATGAGGAGGAGAGTATGGATGAGTTGGTGGAAGCTATCAAGAAGCCTCAGCCACCTATGGGTGATGCACGAATTTTGGCCTTTGTATTGAAGAACCAAGACCAAGACTTGTTTGCACATATTGACATAACTCCACATGTTGACATCAAGGATTTGACTCCTAGTGATTACCAGATCAAGGAGGTCCTCCTAGGAAAGCCCACGATAGACATTGCTAAAGTTTTGATCACTACAGGCGTGAAAGAGGTTTTAAAGCAGGTGGACAGACATGAATAAGAATTGGTAACACTGAGGAAGCAAAATGAGCTTTTGAGAGGCTATTTACATGGAGTTGTGGGCCCCATTAACCTAGATAATCCAGAAATCACTCTCGTTGCGACATTAGAGAGTAGAGACAAGGAAAGTGTACAACTAGATTTAGTTTTGGGCATATGTCAAAAATGGTGTGACAATTTTGAGGATAAAGGTGTACAAATTATACAGGCTAATTTGAACTTGTTACAACATGTTCAAACTAATGTGGATAAACTGGTATCCATAGTGGACCAGGATTTTGGGCTGATGGATGAGGAACATACCTAGGGAAAAGACCTTCAAGTGCTTCAAACAATAAAGGGTCAAAGGTGTCATACACTCATAGAGGTGTATACAATGGATGAGATTGATAAACTAGAAGATTGGATCGAAAAGATAGCTGTCGGGAATAAGGTAATGGAAGGATTTCATAAAGATATTCAGAAGTTGAGAGATCAAAGATAAGAGCATATTTTGGAAGCTAAGAAGTATTACAATGATGCTTTCCTTGAGATTCTTAAAGATGATTCAAGGACTAAATTCATTCCAGTATAATTAGTGGTTCAATAGTTCTGAAAAGCCTTTGAAGATGCTTCATCAGAAGAAGATATCATACAAACATTCAAGACTGAAGAGGTTATGTTGGAGTTGGACACTAAACTAGATAATTTTGCAGGTATTCGTATGGAAATTAGTAACAACTTGAAGAGAGTGAAAGATGAGTATAAAGCATTGGATTTTCTCAAAGCTTCCCAAGTCACAGAGATTATGGAGAAATTCAAGAACAAGAATCCAAATATAGATCTGGTATAAAGTGGAAGAAAACCTAGAAGCTAGAAATTTAGTTTTGGCACTTGGGAAAATTTTGGATTTTTGAACTTGCCACCAAGGTGCGCAAGGTGTGCTATTCTAGATGTGCACTGACAATTTTGAGGAAGTACGGTACGCTGACAGTTAATTGCCAGTTCCAAATTTAGAGCTTTCCGTGAACTAGAAATGCATTCTGATGGTAGTTCAACTCCCAGAAACACTTAAAGAAGGTCAAGCTTCCATTTTTAGAGTTTCTAGTGACTCTCAGATGCTCGTATGAATTCCTCCTTATGTACTACTTCTTTCTTTGTTTTAAGACATGTAAAGGCTCGTGCACCCATTAATTGATATAAACAAGGGCGGAGTCCTACTTATCACCATTTAGAGAGTCAGTTTGTACATAATTAGATTTTTTTTATTAGTTTAGAAGCATATGCTTGCATTAAGAGATCTCTCATTCTCAACACAAATTGAGGAGATGGTTTCTTATAAATTCAAGAATGTAACATGTATTCTAGGCTGTTATTTTGATGCAATAATATATGCTATTAGTGCTTTCATTCTAAGTGTAGTTATTCTTACCGGAGTGTGTTATTTTTTGTGAATTCTTGTTCATGATAATAATGGAGCCAATGGTTTTGTTGTGTTGATTTGATTGGGCGATCTTTTAGTTCTGGTGTTTGTTGCATGTTGACGAATTTTGTTGATGTACTGAGTTGAAGAAGAGATCACCCTATTGTTCCTACATAGCTTCTTGTCCTGCATGACCACATTTTTCGTGGCCTTGCAATTCAATGAGAATTGAAACATCTTTCAATTTTTACTAAATTTCCATCGGCGACTGCATCAGTGGATTTAAGGAAGCTCTACTCCTATTTTCATTAGTTTCCTACCCAATGTTTTCAACGATTTAACTCGTAGATGTGTTGTTACTGTGGTTTATGTCTGTTAGGAATTTCTCTTTTATGTTATTTGCTTTTATCTCTCGTTACCTTATCTTTTTTATTTTCTTTGCTAACTCTTGGTTACATTAGGAATTCATATAGTTGCATTGTTAGATTGCATTCATTTAAAAATAAAAAATACCAAAAACATATCTCTTTTGTGGTTAATTTTTAAACAACAAGCAGATTGGACATCTTACTCGAAATTGGTTAGAACCAACAAATGCCTCCCTGTGAACAAACACATTTATCTTCAATTGAGCAGATTCCAGTAGGTTGCAAGATCGCTCAGAACCTTGGAGTTGATCCTAGATTAAATTTTCAAGAGAGGAGTTCGAAAAGATTCCTGCCATTAAACATCGTGCAAAATGACAGTTCAATAGGTTCTACATAAACATTTGTTTTAGATGTTTTATATTCTTGATAAGTATTATACATACATACATATATATATATATATATATATATATATATATATATATATATATATATATATATATATATATATATATATCGAGTTCTTATAATAAGATGAGATGATCTTAATATGGTTATTGTTTCATCTGAATAAAAAATATGGTCAAAGGTTATGTCCATGTACGTACATGACCCTGCATGGCCATTGACCACATAGAGTCATGTCTCTACGGGGACATGATTCCTTGCATATTTAATATGGAGTACATTGACTTAGACTGATATCGGTAACACGACATACTCAGTCACAATGATCTCTCTCTTTAGCAAAGAAAAGTAATGATCTCCTTCCTTCAACGATACAATCTGCAGTCTAAACAATTAACATTGTCAATTTATTCCAAATTGATAACATAAGTCTGAAATAGTATATCTCTGTCTTAAATAAAGTATCGACTCTAGATTCAGTAAGCATACATATTGAATTGGATAAATATCATTTCCATATTTTTGTAGTAGTAATCAGAATAGTTAAAAGCATATATGTGTGTCTCTCTATCAGAGATCCTTAGATCATTTACATAGTATCAACACCACCTTGATAGAGAAATTCAGATTTATAATTTCTGTATCAAAATTTATATAACCTTAATTCAGAATGGTAAATCATGTAAGACTAGAAGATAGGCTTGAAGGAGCCTACAATTTTGCATCATGGAAAATCAGAGTAATGATTGCACTATGTGAAATGTAGCTAGAAAAATTAATAGAGGAAAATAAATCTATGCTAGAAATTGATCCAGACAAAATAACTTGGAAAAGATGCAACATCAAAGCCATGAAGATTATCATAGATTTAGTTAGAGATCACATTCTTCCATCCATAGAAAATCTTAAGACAATCTTTGAGAAGTTCTCCACTATAAAGAATACTTTCAAAATTAATAACACAAGTAGGTTGCTAACATTAAGCAAGATTTACTATACATCAAAATGAATAATGGAGAAACTATTACGTCCTATTTCCTAAGAATCTTAGAATTGAAAGGTCAACTTACGATCATTGGAAATCAAGTAGATGACAAAGAACTCAACATTATAGCCCTAAAAGGACTACCACTATATTGGGAGACATTTATTCATGGACTAAATTCTTGACCAAAACTTCCTAAGTTTGAACTACTCAAAAAATCTATGCACTCAAGAAGAGTCAAGATTAATTATGAGAGGAATCATTTCAAATCAAGAGGGATAATTTCAAGCGTTTCAAATCAGTACCAATAATAAGGGGAAAAGAAAGGGAATTCATCAAAACAACAAAAAATTCAACAAATCATACAAGAAAATAGATTGGTCCAAAGTACAATGGTTCAAATGTGACAAATTCAGTCACACTCATAACATCTGCCTAGAATGGGAGAAAATTCAAGCAACCTTAGTGGAAGTTAGGTATGAAAAGGATGAAAATCTTGCATTTTATGTTGTTGAACAAAGAGATAAAATGGATAAATTTAAAAGAGAATCGCAAAGTGAGGAATCAGAGGGAGAGTGATACATTGCCAAAGTTTGACTAGATAAATGACAAATGCAATGTTGTACTCAGACCTAAAGATAAATCAATTATCTTCAATATAAGCATATTGAATCAGAGATATGGTATATTGAGATGTTCTAATTTGGTTTATATAAGTAAAAATGAGCAAACAATGTGAATTCTTACCAAGGTTAAATTGGTATTTTTAGAGGTAAACTTGTTATGATCAAATTGTAATTGTTGAATATTGAACTTAAGTTTCAATTTTAAATGTGTTTTTATGCTTCTAGTTAAATAGTTTCATCGGATATGTAATGAAAGATGATAATCTTTTAGAGACATATATATTCAGAAGGTAATCATTGTAAGGTGATGATCTTACAAATGATAGGCTTGTTATTATGATGAATTATTGCATTGATCCAAATATATCGGAAGTCATTGATAACAAATGTATTATGATCATTGTAATTATTGATCTAAAAATATCAGAGATCATAATACATGTTATTTATAGTGTTCATAACATTGAGATTTTGGTTATTTGATAAGTCACTACATTCAGAGTGTTATAGTTTGATAATTTGCTTGGTGAATGAATATCATTAATGTTGATATTATTACATCTTTTGAGTCTTTAAGATATTCTTGGTATTTCACTTCTCCCTCACTAAGAGGGAGTGTTAAAGTGTAGCTTCAGTAGAAGTGAAGTACACGTTGTATTGAGTATATATACTCATGGTTCTACATGAAAAATTGTTTTAGATGTCTTATATTCTTGATAAGATCACACACACACACACACAAATAATATTCATAAACTAATCAAGCTCTTGTAATAAGATGAGACGATCTAAATATGGTTATTGTTTCATCGAATGGTTATCAGGGTGTTTATTATTTCACCAAATGGTTATTGTTTCATTTGAATAAAGAATATGGTCAAAGATAAGGATCACTTAGGGACATAACCCTACATGGCCATTGGCACATAGAGTCATGTCTCTACAGGGACACGATTCCTTGCATATTTAATATAGAGTATGTCGACTTAAACTGATATCAATAACACGACATAGTCAGTCACGTCGGTCTCTCTCTCTTTAGCAGACAAAGATAATGATCTCCTTCCTTCAATGATACAATCTATAGTCTAAGCAATTAACATTGTCAAGTCATTCCAAATCGATAACATAAGTCTAAAATAGCATATCTTTGTCTTAAACAAAGTATTGACTCCAAATTCAATAAGCATACATATTAAATTGGATAAGTATCATATCGATATTTCTGCAGTGATAATCAGAACTATTAAATCCATATATGCATTTCTCTCTATCAGAGATCCTTAGATTACTTACAAATTATATATAAAAAACAATCCTACTCTTGAAACATAAAAACTAATTTTAACAAATAATTATAATTGAAAATAAGATATGATTTAGAATGGAATCATAATCAAATTGACCCATCAAGCACTTAAAATAGTTAGTATACCACCAACTAGTCCTTAAGAATTCTTTAAGTATTGCAACATTGTTATGAAATCAAGAGTTCTTTAACTATTGTAACACATTTGCTAAATCAAATATTAACTTCTGATGAAGAAGACCAATGAGAACCAATATACTAATTGATTGAGAATAAATTCGTGATGTAGCATAATTGTTCATCAAAACCTATAATAAGCTCAAGGTGATATTTGTAAGATACTATTATGTTCACTATCTTTTAGATTCACTCTCAACAATTTTCAATTTCATAGTCAATAATGATGCTTGTTTTGCCTTGACACGCCTCATTTATCCTAGCTTTCAACAAATACCACAAAATATCATTGGACAAATTAATAACAACCAATTTAATCTTCATAAAAGTATTTCATAAAGTCAAGCAAACAGACAACTTTTAACAATTTTAAATAAAACATATTCTATGTTATAATATAAATTGTAAAACAATAACAATATTATTGAAACATCATTTTACACCAAGGGCTTATGTTACGACTTTATAATTTTCATCTTGCCTTGTGTCTGCCCTATGCCATTATCATTTAAGAGGCCACAACTTGTCTAATCCAACCTAATAAATGAAGTGTATCAAGAGACCCAAAACCCTACGAAATTCTCTAGACAATTCCCCAAATTTGAGTATCCCGAGAAGCCTCATCACCAAAAAAGGAATGATTTTCCTACCCAATTGAAAACTAAGGTGACCAAAAATACTAAATTTAATATTCAACACATAGATACTGATCTTGAAATAACTTGAGAAACTAGTACTCCCTATATCTCTACCAGACTTTTTTTTGAACCCTTGGGGAAGGGTAAGAGTTTAAAAGCCATGATGAGAAGATTCCTGGAAAGGAAACTTAGTTGACGGGTTGACAATCATCTCATGTCTCAAATAGCCTTAAGATTGAATCTCTAGACCTTATGTAGAAATTGAGGTGAGTACTACAATTAACTCCCAAGTTGATGCCACCTTCCTTGTCGAAGCAAATGATAAAGTTTCTATTGAAGAAAAGATTACTACAAGTAATGAGTGCAATAACTATAAGGTTGTGTGGGGGGAGGTTGGTGAAATTAGGGATGACATAAAAAACTTGGATAATAGGTTATTGTAGTTGTCAAAGTTTACTCTCAAGGTGATGCATTCTTCAGTCGTCTATTGGAAATTTGATTGAAAAGATCATTATAAGAAGAAGATTGATTGAAAGAGGGAGATTGTTGTTAAAAGAATATTTTCAATCATTGTTTTGTCATTGATGTCAAACCTGCTATTAGCTGGAATGACAATTACTTATAAGATCCAAGTACTATCACTTAATTGATTGAAGAAGAGAATTTAATCAAGAAGATGTAACGAAAGCACCTAAGGGAAAGGTTGAGTTATGGTTTTGTAATGAAGTGCAAATATCAGTTAAGACAATGGTTAAATGATGTATTGATAACATACTTGAAGATACAAAGGTTGGCCACACTTAGAAATGTTGAAGGAATAAGTTAGAACAAGGTTAACTACAAAGCTTAAACTAAGCTCATTAGTAAGTGCCGAGCAAGTTGGTTCAAGCTGAGAAAATTTTTAGTTAGTGTCAAGCAAATAAAAAATTTGGTGTGTGTCAAGCAATATAGAAGGAGCTAAGCATGTTCAGATGACAAGCAAAGTAACAGGTGCCCAGCATCAACAAAACATAGTTGATGCCGAGTAACACAGTATGTGTCAAGCACCAAAATTTCAATAGTGCCGAGCTACTACATTATTGAAAAGTCAAAGATTTTCCAAATCTGAGCCGACAAGTTGGTTACCTTGAATTTTGTGAACTAGTTGGATGATAAGGACAATGAGCTGGAAGCACAAAATTCTATGTAAACCATTCTTGAGTGAATTCAAGAGGATTCTTCATTATGTTTCTAGAAGGAACGAAATGTGGGTTAGATTCAATGGATCCTACCTAACCCATTCAAATAGAAATCAAAAGAGGAAAAAGAAATTCCAAACTTCTATTTAAGGAGTCACAAACCAAGAAATAAAAGTTGTTGGAGTGCCAAAAATTGTGAAGTGGTTGAAGGGTGTTAAGAAGAAGACATCAAGGCGAAGGAAGAACAGAGCACAAAGACTCTACTTCGATTAGTGGTCAAAAGGAAGATTGCACTGGTATATTGAGCATGAAGACTCAAGGAGACCAATCTTGAAAAGAGGGCAAGTTGTTAAGAGTTGTAGAGACTGAAAGCCAGGTAATGTTATGAGTTGAAGAAGTGATTTGAAACCTGTAAGATAAGTTGTAAAGTTGTAATCAGGTCAAAAGCCCTTATTGTTACTCTCTAGCAATTCCATTAGTTAGGGTAAAAATCCTATGGACTTAGGTTAGTTTAACAACCATTTGTAAATCCTTTAATAGAGTGGCATTCCAAGTGAATGTCCTAAAAGTCATCTAACTAGACCCACTTCTAACAAGGTGGTTAAATCCTTTAACTAGGTCACATTTAATAGTGTGTTGTAGCCTTTAACAGGGTAGGCCTTTCATAGGGCATCACTTCAGAATAGTGAGAATTGAGTAGCATGTTACTGGTGGTTTTTCTCAAATTGGATTTCCACGTAAATCACTGTGTCATGTGTTGATCTTTTTAGGTGTTTTGCTTGCATGCTGATTTACAATAACTTGCTGAATAGGAATGTTTAAGCTTGGATGAATGAACAATTTACTAGGCTCACTTTACTTGATGAAAAGTTTGAATTGGACATTTGGACCTTGAATAACTGATTCAACTCCCCTGCCTCTCAGTTATTCTAAAGCATTTCTAACAATTGGTATTAGAACCATCTGTTGATTTAGTTTAAAGGTACTAGAAGCAGGAAGATCAAGATGTCCAAGAGAGAAGTTCCCAAGCTCAACAAAGATAACTTTGTTGCATGGTAGAGTATGATGAAATTGCACCTTGGATCAATAGGTGATTATTGTAAAAACCTCAATTGGAGTGGAACATGTAGATCCAGTTGGACCCCTCTCTACAGATGGTTTGAACAAAAGGAAGGAGCACAATCAGGCAATGCTGGAGATTGCCTCTACACTCAGCTATGCTAAATTTAATGACATCAAAGGTTGTGATAGTGCATTCAAGATGTGGAAAGCATTGTTAGATATCTATGGAGGAGATCAAAATGTTCAGAGAGCAAAGAGAGAAAGCCTTAGAGGAAATTTTGATGACATGAAAATGGAGGAAGGTGAGAATGCTGCTCAATATGTCTCCCAAATGAAACAAGTAGTAAGTGCAATAAGAAGTCTAGGTGGTCATTTGGATGATGATACTATTAATAGAAAATATTTAAGAACTTTGCTCCCCATTTATACTATTAGAGTTTCAACCATCCAAGAGTTAAGGTGTGTACCAGGAAACACACTAACCTTTGATGGAATAGTGGGAAGACTTACTACATTTGAGTTGTCCAACTTTGACAACTACAGACCTGAGAATCTTGAATCTACTTTCAAGGCCAAGCTAACATTGAAAGATATTGAGGAGGTGAAATCAAAGAAGAAGAGTAGAAATGGAAAACGTGCATCCAGTGACAGTAGCGCAGATGAAGAAGATGTGGAACAATTGGAAGCACTGTTGGTAAAAGAATTCCACAGAGGCAAAGGTAAATTCAAAGTTAATATTCCTATCATTTGTTTCAATTGTAATGAAGTAGGACAGATTGCTGCAAGGTGTACACAGAAGAAGAACTACAAAGAAGGAAAAAAGTATAAGAGCAAAAGAGAAGATGGTAGCAAAGATTACAAGGACAAAGGCAAAATAAGCTACATTGTTGAAGAATATTCTGATGAGAATAATGATGAAGTAGTCTATGTAGCCATGAAGGAAGAATCAGATGAAGATGATGCAACAACACTGGTAACCTGTGTGAACAAGAATGATAAATGGATCATAGACAATGGATGCTCATATCACATGATAGGAGACAAAAGTAAGTTTATTACCTTTACTTAGTATGATGGAAATAGTGTTAGATTTGAAAATGATGCTCCATGTCAAATCAAAAGAAAAGGTTCAATTAAACTTACAGAGAAAATTTCATGTGATAATGCATACTATGTTGAAGGATTGAAATACAATTTGCTGAGTGTATCATAATTAGGCAATGTAGGTTGCAAAGTAGAATTTGAAAATAAAACTCCCAAAATCTATGACATTGATGGAAATCTGATAGGAAAAAGAGAACAAACTAGAAGTACTCCATTTACCTAGATATGGAAGATGCAACTTGTCTTGTTGTTAAATTTGATGATGTGTGGTTATGGCATAAAAGGCCGTGTCATGTTAATTTGACAATCTAATTAGCATCAGCAAAAAGAAGAAAGTCAGAGGTTTGCCCAAACTAAAGAAGCCTAAAAACACAATGTGCAAACAATTTCAACTAGAAAAGATGACCAAATCAAGCTTCTGAAGAAAAACTTACACTTCCAAAGAAGTACTAGAACTAGTCCATACTAACTTATGTGGGCCAATAGAAGTGCAAAGCTACCTAGGAGACATATACATAATGTTATTTGTAGATGACTACTGCAGGATGATGACTGCCATGTTCTTAAAGAAAAAAAAATGATGCATTTCAAATTTTTAAGTGGTACTTGGCCAGGTTGAGAAGGAAACAGGTAAAGTTCTAAAGTGCCTAAGATTAGATAGAGGAGGAGAGTTTACATCAAAAGAATTTGAGATATTTTGCAATGATAGAGGTATCAAAAGGCAAACATCAGCACCAAGAACTCCCCACAGAATGGCATTACAGAAAGAAGAAATAGATCAGTGATAGATTGTGCCAAAATATTGATGATGAAGAAAAATATTGCTCTAAAGTATTGGAGAGAAGCTGTAAGTACTATTGTTTATACCTTGAATAGAGTCCAAGTCAAGAAAGGAACAAATGCAACACCTTTTGAACTATGGTATGATCACTCACCTAATGTAAAAAATTTCAAAATATTTGGTTGCAAATGCAATATTCTTAAAGATACTAAAAATGACAAGTTTGATACAAAAAGTGATGAAGACACATTCCTTGGATACTCCACTAGAAACAAAGGATATAAGTGTTTGAATATTAACACTAATAAGACTGTAGAGAGTGCAAATGTAAATTTTGATGAGTATGCGGAAGTCCAAGTTGATAAATCCAAGAAACCAGAAGATTATAGATCCTTTGTATACTTCTATGAAGGAATGAATATTGAAGATGAAGTTGCAAATCAAGTTGGGAATCAACACCAAATTTTAGTATCAGTTGAGTCACAACTAGTGAATGTCGAGTTGCATTCAGAAGCCAAGTTACAGAATGCAAAAAATGCACATTCTAACTCTAAAAATAGTATACATGAAAGAGAAGATGAAATACTAGATGAAAGAGAAGATGAAATACCAAATGGAGGAGAAAAATGACTCTAAAGCTGAAGGACCAAATATGGAAAGAAGGATAGAACCAAGACTAGCTAAGTATGTGAGAAGACATCACCTTATAGAACAAATTATTGGTGACAAAGATGCAAGACCAATGATAAGGAATAGACTAAGGAACAAATCATATTTGCTGAGCAAGGTTGAGCTGAAAATAATAAAAGATGCACTACAAGATGATAATTGGTATAAAGCTATGGAGGAAGAGATAGACTAGATTGAGAAGAACAAAATTTGGACCCTAGTTTCTAGACCAACTAAAATGAATGTAATTGGTACCAAATGGGTCTTCAAAAATAAACTTGATGAGAATGGTGAGATAACAAGAAACAAGGCTAGACTACTCTACAAAGGCTATGCACAAGAAGAAGGACTAGGCTATGGGGAAACATTTACCCCTGTTGCAATAATGGAAAGAGTAAGAACACTGCTTGCATATGTTGCTTATAAAGGTTTCAAGATCTACCAAATGGATGTGAAGTCTACTTTTCTATATGGTATACTGGAAGAGAAAGTCTACATAGAACAACCAGAGGGATTTGTTCATGACAACAACAAGGATATGGTTTGCAAACTGCATAAAACACTCTATGGTCTAAAGAAAACACCTAGAGCATGGTATGAGAGACTACACAAAAATCTTATGAAGATAGGATTTGAAAAAAAAAATGATAAAAATAACCTGTATATCAAGGCAGAAAGAGATAAAGACATTTTGATATCTGAAATCTTTGTTGATGATATAATACTTGGAGGAAAAGATATTATATACAAAGATTTTGTTGATCAAATGAAACATGAATTTGAGATGTCAATGTTTGGAGAAATCAAATTCTTTGTTGGGTTGTAAGTACATCAATTAAAACATAAAATATTTGTGACCCAATCAAAATACATCAAGGAGATACTTAAGACATTCAGATTAGAAGACTCAAAACTAGTCAACACACTAATGGTAATAGGACATAAGTTAGCAAAGAATGATGAGTTAGTTGAAGTAAATTAGACATTGTATAGATCAATGATTGGAAAGTTGTAGTATGTTATACATAGTAGACTAGACATTGCATTAGCTATTGGAATAGTGGCAAGAACTTCTACAAATCCAAGGGAAAATCATCTAATGGCAGTAAAGAGAATATTAAGATACCTAAAAGGAATTGATGACTTTGGCTTATACTACAAGAGAAGTGAAAAGTTTGAGTTGAGAGACTACATTAATGTAGATTGGGGAGGTAATATTGATGATAGAAAAAGCACTAGTGGAGGAGCATTTTTCTTGGGAAAGAGACTGATTACTTGGACTAGCAAAAAGTAAAGTTGTACCTTATAGTCAATAGTAGAAGTTGAATATGTTGTAGCTACTATCAATTGCACTAATATTGTATGGATCAAACATCTATTGAAAAGTATGAAAGAAGAGGTAAATGAGCCTATGATACTTTATTGTGATAATACAAGTGCCATCAACATATCAAAGAATCCTATAATGCATGCCAAAGCAAAGCATATTGCAATCAAGTATCACTATGTAAGAGAATTGGTGGAAGACAAGCAAGTAAGGATGGAATATGTTAGCTCAAAGGAACAGATTGCTGACATCTTCACAAAAGCACTACCTAAAGATGCTTTTGAGTATCTTAGAGGTAAGTTAGGGGTGATACCCCTAGCCAAAGCTACTTAAGATAAAGCAAGGTTGCCCTGCATCAAATGAATAATACCATCAACATATCAAAGAAACCTATAATGCATGCCAAAGCAAAGCATATTGCTATCAAGTATCACTATGTAAGAGAATTGGTGGAAGACAAGCAAGGATGGAATATGTTAGCTCAAAGAAAAAAATTGCTAACATCTTCACAAAAGGACTACCTAAAGATGCTTTTGAGTATCTTAGAGGTAAGTTAGGGGTGATACCCCTAGCCAAAGCTACTTAAGATAAAGCAAGGTTACCCTACATCAAATGAATTGATAATTGAAATATTACACATTGATGCAGACGATGTTTACTTTAGGAACATACATGAAGTAATCAAAGTGATGAAATTTCAAATCAGTCACAAGTAAGGTGACAGAAGGAGAAATTGGAGTACCTACAAATGCTAAACTTGCATGTTAAGATGCTAAAATAATATGTCTTTGGCATTATTGTCAAAGAGGGAGAGGAATGAAATTTTTTTATCAATAGTTGATGGAGAAGAATGAAGATTGAGGGAGAAGAATGAAGAAACTAATCAGATTTATGGACAGAGAGAGAAGTAGTTAGATACTGTTGGAAATATAGATGGAGTAACTGGGGGGGGGGTGAATCGGTTACCACAAAAACAAATCCACATATCCCTTATATGTCTTAAATAACTAGTTATTATTGCTACTCAATAGCCACACAGAAAAAATGTTGTAACTCAGTAGATGTACTGTGTATTAGCTTATTATTGATCTTTAAGCATTCATAAAGATTTAACATGTATGCATAAAAGAAATAACATCAACACAAGAGACACCATATTTAACGTGGAAACCCAATTTGGGAAAAACCACCAAGTAACTAGCCACCAATTTTCACTCTTCTGAAGTGAGCCCTATTAGGAGCCAACCTTGTTAAAGGTTACAAAATACACTATTAGGTGTGACCTTGTTAGAGGATTTAATCACCCTGCTAGGAGTGGCCTTGCTAGAGGACTTTAGAACAATTCAATGAAATTGTCCACCTTGTTAGAGGGTTTACAAAATGGTTGTTAAACCAAATCTATTAAGAGATTTAGGAATTACTGCTACAATGGTGAGAAAGTAACAAAAAAGTGACCTAAATGAGATGCAATTGATCTTTGCTAATACAGATCTCTTTTCTGCTTCACTAGATCCTCTTTGATCGAATACAACTTTGTTGCTCCTCAAAGATATCTGATCCTTCTTCAAAATTTTCTTACACTTTCTTCTTCACACAATCAACTCACTTGCATGCTTTCTAATTCATTCATACATTTAGAATTCACAACTTGACTTTTTATTTATTCCTTACAAATTGTCAAGTCAGCTAGATTACAAGTTATATTTACCAATAAACATTACATCAATCGGCTACAAACATTACATGAAACAATTAAACTTAATTTTCCAAAACAATGAAATCCTTCATTGGCCAACCTTGCTTGGTAAACACTACTCTAGAAATGATTTCTAGTGTTAACCAACTGAAACTCAATAAACACTGCGAACTCTACAAAATTCTTTGGAGACTGAGTGAACTCGGTAGACACTAACTTTGTGAGCTCCGTAGAAATTGATTTTCATCACAGAAGCCTTCAACGCCCAAGTGAGCTCGGTAAAAATTATTTCCACAGTGTAACTTCCAAAAATACTTGGTAGACTCTGTCTTTTGCTTAACTGACCTTCTAAACTCGGTAGACTCTGTCTTTTGCTTTGCTAACCAACTGAGCTCGATAGACTTTGTCTTTTTCTTTGTTGACCAACTGAGCTTCGTAGACTCCATCTGATAACTCATATGACATTTGTGTAACATCAAAGACAACACACAATTGAACAATTGTATTCAACAATCTCCCTCTTTGGCATTGATGGTGATACAACATGTCATAGTAGAATGAAATTTGAGAACAAGTCTTTTTCTGACAGAATATTTCTCCCTCTTAGATTTTATGCCACAAACTTCTCAAATACAATAATCTCCCTCTGTGAAGGAATTACACATCTTCTTTTTAGACAAAAAACTCTTCACAAACAAATTCAAATTTCAGAAAGATATAATAGTATATCTCTCCCTCTTTGACAACACATGCCAAAGACAACACATACCACAATGAGTAACAATGTACCTTGAGTATTGATTCATATGCAATGTTTCCATTGCTATACTACATCAACTTAAAGATCTTCATCTTGGTACCTTTTGATGCATTACTAAAACTTCATTTTAGTGAGCTTCAGATAGGGGAATGACTCCTAACTTACCTCATAGACAAGAATGCATCCTTAGGTAAAGGCTTGATGAATATGTCAACAATTTTTTCCTTTTTATGGACGTATTCCAATTTGATCTCCTTATCCTGCACCAATTCTTCGACAAAGTGACACTTTATTGCAATGTGCTTTATTTTTGAATGCATCACTAGATTTTTAGATATGTTGATTGCACTTGTATTGTCACAAAATATAACAACTGGTTCTTTGATTTCCATCTTCATGTCTTCAAATAATTGTTTGAACCAAACAATATTAGAATAGTTTACTACTATTGCAACATACTCTGCTTCAGCTGTAGATTGGGATGTATAATTTTGCTTTTTGCTTGTCCAAGAAACCAATCTTTTTCCAAGAAATAATGCATCTCCACTTGTACTTTTTTTGTCATCAATGTTTCCTGCCCAATCTGCATTAGTAAACACTTTCAAGTCTAGATTACCTCCAAATTTGTACCATAATCCATAATCTTCAATACTTTTCAAGTATCTCATGATCCTATTGATTTCCATATGTGATTTTCTCTTGATTTTGCTGAAAATCTTGCTATAATACCAACTGCAAGAGCAATATCTGGCCTTGTATGAACTACATACAACAAATTTCCAATCATTGATCAATATAGGGTCTGATCTACCTCTTTTGATTCATCATCCTTGGTAAGTTTTAGTTCAGTACACATGGGAGTCCCAATTGGTTCACAATCCTCCATGCCAATTTTTTTTAGTATCTCCTTGATATATTTAGATTGAGTGATGTAGATACCATTCTTAATCTTTTGAATTTGAAGACCAACAAAGAATTTTATCTCACCAAACATTGACATCTCAAATTCCTTGTTCATTTTCTCTAAAAACTCTTTGCATAGATCATCATTTCCTGTGAACAAAGTATCATCCACAAATATTTCTGCCAAGACAATCCTGTTATCTGGTCCTTCCTTGATATAAAAGTTGTTGTTATCATTAGTTCTTTGAAAACTAATATGAATAAGATAGTTATGCAATCTTTCATACCATGCTCTAGGGGCTTGTTTCAGACAATACAATGCTTTGTGTAATTTGAAAACCATGTCCTTCTTGTCTGAATCAACAAAACCTTTGGCTGCTCAATGTAAACTTCTACATCTAGTATGCCATTGAGAAATGTTGACTTGACATCCATTTGATAAACCTTAAATCCTTTGTATGTACCATATGCAAGTAAGGTCCTAACACCTTCTATTCTTGCAACAGGAGCAAAAGTCTCTCTATAATCTATTCCTTCTTCTTGAGAGTATCCTTTACATACCAGTCTAGCTTTGGTCCTTGACACATTACCGTCTTCATTCAACTTATCTCTGAATACCCACTTTGTTCCAATCACATTTTTGTCTTTAGGCCTAGGTACAAGAGTCCATGTTTTGTTCTTCTCTATTTTCTCTATCTCTTCATACATAGCCTCAATCCAACTTTCATCTTCTAATGCATATTTGACACTTCTAGGTTCAAAATCAACAAGTAAACAAATACCTTTTAACTTACTTCTTGTCATAGTACCATTAGATTTGTCTCCAATAATCTGATCTAGTGCATGATGTCTCTTAACATACTTGGCTAATACAGGTTCCTTGCCTTTTGAACAAATTGCACTATCATCTTCTTGCACTTCAACTTCAGGTTCTGGCTATTCTGTCTGCTGCTCGGGTCTTTTAGACTCAACAGGCATTGGTTCGGTAGCATCTAACTGTGACTCGAGTTCTTGTAGCTTGGTTTGAACTTCCTGCAACTCGGTTACTGAAGATTTGAGAGTAGAAGATTCCTGATTGACAAGTGTATCTAGTATTGTATCAGGTTCAATGAAAACAAATTTCCTATAATCTTCTGGTTCCCTTTTTCTTTTTTCTTCAATTCTTTCTGCAAACTCATCAACTTTCACATGTGCACTTTCTATGACTTTGTGAGTAGACAAATTCAAACATCTATATGCTTTACTCTTGCAAGAATATCCCAAAAATATTCCTTCATCACCCTTCACATCAAATTTATCTTTTCTAGATTCTTTCAAAATGTAACATTTGCTTCCAAATACTTTTAGGTAACTTACATTGGGTTTCTAGCCATACTATAACTCATAGGGGGTTTTTAATGAGTCCTTTTTCAGCTGTACTCGGTTCAAGGTATGAACTGTAGTAATCATTAAAGTTCTTTCATAGTCTATGATAGATCTATTCCTCTTTTTAGCTATTCCATTTTGCTCAAGAGTTCCAGGTGCTGATACCTATCTTTTGATTCCCCTTTCAATGCAAAATTTATTGAATTCATGGGAGATGAATTCACCACCTTTGTCTGACCTCAAGCATTTTAGTCTTTTGCCTGTTTCCTTTTTTAATCTGGCCAAATATCACTTGAACTTTTCAAATGCTTCTAATTTCTCTCTCAGATACATGACAATCATCATTCTTGAGTGATCATCAACAAAAAGAATGAATAAATTTTCTCCAGTATAACTTTCAATTCTAATAGGTCCACACAAATCAGTATGCACAATTTCTAAAACTTCTTCAGACTGATAGTTCTTACTTTTAAAGCTAGTCTTTCCTATCTTACCAATCTGATAATTCTTGCATAGACCAACATCATTTTTCTTTATACTAGGAATGCCTCTTACTTTTTTGAATTTTCTTATTTTCACCAGGTTATCAAAGTTCACATGACACAACCTTTTATGCTATAACCAACTTTCTTCAACTTGAGCAATAAAACATGAACATTCACCAAGTTCAAGATAGAAGAGGTTACCTTTTATTTGTATGCCTGATCTAATTAGCTTTCCTTTATCATCCAATAGTCTTGCTTTTTCATGCATAAATTCCACTTTAAATCCAATATTGATTAGCCATGCCATGCTTAACAGATTGTGTTTTAGCCCTTCAACCCAATATGCATTATCACATACAAGCTCTTTGGTTAGTGAGATTCTTCCTCTTCCTTTTATCCAACAAAGTTCATTATTACCAAACCTCACACTACCACCATCATGGCCTTCAAAATATTCAAACTTTATTTTATCACTAGTCATATGATGAGAACAACCACTGTCTATGATCCATGTATCATTTTTTCTCACATGAGAGATAAGTGCCATTTCCTCATCATTATCAGATTCATTTTTCACAGCAATGTAAACAATTTCATCTTCACTATTATCAAAATCATTAGAATCCTTAGCCATGAAACATGTTTTCTTACCTTTGTCCTTGAATGATCTGAAATCTTTCTTGCCATTGCACTTGCGACCTTTCTTCTCATCCTTATTTTGCTTGTTTGGGCACCTAGCAGTAATATGTCCAATTTCCTCACATGAAAAACAAATTAGAGGAACCTTATCTTTGTATTTTTCTTTGCCTCTAGGATATTTTCTTGTTAGTAGAGATTCAACTACCTCAAGATCACTGTCAAAACTCTGTTCTAATTGTTCTTCACTTTCTGACTCAGAATCCTTTATCTTCTTGCTTTTTTCTTTGAGTGAAAGCTTGGCTTCAAATGTTGATTCAATGTTCTTGGATGCTAGAACATAGTTGTCATAGTTATCTAGCTCAAATGCAGTCAATCTTCCTACTATGGCCTCTAAATTTATCTTATGATTTGCTTCACATCTTCTTTCTTGAATTGAAAAATCTCTAATTGCATAAATGGGAAGTAATGTTCTAAGAACTTTACTTACAATTGTTTCTTCCTCAATGTCTCCTCTAGAAGCCTTGATTGCACTGACAACCACTTTGACTCTTTCAACATATTTGGCAATGTTTTCATCCTCTCTCATCCTCATTTGATCAAATTGTCCTCTTAAATTTTTTACTTTGGCTCTTCTGACATTATCATCACCTCCATAGATATCTTTCAGCTTGTTCCACATTTCAAAGGTAGTTTTGCAGTCATTGAGATCATCAAATTCTTCATAGCTCAGGGCAGATGCAATGTTTATCATCATGGTGTTATGAGTCTTCTTCTCAACAATGTCATTGACAGATAATGCACTAGAAGGAGTTACATATGCTTCATCAAGATATTTCAATCATGTATCTCCAATGGAAGCTAGATGGAGTCTCATGAGACCTTGCCATGCTGAAAAGTTATCCCTGTTAAGCCTTGGAATTTTCCTCTTGTAAGACATCCTGATCTTTAGCTTAGATCCTTGAAATCCTTCTTGCAAGCACCAAAAGCTCTCATACCAATTGTTGGAAATATAGATGGAGTAACTAAGAAGGGGAGGGGTGGTGAATCAAATACCACAAAAACAAATCCATAGATCCCTTAGATGTCTTAAATAACTAGTTACTATTGTCGCTCGGTAGCTACACAAAAAAATGTTGTAACTTGGTAGATGTAATGTGTATTATCTTATTACTGATATTTAAGCATTCATAAAGATTTAACATGCATGCATAAAAGAAATAACATCAACACAAGAGACACCAGATTTAACGTGGAAACCCAATATGGAAAAAACCACCAAGTAACTAGCTACCAATTTTCACTCTTTTAAAGTGAGCACTATTAGTAGCCAAACCTGTTAAAAGTTACAAAACACACTTTTAGGTGTGACCTTGTTAGAGGATTTAATCACCCTACTAGGAGTGGCCTTGCTAGAGGATTTTAAAAGAATTCAATGGAACTGTCCACCTTGTTAGAGAGTTTACAAAATGGCTGTTGAACCAAATCAGTTAAGAGATTTAGGAATTACTGCTACAATGGTGAAAAAGTAATAATAAAGTGATCTGAATGAGATGCAATCGATCTTTACTGATACAGATCTCTTTTCTGCTTCATTAGATCCTCTCTGATCAAATACAACTTTGCTGCTCCTCAAGGATATTTGATCCTTCTTCAAAATTTGCTCACACTATTTTCTTCACACGATCAACTCACTTGCATGCTCGCTCACTCGTTCATACATTTATAATTCAAAAATTGACCTTTTATTTATACCTTACAAATTGTCAAGTCGGCTCGATTACAAGTTACATTTACCAATAAACATTACATCAGTCGGCTACAAACATTACATGAAACAATTAAACTTAATTTTTCAAAATAATGAAATCCTTCATTGGCTGAACCTACTTGGTAAACACTGCTCCAGAAATGATTTCCAGTGTTAACCAATTGAAGCTCAATAAACACTACAAACTCTACAAAATTCTTTAGAGACCAAGTGAACTTGGTAGACACTAACTTTCCTTTGCTGACCTTGTGAGCTTGGTAGAAATTGATTTTTGTCACAGAAGCCTTCAACGCCTTAGTGAGCTCGGTAGAAATTGTTTCCACAGTGTAACTTCTAGAAATGCTTAGTAGACTCTATCTTTTGCTTAACTGACCTTCTGAGCTTGGTAGATTCTATCTTTTGCTTTGCTGACCAACTGAGCTTGGTAGAGTTTTTCTTTTGCTTTGTTGAGCAACTAAGCTCAGTAGACTTTGTCTAATAACTGATATGACATTTGTGTAACATCAAAGACAACGCATAATTGAACAATTGTATCCAACATATACTAGAATAGAAGAAGATGAGCAATGCATATAGAGTGAGAGAATGTAAGAGGGAGTCAATAAAGCAAAAGGATGTCTAGTTATGAAAAAGGAAATAGTAATTGAGAAGGAGAAAATCAGTACATAGAAGAATCAATTAGAGAAAGACAACTTATCAGCAAAAGAATTTAGAGGGAGTCATAAGTTAACTTATGATGTTGATATAATGATAATAAATAATTTTGAATAAAGTTTTCTTTTTGGCATTTGATTAATTATTTTAACCTAGTTAGCATTTTGTTAACTTGGTTGATTAGTTTGGTTTGCCATCAATGCCAAAGAGGGAGATTGTTGGAAATCTAATTGAAAAGATCATTGTAAGAAGAAGATTGATTGAAAGAGGGATATTTTTGTTAAAAGAATGTTTTCAATCAATGTTTTGTCATTGATGTCAAACCTGCTATTAGCTGGAATAAAAATTGCTTATAAGATCCAAGTACTATCACTTAGTTGATTGATGAAGAGGATTTAATCAACAAGATGTAACAAAAGAACCTAAGGGAAAGGTTGAGTTATGGTTTTGTAGTGAAGTGCAAAGATTAGTTAAGACAATGGTTAAATGATGTATTGATAACATACTTGAAGATACAGAGGTTGGCCACACTTAGAAATGTTGAAGGAATAAGTTGGAACAAGGTTGACTGCAAAGCTTAAACTAAGTTCATTACTAAGTGCCAAGCAAGTTGGTTCAAGCCAAGAAAATTTTCAGTTAGTGCTGAGCAAATGAAAAATTTGGTGCGTGTTGAGCAATATAGGAGCTGAGCATGTTCAGATGCCAAGCAAAGTAATAGGTGCTGAGCATCAGCAAAACGTAGTTGATGTCGAGTAACACAGTATGTGATGAGCATGAGAATTTCAATGGTGCCAAGCTACTGCATTATTGAAAAGTCAAAGATTTGCCAAATCTAAGCAGATAAGTTGGCTACCTTCAATTTTGTGAACTAGCTGGATGATAAGGATGATGAGCTGGAAGCACAAAATTCTATGTAAACTGTTCTTGAGTGAATTCAAGAGGATTCTTCATGATGTTTCTAGAAGGGAAAAAATGTGGGTTATATTTAATGAATCCTACCTAACCCATTCAAATAGAAATTAAAAGAGGAAAGAATCAAGCGAGAAAAGAAATTCTAGACTTCTATTTAAGGAGTCACAAACCAAGAAGTAAGAGTTGCTAGAGTGCCAAAAATTGCAAAGTGGTTGAAGGGTTTCAAGAAGAAGACATCAAGGAGAAGGAAGAATAGAGCACATAGACTCTTCTTTGATTATTGGTCAAAAGGAAGATTGCACTAGTACATTGAGCATGAAGACTCAAGGAGACCAAGCTTGAAAAGAGGGCAAGCTGTCAAGAGTTGCAGAGAATGATAGCCAGACAATGTTATGAGCTGAAGAAGTGATCTGAAACCTACAAGATAAGTTGTAAAGCTGTAATCAGGTCAAAAGCCCTTATTGTTACTCTCCAGCAATTGTATCAGTTAGGGTAAAAATCCTATGGACTTAGGTTTATTTAACAACCATTTGTAAATCCTTTAACATGGTGGCATTCCAAGTGAATGTCCTAAAAGTCCTCTAACTTGGCCCACTTCTAACAGGGTGGTTAAATCCTTTAACTAGGTCACATTTAATATTGTGTTGTAGCCTTTAACCGGGCATCACTTCAAAAGAGTGAGAATTGAGTAGCATGTTATTGGTGGTTTTTCCCAAATTGAGTTTTCACGTAAATCACTCTATCATGTGTTGATCTTTTCATGTGTTATGCTTGCATGCTGAGTTACAATAACTTGCTAAATAGGAATGTTTAAGCTTGGATGAATGATCAATTTATTAGGCTCACTTTACTTGAAATGTTTGAATTGGACATTTGGACCTTGAATACCTGATTCACGCCCCCCCTTTCAGTTATTCTAAAGCATTCTAACATCATCACCCATTTTTCTTACCATAGGTAGAAAGTACTAGAGTCAAGGATTTGGAGGATAATGACTTTCATGATCTTTTCAAGTTCCTCATAGGAGGACTAGCCTCCAATGATGATGCCAAAGTAATGTGTGCTAAAAAAGAAGGCCTGGCTCTCTAGCCTCTATTCCTTTTGGATGGTTATATTGTTGATGGTTCTATCAACCTTGTTCTGATCTAACTTTTACATATGATAGGTTTAATAGTTTCATTAAATCGATACTTGTTAAGAACTGGAAGGCTACTAAACAAGACTCTTTATAACTACTCTCTTATGGCCAATACTTCTATGGGGTGTGTTGTAAGATTACTTTATATGTGGTGTGCTTAGTTAATTTAGAGGTGTTAGCTATGTAATGCTAGCTTGTAACTAGCAACCAAATTATGTTCTTGGTATTAAGTACTTGATGTTTTGTCTTGATTTTACTTAGTGATGATAGTTTTATTTCTTTTAATATAAAAAGCAACATTTTCTTCTAAAATAACCAAAATAAAAATAGGTTTTGGAAGGGACCCAAAACCCAATACAAAAGAATGAGAAAACAAATCCCCACAGTAAGCCAAATGCTTCCACATAATAGCATTATATGTCTAGCAGCCCAAAAAAGACCAATGAAACAGTGTCAAGGATAATACTATCCAAGACCAAATAACAAAGATAATAAATAAAATAAGCTCTAAGCCCAAACTTTCCCAGAGAGCTTTGCAAATAGGAACCCAGAACCTGCCATACAAAAGGACAAACTAAGTTTTTCCTTTACCTCCCTTCTTTTGGGAGTGTAGAGTCATATCAAAATGAGGAGAAGACTTTTTAGAGTGCTTTCCAATAATCAAGATCCAACCCTCTTAAACCACTACATATTTATTCTACCAATAAAGTAACTCCATACCAACATTTCTAAAACATACAAGGCATCCAACATAAGACCCTCCATCTACAGGGTGAAATATGTCACATTCATTATTTGCTGAACACTTCCTATGTAACAAATAGTTGTTCATAACAAAAACAAAGATAGTTTATAAAGAGATTCATTGAAAAGATAATAGAATTCCTTATCATATGATATTAAGTGTTTTAACTACCAACAATTAGATGAATTATCTATGTTTAACTGTGATAACCATACCAATGATCAATTGAAATAACTAGATTAATGTTTAACTGAAAATAACTAGATTAATGATTAACTAAAAACAACTGTATTTATGATCAACTGAAAATAACTAGATTAACGATTAATTGAAAATAACTATTTCTATAATCAACTGAAAATAACTAGATTAACAATTAACTGAAAATAACTGTATCTATGATCAATGAAAAATAACTAGATTAACGACTAACTATCTTTTCTACATACAAGTATATAAATGCTTATCATAGAAAGAAGAATAGAGCATACAAGTATTATCAGATGGTTCTTTAGCTAGTTGTGCAAGTCTCAACTTTTAGTAAGATGAGAAGCATTGACTTAGGCTTAACCTCCCAACCTTGAACCATACTTATCTCTACACAATTTATTAAATTAGAAAGGCCCTACCTACCTAGGGATCGAGCTTGGGATGTTCTTAGTCTAGCCACCTGAGCATCCTGGTGTTTAGAATGTCCGCACAATTATGAAACAGACACATCTGCATAATTGGCACCACTGACATCAAGTGATCATTAGATGGGAAACATGCCTTTAAACTACCTTGGCCAAGGATTTTTGATGTGTTCAACAGCCCAATCACCACTGCTCAACTTGACAACAGGTTACATTATTAGGGACGAGCATGAGCTATTTAATAATATGTTTTTAATTCTTTATATTTGACTTTTATTCTTTGTCATTTTCAGATTTCATGTCACCTCTTCACTTTTCCATGGCTATATAGCCGACGAGTCCTAGATGTTGAATCTTAGAGCAATCTGCTCTATATGTTGGTTCTAAACTATATATATATATATATCAACTTATCACAATTTGTGATTTGAGGAAAATATTCTTAAAGATAATAGAATTTATTGTTTAATTCTAATCTCCATTGACATGATAATTTATGGATCCATACTATGGTTACTTGGCTCTCACTTGCCATGAACAAAGCTAAATTAAAAAGAAGTTCAAATCTGTAAAATCAAACAAGATATCGTCATGATAAATACTCAAGCTTACTGCTATGAAATTCAATGTTATTGTACCTTTTATACAAGGAAATCAAATTGGAACTATTGGTTTCGGGTGTTTCACATAACCTGGAAAAATTGAAGATAATGTCTTGCTAAACCCTTAGCTACTTCGCCACACCTTACTTGCAAAATATCTACTTCACCACACCTTATTGAGGAGGCAGGAATGATTACTGAATGTCGTAGCATAAACAAGATAGTTGGGTGTTTGGAAAAGGATGTTTGCCTTCTTCTCATGGACTCAATAGAAGGAAAAAGATGCAACTTCTTGACTTTCGTAACATAAGAATATTTATTAGTTTAATACGCCAAGTGTTTAATCAGTTACAAATAAGGAAAATGATAAAAGATGGAAAAAAGAGTTGGAAGGCTATAATTCAAATATTATTATAATTTATATTTATATATGTAAATGTAAATATTTTAGTGAGATGGCATAGTTTTATTATAAGAAAATAATATAATGGCGCCACTTCATTTTTATATCTATATGTACGTACATATACAATAATAATAATAATAATAATAATATGGTGAAAGATCATTTTAAATCCTTTGAGGTGCATTTTATATTTTAATTAAATTACTTTATATTTCTTAACTTATTTATTTAATAGATCATGAGGGTCCCACAGATGTGTTCTGTGTTCAAGTCATTAGGTCCTTACCAAAGACATTTAAGGTCATACTTGTTGATTCTGTTGATTGGACTAGGCAAGTATCCCAATCTGATGATCCCATTTAGCAATGCTTCCCCACTTCATCTTCTCCTATAATCACCCATGAAACACTTCCACCATAATAACAATTCCATAATAATTTCATATAAACATTCAAAACACTTTAAATTATTAGCCATAATTCCAAAATCAAGCAACTGCTAAACCTCATATAGAAAATAATGGTTAATGGCCATCTTCATTAATAGTTAATACAACAAATATAAATAACTACCTACTTCACATGCTCATGAAAGAAAAATCCATTAAATCTAACGGCTATGAGCAATTTTAAAACTAGGTCAAAATTTGGGATATAACATAACCTCCCCCTTAAATTTTTTATCGTCCCCAATGAATATCATAACAAACTTTAAACAATATCTATTCAGATTAATTCAAGAAAAGAAATGTTCAGGTTCTAGTCCTGTAAAAAAGATGAGGGAATTCTTGAAAGATTTTGTGATAATCTTCCCAGTTGGTATTATTCTCTAGATATTGATCCCGTTGGACCTTGCATTGAGTCACCTCCCAATTTCGTAAGCATAGCTTACGCACCTCGAGTATTCTAAGTGGTTCTATTTCTACCACTTCTAGTTCTCACACCTATAATAGGTTCCAATCAAATATATGATCATGATGAGTAATGTATTTCTTAAGGAATGACAAATGGAAGATGTCATGCATGCTGGCAAGGGCTGGTGGTAAAGCAATTCTATAAGCTACTAGGTTCACAACTTCCAATATTTCAAAGAGTCCCACATACCTTGGGGCTAACTTGTCATTCTTACCAAACTTGATAGTACTCTTCTGAAGTTTTAATCTTAATAGTACCTTTTCTCCCCCTAAGAATTCCCTAGGTGTTCTTTTTGCTTCTACATAACTTTTCTGTCAGTCATTAGCTTCCTTTAATCTTTGATAAATCTAGATTATCTGCTCTTCCATTTACTTAAGCATCTGAGGCCCAACAATAATTCTATCTCTCAATTGATTCCAACTCACAAGAGTTCTACATTTGTGGCCATATAGAGCCTCGAAGGGGGCCATTTTAATGGTGGATTCGTAGGAATTGTTATAAGAAAATTCTACCAAAGGTAAATATGTTTCCCACTAATATTGCCTATCCATACAATAAACTCTCAAAATATCTTCTAATACCTAGTTTACTCTTTCTATTTAACCATCTGTATCAGGATGATAAGATGAACTGATGTTTAGTTTAGTACCTAATGCTGCAAATAATGTTTGCCAAAATCTGGAAGTTATCCTAGCATCCGTATCTGAAATAATTTTCTTTGGAACTCCATGCAATCTAAAATTTTCTTTTATGAATTTATGAGCAATTTCTGGTGCTCCATCAGTTAGATTTCTTGGTATAAAATGAGCAACTTTTGTCAGTCTATCAACTACTACCAGAATGGTATTGTGTCAATTTCATGTCATAGGTAATCCTTGTACAAAGTCCATGGAAATTACTTGCCATTTCTACTTTGATACTTCATTTGGGTGCAAAAGACTAGCTGTGTATCAATATTCTAGTTTTACTCTTTGACATTCTAAGCACCTTGCCACAAATTCTATTATCTCCCTTTTCATTCCTTTCCAAAAATATAGAGGTTTTATATCTGACAACATTTTAGTTACCCCAGAGTGTCCTGAATATGGCGCTGAATGAGATTCTTCCAGAATCATTATTCAAAGTTCAATTTTGTTGGGTACATAAATCTTGTTATGATATTTTAACAATCCATCCTCTTCTAGCCTGAAATCTAAATACTTGGAATCATGTGAGTCCCTAATGAGAGCTAGGTTGATCTCTGCATAAAACTCATCATGCTCTAGATATTGTAAAATCTGGTGCCTTAATCTAAAATTTATAGTAGCCATTGCAAAAATGTGTCTTCTTCTACTTAAGGCATTTTCCACTTTGTTTTTCTTGCCCTTAATATAACTTATGTAAAATTCATAGTCTGCTAAAAATTCCAGCCATCTTCTTTGTCTATTATTTAGATTTGGTTGAGTGAAAATATATTTTAGGCCATGATGGTTGGATCATAGATCAAAAGGTTTTCCAATCAAGTAATGTCTCCACATTTGAAGAGCATGAACAACATCTGCTAATTCCAGATCATGAGGGGTGTAGTTTTTCTCATAATTCTTCAACTTCCTAGATTCATATGCAATTACCCGCCCATCCTACATTAGCACACCTCCTACCCTTTCTCCTGATGCATCAATTATAACAACAAATTTAGTTTTTGGGTTAGGTACTCTTAGTATGGGTGTTGTGGTTAACTTTTCCTTCAAGTATTCAAAAGCTAATTGATATTTTTGTAGCCATACAAATTTCCTTCCCTTTCTCTGAAGTGATGTAATCGAGTAAGCTATTTTGGAGAAATTCTTGACAAACTTCCTATAGAACCCTGCCAATCCCATGAAACTTCTAACTTCTATCACATTTTTAGGTATAGGTCATTCCTTAATTACTTTTATTTTTGACGGATCTACAACTATTCCCAAAGCTAATATAATGTGTCCTAAATACTGAATTTCCTTTTGATAGAAAGTGCACTTAGACAAGTTTCCATATAATTTATGTTCTCTTAACCTCTATAAATTTTTTTCCAGATGTTCTTGATGTTCTTCTTCATTCTTTGAATAGATTAGATTACCATCTATAAAGACTAGTACAAACTTATCTAGGCAATCTTGGAATATGCTATTCATTAAGTTCATAAAAGTTGTTGGAGCACTGGTTAACCCAAAAGGTAACATTGCGAATTCATAATGCCATACCTGGTTCTAAATGTAGTTTTGTGAATATCTTTGTCCTTAATACGAAGCTAGTGATATCCTGATCTCAAATAATTTTTTGAAAATATTGTTGCGCCTTTCATTTGATCAAAAAGGTCATCAATTCTAGGAAGTGGATACCGATTCTTGATGGTAACCTTATTGAGCATTCTATAATCTATGCATAGTCTCATGGTTCTGTCCTTCTTCCTAACAAACAATAGTGGGGCTCCCCATGGTGAAACATTGGTTTGAATCAATTTTTTGTTTAACATATCCTGTAATTGTATTTGTGACTCCATTAATTCTATAGTAGTCATTAGATATTGTGCTTGAGAAATAGGTTCTACTCCTAGTATCAAATCTATGAGAAAATCAAAGACTCGAGATGGTGGTAAATTGGGGAGTTCTTCAGGAAATACGTCTCGATAATTTTTTAGATAGGGATTTTTTTCATAAGAATCCTTTAACTTTTCTTTGATTTCCCCATTTTTGAAAATGTAGTCATCTCCATATGTGGTGTTTATAGGATCTCTCATGTCTTCAACTCTTATTGTAAAAATCTCACAACCTTTTCTTCCTTATTTCTTGAGTTGCATGGTAGATAACTATTTTGATTTAATTTCATGTTTAATCCCTATAATGCTTGTAGGTTTGCCTTGGTCATCCAAACAATCTACAATTTTGGCAAGACAATCCACCTTGGCCTTATGCTCACTGAGCTAATTAATGCCTATAATAATATCGTGAGACTTAAGAGGTGCTACATACAAATTCAATGCAATGGAGAAATTTGGAAAATCAACTTGAGCATCAAATAGACATTGCTCTACCTTATCCCTTGACTAGTTTGCATACTCAACTATCCATGGTTTTACCATAAAACTAGATCTCTTTCAAAATCTACTTAATAGTTTAGACGATATAAAACACACATAAACTCTAGTATCAATTAAAATAGAGACAGGGTTCTCGTAGATCTTACCCAGAGTTTCAGTTGGGCTTATATGTTTTTTTGTTTTTCTATTATCTAGGGTTGCGTGGATTCTTTGCTGAAAAACATGTTGTTGTTGTGGAAGAGGTGGTTGTTGCGACTAATTGGTGTTGGGTTTGATGAGGCATTATCTAGCATAATGATCTCCCCCACAATTGTAACATCCTGAAGTTGCCCCCTTCTTTTCATTACTCTTATTATTTTTACTTGTAATGAAATATTTTAAAATCCTTGAATTTGTTTCCTTTTGATTTTGGCTTGCTATACTTGAAATCCTTAAACTATTTTTTTTGAGATCCATTATCTGCACCTTCCATATTACAGTTTTTTTTCCTTTCCTTTATTATTATCCAGTTTAGCAGTTGCTTGATTTTGGAATTATGGCTAATAATTTAAAATCTTTTAAATGTTTATATGAAAATTATTATGAAACTATTATTATAGTGGAAGTGTTTCACAGGTGATTGTAGGAGAAGATGAAGGAGGGAAGCATTGTGAAACGAGATCATCGGAATGAGATACTTGCTTAGTCTAGTCAACAGGATTGATAGATATGACCTTTAACTTCTTTGGTAAGGACCTAACAACTTGAACACAGGATACATATATGTGGGATCCGCATGAGCTATTAAATAAATAATTTAAGAAATAGAAAGTAATTTAATTAAAATATAAAATGTACCTCAAAGGATTTAAAATGATCTTTCACCATATTATTATAATATTAATATATATATATATATATATATATATATATATATATATATATATATATATATATATATATATATATATATGTACATACATATAGATATAAAAATGAAGTAGCTGTTAGAATCTGAAAAGATTAATAACCCAGAAAACTAGTGCAAAGAGTAAATATCTAAACTATGAATGCAAATGATACAAAATCAAAATAGCATCATAGAGTTAGTCTCCAAGAGAGTAATGCAAATGCTGGAAGCAAAATAGCATTAAGAGGATGCAAAAACAAGAGATACAAATACAAGCCAGGTAGCATGCTTATATAGGCTAGGAAGAGGGAGGAGGTGGCAACACCAACCAATGAGGAGCAACCATCTATCAGACTAAAGATAGCAAAGTATCTTCCCAAGATAGCAAAGTATCTTCCCAAGATAGCTAATTGATGCTCACATGTAGGAAGGTGACACCTCACAACCATTCACCTAATAAGACATGCTTTATTAACCTAAGCGAGATTATTAAAAGTGTAGGAAAAACTTAGCAAAATAAGAAAAATAAAAAACTACACTAACACCCCCCCATAAGCGAAGCTTAGGTGGATGTAGAAATGGGTCCCGGTAACAAGGCCTGATCAGGTACCCAATAGAAGAAAAAGAACTAGATGAAGGAAACTAAGCCTCCAATCTAGAAAATGTCCCAAAGAGAGGAACAAAAAAGAGCATGAAGCATCTCTGAAGCATGAAGCTGCAAACTCTGTCAAAATGCTGATCTGTAGAACCTCCATGGAAATAGAAGGCATGAACCATCAACCAAAGAAGCATAGAACAACAAGTGAACCCCCCCATAATGTTGAACAGGGAGAGGGGTGACAGGAACACTGAAATGCAATGCCAAAAACATCTACAAGAAGAAGAATCAGGAACACCAATAGTGTAATAGAAGTACAAGCACATGATAAAAGGCAGTGTCACCGACACACTGCATGGGCTAATGTCATGGAAGAAAAATTCACTTGACAAAGGTGGATGAGCACAAAATGGCAAAACATCATAACCCCCCATGGCACTTTATAACTGAGTGCGAGTACAGACAAACACAAGGTGTACAAGATCTCAGATATGCAAAAGTAGGCACTTTATCTCAGTGCGTTTACAGAAAAAGGAATGCAACAGAATAGAAGCATACAATGCTCAGAAGTCAAAAAGAAGAGTGAGCCAAAAGAACAGAAGAAGAGATTCCAGGACTTGTAGAATCCAAGTAATCCGCCAGAGTGCGAAAGTGCAAAACTCAAAGGAAAAAGAACCTGGAGTAGAATCTGGGTAAAAGATCTCTATAACTGAATAACTCATAGAACCAGCTTTCCAATGATATCTGGCAAGCCCAGAAAAGAGTCTGAATGAGCGAGATATGGCTCCCAAAAGGAAAAATAGAACATATGGCTTTGACTGCCAAAATAGGCAACCAGACTATAGAAAAAATCAAAAACACCTATACCATTATCTCCGTCTCAGAACCAGCTTTTTGATGCATTTTTCAGATCGAAAAAATATGTCCGTATGCTCAAGTTACGGAAGAAAAACCGACAGGGCCTCCTTATGAAGAGCATATGCTAAAAGTGAAACTTGGGCACAATAATCAAGGAAACATATAGTACCACTGCGATCTACTCAAAAAATCATGCACTTTCAAAAAAAGAATAGCCTCGATACGAGGTCGTATGAGAAAGTTATGATCCTCCGAAGTTTTCAAAACGAGAACTATGCACAGTCACGGCTGAAAATTTGCAATTTCTGAAGAATTCATGCATGAAAATCAAAAAATAACTCCACTAGTGGATAGAGCACAAAAAAATAGCCAAGTTCATAACAAGAATCATCAAAATTGGAGTCTGTATGAGCAAGAACAAGACATTTGAAAATTGCATTCAAATCTGCGGCTGCCAACGGAGAGGGGTATGGTTGTAGCTTTGCATGCTTGATTTTGAAAAATATACAGCTTGCATGCAAAATCTAAAAGATACCCAGATGGTTTTTCGGGGCTGCGAACAAAACCCAGAAAGCATTTTTCTTGCTGATGTACAAAAGATGTTGCTGTAGTGTAAATCAAACGCCTTTAACAGTAAAAAATGGCTCCAAAAATTAAAAAAACGACCCCAGCAACCAAAATATGACATGCAAATGCTGGATCAGCTTCTTAAGTCCATCAATGGCATGCTGGAACTTGCAAAACTGATTGAAAACTCCAAATATGCATGTTGGTTGTCAGATTTGAGATTGAAACCCCAGAGAAAAATTGTTTTTGTCAAAACTTTTCTGATTCTCAGGATCATCCAAAGATGCAAGAGAAGAGCATACTTCGTTTTTCAAAAAACTACAATAAAGTCTGGTTTCCCCCCCCGAATCTCTCAAATAAGGAAACTAAAATCTACTCTTGCACATAGAAAAGCTCTGATACCATGTTAGAATCTGAAAATATTAATAACCCAGAAAACTAGTGCAAAGAGTAAATATCTAAACTATGAATGCAAATGATACAAAATCAAAATAGTATCATAGAGTTAGTCTCCAAGAGAGTAATGCAAATGCTGGAAGCAAAATAGCATTAAGAGGATGCAAAAACAAGAGATACAAATACAAGCTAGGTAGCATGCTTATATAGACTAGGAAGAGGGAGGAGGTGGCAACACCAACCAATGAGGAGCAACCATCTATCGGACTAAAGATAGCAAAGTATCTTCTCAAGATAGCTAATTGATGCTCACATGTAGGAAGGTGACACCTCACAACCATTCACCTAATAAGACATGCTTTATTAACCTAAGCGAGATTATTAAAAGTGTAGGAAAAACCTAGCAAAATAAGAAAAATAAAAAACTACACTAACAGTAGCACCATTATATTACTTTCTTATAATAAAACAATGCCATCTCACTAAAATATTTAAATGTACATATATAAATATAAATTATAATAATATGGTGAAAGATAATTTTAAATCCTTTAAGGTACATTTTATATTTTAATTAAATTACTTTATATTTCTTAAATTATTTATTTAATAGCTCATGTAGGTCCCATAGATGTATCATATGTTCAAGTCATTAGATCTTTACCAAAGAAGTTTTAAGGTCATACCTGTCAATCCTATTGATTGGACTAAGCAAGTATCCCATTCCGATGATCCCTTTTAGCAATGCTTCCCCACTTCATCTTCTCCTGCAATCACCTGTGAAACACTTCCACCATAATAACAGTTCCATAATAATTTTTATATAAACATTTAAAAGACTTTAAATTATTAGCCATAATTCCAAAATCAAGCAACTGCTAAACATCATAGAGAAAATAATGGTTAACGACCATCTTCATTAATAGTTAATACAAAAAATATTAATAACTACTTACTTCATAGGATCATGAAAGAAAAATTTGTCAAATCCAACGGCTATGAGCAATTTTAAACTAGGTCAAAATTTGGGATGTAGCATTCTACAACAGTAGCCTTGATAACATCATGTTGGACAAAGCCAACAACATCAATATTTTGATGTTCAACTACATTAGACCTAGACACCATTGCAACCTAAGTTTAGAGCCAACAAGAACAACATAACACATAGTCAACTGCTCCAAAGTAATAGAAGAAATCTCATCTCCGTTCCAGACAACCTAGTCCTGAACTGAACTAGTGGTTCCCTATATATCTTCTGTAGGATTCACATCCTCCTAAAAAGATTTTTTAAAATAATTGTATAGTGTTTTGACAAAGCTCCCTTTGGATACTTGCTTAGTCCAGTCAATAGGATTGACAGATATGACATTAAACTTCTTTGGTAAGGACCTAACTACTTGAACACATGACACATCTATGGGGCCCACATGAGCTATTAAATAAATGATTTAAGAAACATAAAGTAATTTAATTAAATATAAAACATACCTCGAAGGATTTAAAATGATCTTTCACCATACTATTATAATATATGTGTGTGTGTGTGTGTACGTACATACATATGTAAAAATGAAGTGGCACCATTATATTATTTTCTTATAATAAACAATGCCATCTCACTAAAATATTTACATGTACATATATAAATATAAACTATAATAATATGGTGAAAGATCATTTTAAATCCTTTGAGGTACATTTTATATTTTAATTAAATTACTTTATGTTTCTTATACTATTTATTTAATAGCTCATGCGGATCCTACAGATGTATCCTGTGTTCAAGTCGTTAGGTCCTTACTGAAGAAGTTTAAAGTCATACCTACCAATCCTATTGACTGGACTAAGCAAGTATCCCATTCTGATGATCTCGTTTAGCAATGCTTCTCCCCTTCATCTTCTCCTGCAATCACCTGTGAAAACTTCCACCATAATAACAGTTTCATAATAAATTTCACATAAACATTTAAAAAACTTAAAATTATTAGCTATAATTCCAAAATCAAGCAACTGCTAAACATCATATAGAAAATAATGGTTAATGACCATCTTCATTAATAGCTAATACATTGGATATAAATAACTACCTACTTCACATGATCATGAAAGTAAAATCCGTTAAACCCAATGGTTATGAACAATTTTAAAACTAGGTCAAATTTTGGGATGTAACATCCTACAACAGTAGCCTTGTTAACATTATGCTAGAAAAAGCCAACAACATTAATATTTTGATGTTCAACTACATTAGACCTAGACATCATTGCAACCTAAGTTCATAGCCAACAAGAACAACAAAGCACATAATCGACTGCTCCACAATAATAGAAGAAATCTCATCCTCATTCTGGACAACCTAGTCTTGAACTAAGCCAGTGGTTCCCTATACACCTTCTATAGGATTTACATTCTCTTGAAAGGATTTTTTAATAATAGTATAATGTTTCGACAAAGCTCCCTTCCACCATGAAGAGGGCCTCTTAAATTTGTATCTATTAATGTCACAGTTTGCACATTTTCTACATCTATAAGGAAGACCTTCATAATCTAAAGTTTGAATTCAAGATCACTTTGGAGTGTAAAGTTTATTCTCTAAAAAATCTTAGGAAGCATCAATGTCTACAAGAATCAGAGTATAAGTAGAGTGAAACATATCAAATGAGGCACAATCTACCATTAAAATCTCCTAATGCTTCTCCCACTTCCTCAAGAACATAATCCAATGAAAGATGTAGGGGAAGGTTAGAAACGTGAACCCATATAGGCATCTTATAATAAGATTCAAAAGATGGATTAAGACCTGATGTCAAGGCTTAGTCATTCAATGAAAATTAGTTTTCCTAAGTATAAAAGTGGTCACAAAGAATGACCTTTTGTTCTCTAAGTTGTCAAATCTAGTAACAAAGAAACCTTAGCCAAAGGGATGATCTACACTGAGTTAGAAGTAGATGGTTCCCAATGCTTAGTAATCTAAGCATGAAGCCCTATGAGCATGGAATAAAAACCCCTAAATTGACATATTACAACATCCTTAGTGACAACCTTAGTCTGTTGCTCAATATTCGATACTATATCTTTGTCAAGATTCAACAAAAATGAACTAGCATATAGGAAAGGGTTTAGACTCAACCCTCCTAGCAACATACTCCAAACCTCCACCAATGATTAAGGTTTGGGCATAAGAAGATCCACTGATACCAACAAACCTTCTAACATTGATAGTCCCAAGAGAGGAGCACCCTTTTGCAAGACCCTTCTCACTAGCACAACCCACGACAACACTATTAGGACATGACATGAAATAGGAACAACCATGAAAGCCACTAGAGCATTGAGAACCTTGGGAGCAACATGGGAAACCTTGGATGAGGGCTTAACATTACTTGAAAAGGGGACTAAGCCCTTCTCAACACCATTGTACACAACAAGGCCCTTCACAACAGTCGAATGACCACCTGTATTGGCCAAAAGATCCCCCACAACTACAGATCCAGATGACTTGTAAGAGAGACCAACAACAACCCATGATCCTGCAACAACCACACCAACTCCTCTCACAGTGGGAGCAAACCCTCCCACGACACCATTGAGGACATAGGTCAAAGCAAGACCCATAGCCGATGCTCTAACTTGACACTAAGTTGATGTAATAACTATATTCTTATTTGGACAATTCACATATTTATGAAGTTTTAGTTTAGTCTCATTAAAAATCACTCAAACATTTATTTTATAAATGTTTCGACTCAAAGATTCACCACAATCTTCAATACATTATTATAGGAGATTTTTCTAATCCAAATTTTATAAATTATTGTAGAGTGATATATCAATACTATTAGATACTTAAGGATTAGTGCCACATATAATCTAATGACTTCATCATATTCATTAATTAGTAAAATATACTTACAAATTATAATGCTCTTCAGGTTGAGATTGCTTTGAATATTTGATCTTAATGGGAACTAATAGTTTAAGAACAATTTTGAACCCTATGAACATTACAAACTGGATGTACAATTTATTTCACTTTTTTCCCTTCAACTAATGATGTTAATTAATTATTGTATAATCTACCCCTTGCACATAGTAACCATTTCCACCTTCCATCAAAATTTATTTTTTTAAATAGAAAAAAGTCAAAATAATTAAACAAATTCTCATTATTTTACAAGATTTGTCAAGATTGTCTACCAATAAATTTTGATATAAGAAAAATCACCAATAAAAGTAAGATTTTTTAAAGACAAGAAAATATGTATCAATATAAATTAACATTAAAAAAAAAAAGGACTGGAGTTTACAAGATTTTTAAACATATTTCCATTATTTTATAAGATTTGTCAAAATTGTCTACCAATAAATTTTGATATAAGAAAAATGACCAATGAAAATAAGATTTTTTAAACATAAGAAAAATATTTATCAATATAAATTAACAAAGTAAGATTTCTTAAACACAAGAAAACATGTATCAATATAAATTAACATTAAAACAAAAAGAAAAGGAACTGAGAATGCAAAGTTTTAAAACATAATTCTATTATTTTATAAGATTTGTCAAAATTATCTACCAATAAATTTTGATATAAGAAAAATTACCAATAAAAGTAAGATTTTTTAAATACAAGAAAATATTTATCAATATAAATTAACATTTAAAAAAAAAAAACAACGGAGTAAGAATCAAAGATCTTTTAAGTGTTTATTTTAAGCTATTGCTGCGAAAGAGGCACCAAAAGGTTAAAACATAAAATACTTGTGTCTTTTAAGATCCTTAAAATTCTTATTCGAAGATTACCTCCTATTGCGAGGGCCCAATCCGAGACAAGAAATAACATTAAAAATAAAATGGAACGGTATCCAGGGGGTCTGGAAGGCTACCTTCAGTCCTGGCTATACGTAATTTTGGAGCGACGTAAAAGTGACTTCTGAGTCAAATGGTGAAAACCCCAAATTAGACGGTGTCACCTGTTTGCCCGTTTGATATTAAAGCGTATAGGAGTTAAGTATAAGAAGGCAAACAGGCTACTAGTGAAATCCTCCCTCCCCCTTCTGTATTCCTGGCCAATGGGTGCAGATCATGAGCTTCCTTGCTCTACCCCTGCCCTTGCCCTCACTCAGGAATACAACTGTCCTACAATTCTGGGGCTTCAGCCTGTAGCTCTGGTAGATCATGTTGCCAGGGTGGACTGGACTTTGCTAGATTCCATTCCAGGAGAAAGAGGTGGCTCTCAGAGAGTATGTTATCCTCTGCAATCTGTTTTCATCTCATATGAATAATGGGTATGGATTAGATTGACCCCAATCATTAGAGTTGGATGGTGTTTTGAGATTGGCAATGGGTTTTAGGAGTATTGTTTTTTTTAATGCGAGTGATGCTAAGTCGATGTAAACTAACGAAAATGGCTGTTGTTGGGTTGGGTGGCGTTTTCGGTTTTTGTTAAATGGGTTCCTCAAGAGTCCTGTTTGGTTTGTAGTTGTTTTTTCTTGGATTAATGTGCAGTAATGGAAACCCCTCTTAGGTTTGCATTTCTAAATGGCTCGTGAGAGTTTTGTGTAGAAGGATTGGGTATGCTGTGCAATTTGAGCATATGGGTTCTGAAGAGTTTAGTTGTCTTAAAAGTTTCAAACAAACGTCATTGAATCCGTTTTCTATTCTGTACTTTTACTATTAACTGCATTAAGGATGAGTAGTTGTCTTGATCTAATCTAAACCAGTGTAATTGGACAGCGTTTGTTGTTTTTACCATTCGGGTTCTTTTAGATAATTGTTTTTTTTATAGTTGGTCTTGCTTAGATTGATGTAACCTAATGAAAATAGCTGTTATCGTATTGTTTTTCTTCATGTTTAGTAAGAGTCTTGTTTGATAAAGGATCATGATATTTGATGAAAATTGAAGAAATTGGCCAAATTGGATGGCATTTGTTGTTTTCATTGATGGGGTTCCAAAAATCTTGCTTTACATGGGCTCGGTTAGTAATTGGATGAAAGATATGCGACTGTATTTAATTGAATCTTCAACTTTAAGATCAATACTTACATTGGAAATAATACTTTTAGGTCTAGAAAAGTGCAAACAACCTTTGCCTTAAATTTGGATGCCCAACATTGATTTTTTTTCTTTTTCTAATCACCCATGGTTTTGAGTTGTGTCGTGTTGGAAATCTAATAGGGAAAGTAAGATGTTGAGAGAGGGTGGGTGAATCAAGATCTATAAAACTTCTATCTCAAACATGAATCACATTCACACTTGATTGTAATAACCCTCTTCAAATCTGGTTGTAGATGGCTGTAATAATTTCTTTCAATGCTGCCCCTTCTGCTTTGCTTTTTTCGAACTGCTTTTTCGGTTCTGCTTTTTCAAGCTGCTTTTTTTGTACCCACTTTTTCAGCTTGCTTTTTCGGTTCCGCTTTTTCCGACTACTTTTTCGTATCTGCTTTTTCGGATTGCTGCTATGTTGAATCTCAAGACCATATTTTCAATAGTGTCAAGATTTCCAGCTTGAAGGGATTTTGTCTTTCAAACTATAGAGACATAATCTTCAGAAAATTTCTCAATTTCTTTGATATTTCCAAGCATACTTAAAATAAGCTCTTCCATTTCTTTTATAGTGTTCTCACAAGGGCTCCATCCTTCATTTTCTCAATGTGGGATAAAACATAACTCCCTTTATGTAACTTATGTCTCCAATGTGTTATAAAATAAAGGGGACTCTTTTAATTTAAATATTTCCCACAAACTATAGTCTATGCATTAATAAAGTTAAATATTTAAATTTAATTTTATAAAATAGCTTTATCAATGCATAACAAATCTTATCAATGATAAACAAGTCTTCTTGCCGATTTTAAACAATTACCATCGACATACCGCTGCCACTGGATGTCCGACCATATCCAAGATGACTTACTATAAATAGTAAGTATGCCCAAAGTTGCCTCAAAACCCCTCAAAAAGACTTACAACTGAAACTATCTAGGTCAAATGGCCTCTAAGCCCCTTTAATGTCTTGGTTAGCCTACGGGACCGTGGAGAAATAGGCTAATGACAACATCATGCTATGAATGCTAAAAAGGGGACATTACAGTCCGCCCTTCCCAAAATTGCTTGTCCCCAAGCAATGGTCGAACAACCTAATCAATCCACCTGGATCCCAAATGTAGTCATGAACTATACTGCTGTCAATCAACATAGGCTCCTGCAACAACCTCTGAAAATTAACCAAGAGGAATCCATAATAAAATTGGCAAATACAACTCACCCAAACTCCAAAGTCAGGAACCCATGAGAAACAAGCTCTCGAAATATCAGAACCCAAGTAGAGTAGATAACCCAAACTACCAACATAGTAAATACCATCAACACATCCCACTAGCCTATGTGGAATGTACAATACAATTTTGCAACAACGATGAATACTCCCGCATGAAACTGCACCAAATATAGAGAATCCACACACTGCACACCTACTGCGATTAACACAACTCTGCAGATCATCGGCCACTGTCTCATAACTTTAACACCCATGCACTGCTGATGGTGAATAGTCATTACACGGTAGATAGCAAAAACGAGAGCCTAGACCAAACTTGTCTGCCATCAACTCCTCAACACATGGAACAAAAGCAAACCGATGAACATATTCTATAGTATAATGCCGGTAAAAAGAACCAATCCCAGTCAAATACTCATCCTGTAGACGTGATACAACCAACTGTGACTGATCATCAGCTAAGTCAGAGGATGATATAGCCAAGAGTGCAGAATCAACAACAACATCACTAGTCTTTGTGCCCTCCAAGTCAAACATACCACAATGCTCAGCTGCAGCACCCAACTCAGCTGAACCTGCCTCCAGTGGAAACGGACCAAATATGCCAATACTAGTGTCATGGATAGATATATCCTCATCTCCACTGCCTCTATCAACCTCGACCATGGACATCCTCGGATCACCAGACACCACGGTCAGTGATTGTACAGAATCTGGTAAAGACTGAAGTCGTTCCAACTCCACGGTCACCTCAACTAAATGAAATTGTGACTCCTCGAAAGCCAACTGTGTACTCTCAAGAAACTCAAAAGTCACCTCAAGCTGCTGAGTAAGCTTACTCACCTCATCTTCCTTGACCAATAATGCGTCATATGCTGTACTACCCCAATCCATAAGATAATCTCTATCGGCTACCAACTGCATATAATTCTATCTCAGAATCCGGATAGCCTCCCATAAAGAGTGGATCTCTGTCAAGGAAAGATAACTGCCTCCCTGCTCATCACTAGCAGGAGAACCCCATCCATAAACTGCTAACAATTGACGAGCAGCATCGAAATGCTCGAAAGCGATAGAAATGTCTCGCTCGCAAACTCTCAGCTGACTAGACGCATGATTGTGCTGACTGGTCAAACTCCTATACTCTACCCTTGGTACACTGCCCAAAGGAGTAACCTCAGAATGGCTATCATCTGTAATACTCAGATCCTGGGACTCTTCTGTAAACTCTGTCATATCTGAGAGATCATTAACCCATTCCAACAAGAATGGTCGACTGGATATATGAACAATGCCCAACACAGGTGTGTAAAAACTAAATCCAGCATCAAACAAGCTGCTGGCATGGATGAGAACTACACCTGGCAAGCTACTAATCAAGTCCATGATGGTGCAATAGATACTACTACTAAAGAATGATAAATATCTCCGGTCAAAATGATCCCAAGTACTAAGATAAGGATCCCAACATCTAATCCATGAACGGAAACCGATTGGCAATTCAAGTAAACTTCTTACCTGAGTAATGTGAACAATACCAACTGACTTCACGCACCTGTCTATTGTCTCTGAATCCAGAGTGTGAATGCTAGACGTACTCATATCATCATCAATATGTGACCCGACTGTAAAAGGAAACTGAGTCCCTGCTATATGCGCTAACTCCCGAACTGAGCTCACCTCAAGACAAAGCTCGTCCACATGTCTCTCAGAATCGTGGAGAGCCAAATGAATACACACCAAGGAATTCTGAGTATCCTCCAGCTCATGAGAAAGCTGGTCAACCTCCTCCTCCTCCTTCTTCAATGCATCTAAATAGATCCCTGTAAGATTAAGGAGATGATCACGATCTGAAAGTAGGTGTATGTAACTTATCTTCATTGCCTCCATGCCTTCCTTAATCTGTTGTAAGTTGTCACAAGAAGAACCTGTTGTGACTCCTTTCTGTCTCTCCTGCAGTTGAATCATCCAAATGTGATTCTCAATCAATCCATGTATCCTGTCATGATGAGATAAAGCCGCGACAATATCCTTGTCCCCTGTCTTCAGCTGGCTTGCCAAACCAAGTGAAGAGCTACTAGCCTCTATCTCATGTGAAGAAGCATCCAACTGTGCTTGATACTCATTTTCTGCAAAGTCTTGAATGCTCACTTTCTGATCAACTGTACTATCCTCAAACATGACAGTATCCTCAACTGCTGTAACTTCATTCAGCCCAACTGTATTGGAATCACTATCTGTGTCAATCACACAATCCGGTGTGCCTGTGATATCACCTTCTGATGTTACTGGCTCAACCCGCACAACATCTGTAATACCTTCTGCCTGTGAAGATGATGCAAATAAACCATTACCTGAAGATGTGCTAATGTCTCCCTGTATCGAATCAGCATGTCTGTTAAACTCCTCATACAAGTTTCTGCTTGTCATAGGGAAGGTATGATCCTTAGGCCTATCAAAACATTCAATCAATCTCTTAGTAAACTCTACATATGAGGTAATGTGTGCATGACCCATAGTGACCGTACCATGATGCCACCACTCGTGTGCTAACCCATCTAGGTGAATTGCTGCATACTTAATAGCTTCTTCCTCAGGCATAGGGTTCATTTGAAAGTATGTATCAAGCTTTTGAATCCAAGCTCTTGCTGTAGACTTCCCTGAGCCATCATAATATGGTAACTGAAGTTTCCCTCCTTTCTTCTGTAGCTCATAGCTCTGGTTCCTGTCATGTCCACGTGGCATATGCTTCATTCTCACATCTATATACTCCTTAAAGGTGATTACAACAATAAAATCTAGACCTCCAACTTCCCAATCTCTCCTCAGCTGGTCCTGTATATCAATGATTTGGGGCTCTGGTACGGGTTGCTCTGGAGCTCTAGGAGGAAATATGGGAATCATGGGCCGCGAACTCACTGTCCTAGTTTGCTGGGGTGCATGACCGAAATTGTTCCCAACTTGTTCGCCTCCATTATGTGCCCCATCCTGATTATTGCCATTCTGATTATTTCCTCCACCCATATTAGCATTCAACCCCATTTGACAAGCCATCATCTACCACATTTGACAAGCCATCATCTGCATCATAAGCTCAAATCTCTGACTCTGTTCCTGTGCTCTTTGCTCTACTGATCGCTGTCCCTGTGCTAAGGTGTCTAATAATTGTAAGAATCTTTCCTTTCCCTGATCTGGACTAGCATTCATTTTGTCAAATCTGGCTAATCCAAATTCCCAATAAGACTTCCACAGGATGGCAGGAAACCGCTCTGATACCACTGTAATAACCCTCCTCAAATCTGGTTGTAGATGGCTGTAATAATTTCCTTCAATGCTGCCCCTTCTGCTTTGCTTTTTTCGAACTGCTTTTTCGGTTCTGCTTTTTCGAGCTGCTTTTTTCATACTCGCTTTTTCAGCCTTCTTTTTCGGTTTCGCTTTTTCCGACTACTTTTTCGTATCTACTTTTTCAGATTGCTGCTATGTTGAATCTCAAGACCATATCTTTCAATGGCGTCAATATTTCCAGCTTGAAGGGATTTTGTCCTTCAAACTATAGAGACATAATCCCCAGAAAATTTTCCAATTTCTTTGATATTTCCAAGCATACTTAAAAGAAGCTCTTCCATTTCTTTTATAGTGTTCTCACAAGGGCTCCATCCTTCATTTTCTCAATGTGGGATAAAACATAACTCCCTTTATGTAACTTATGTCTCCAATGTGTTATAAAATAAAGGGGACTCTTTTAATTTAAATATTTTCCACAAACTATAGTCTATGCATTAATAAAGTTAAATATTTAAATTTAACTTTATAAAATAGCTTTATCAATGCATGACAAACCTTATCAATGATAAACAAGTCTTCTTGCCAATTTTAAACAATTACCATCGACATATGGTTGCCACTGGATGTCCGACCATATCTAAGATGACTTACTATAAATAGTAAGTATGCCCAAAGTTGCCTCAAAACCCCTCAAAAAGACCTGCAACTGAAACTATCTAGGCCAAATGGCCTCGAAGCCGCTTTAGTGTCCTGGTTAGCCTACGGGACCGTGGGGAAATAGGCTAATGACAACATCATGCTATGAATGCTAAAAAGGGGACATTACATTGATTCACCACACATCTCAACCTTAACCTTAACGGGCACCAATCTTGGGATAGTCCTTTACTTGCATGATCACAAGATTAGGGTCCAACAATTTGTCATGAGCTGGCATTTGTACTGACTCAGTCTGCATGTGACCTTCACTCTACTTCTCTGGCTTAGCTGTAACATTTTCTTCACTCAACACATTTATGTTTGGGCTTGCTTCGGGTTCATCATCTGTTACCATTATTTCATTTTGCCCTTCACTTTGTTGCACCATGTTGTGAATTGTATCAACAAGATTATTTGTGCCATCATTAATATCCTCTGTATTATCTAATTCCACATGTTCTTGTTCATCTTTTTCTTCCTCACCGTTTTGTTCATCATTAGGAATCAATCCATATATCTTCTTCCATATCCTTCCTCTTCCTCTTTGTCACCGGATAGGTCTTCATCTTTACCTCTGTGATTTGCAGGGGTGCCTCCTACTCGACATCTTCGCTAAGATTTCTCTCGAGATTCTTTATCATTCCTTTTCTCTTCGAGAGGCCACTATGCTTCGTGATAGCACAATCTAGTCACTGCTTCTGCAGCGACACTCATCTACTCAGCTCATTAGTGCCTTTTTCACACCATTATCTCCTTTACATGGTGTGAAAAGGCCTTCTAGCTCCACTAGATCTACCAGGCATTCCAGAGGCATCAAATCTTGGACCGGTTATTTACACTAGCGACACTTCTCTATGAGTGGCCATAGACAGAGCAGGGCCTTTACTCATCAACATGCATATCATTCAATTGTTTGCTTTCTCTTGTTGTTGTTTGTTTTTATTTTAGAACACCTTTGTGTGCTCCTGCTGTTGTTAGCCTTATTGATGTAATCCTCCAGTCCCATAGACCTTTTATTGGACATTAATATCATTATCTTATCTTCCTATCCAGTTTAGGAGCCTTAGTCTTCATCATGGTCTTTATTTTGGCAATTTCATATGTGCCAAATGTTTTGGCTTCCTTGTCTATGGGTTCATCCAGTAATGTTGTGATTGTGGCAACCGTTTCATCAATATTAATCTCATAACCTAATGGTTCTAGCCATGTGATTCTAGGTATGACAACTTGGATGTAGGTCTTGTCTGTATCTACCAGAAAACAAATGTTCTCATAGTACTTGTCAACCAATGACTTAGGTATTCTAGACCTATTCTTCATTTTTCGTTTGAATTCTTCATAGTAACCATCCACGATTGATTCAAAGGTATCTCCCAACTGATTGATAAACTCATTGACTTGTTGGGTGACCGACTTCTTCTTACTCCATGTAACATTACCTTTAGTAGGAAAATAATCTTGCACATAAAAGAATATGCAAACTAACAGGGAACCAAACTTACACATTGTATATTTCACGTTTTGGATGCTTTTCAAATTCTAATTAATTGCTACAGTTGCAGGTTAGGTAGTTTGTAGGAATGACCTTTCTTCACAATTGTCCATGCAATGTCAACTGCAACATAGGGAATGCTGTCTAGCTGACTTGATTGGTAAAACTTGTGAGCTATAACCCTCATAGCAAAATTTGTCTTGGTGTCCTTAATGGTCGAAAATTAATAATGAGAATCGGAATCGGCAGGGCCGAATCGAATCTTGAATCGGCCATGAATTGGAACCGAATCGGCAAATTTAAAAAAACCGTTGAAATTTATTGAGGAACTTATTTCATAAACTTTTTATCGCTGATTCGATTCACAAAAAATTGTTTGGCTTGAATTGAATCGCCGAATCGCATGAATTGTCGTGATTCTTGTTGCTATGGTACTAGAAATTGTCATACTACGTTTATTCCACATTGCCATTGTGTTAGCTTCTATTTCATCTCTGCTTTGACATCAAATGGTCTACACTTGGTTTGTTGTAGGGTAACCAGTCACTTGGTGAACAATTTGTTTCGTTATCTCCATTGGTCCACCCTTTAACCATAACTTCATCTGATGCACTCAGCTAAGAACAACCTTAATCCATTCAACCTTAAAAACCTTGGGAAAATCTAGGGCACACGTGAGTCCGGCCTCGACAATATGCTTGTGCTCCTCCTTCAGTTTCCCATCAATGCACAATCTCTCATATGCATTCCTCAGCTCAAAATCACCTATTTTGCCGATCTGGCACATATAACATAACCTAACATCATGAATCATAATAACCCTAGGTGAGATTGATGATAGGGCACTAGACACATCACCTTTCATTGCAATTTTAGGATATGCCTTAAACTTTAGGAGTTTGACTGCTTCGTTATGAATCAATTGCACATCACTAACCTTTGATGCTTCGCCCTTCTCTATAGTTGAACTTGATGCCATTACCACATTTAGGGTTTGAAGAATTTGAACTTTGCTTTGCTCGGTGTCAAAAACCACCTTCAGATCACTCCCAATTCCCAATGAAATGCTATAAGATATTCGCACAAATCGCTAGCTTCGCTCTGAATTTTCTCTAACTCTTTTAGCTTTGAGATCTCGAATGCAAGTTATTCAAAATGATTGACAAAATTCATTATAAGAGTTGAAAAATTCAATTTTAGGGCCTCATAAATGTCTTGTACACGTAGTAGGTGGACAACAGTTGTGTCGACCTTCTCTGCAAAACTCGGCAAATATACTTCACACTCCTTCAAATCGGCTAGTACCACAACTCGGTCAATACTAGTGATCTCACTCGACCGCTTAATGCTTTATCACTCACTGTTGATACTCGGCAATTATTAGCTTTTCAACTCGACTTCCATACATCAAATGTGTCCTTTTGCATCTAGCAATTTGCTAATTTGGACTTTTACACTTTCAATAGTAGGAACTAATGTATGATTTAGCAAATTTAAAATACAATTCCATACATTCCTCTTTATTTAGTTTGAGGGAGGGAAATCACCTAATCCATTGGATTGGGTGATTATAACTTCACCATGTGAACTGTTGCCTTCATTAGTTTTCTTCTTTCAAGTTTGATTCAGCTGATTTCTCACTTCAACATTAATGTTTGCTTTGCCATTATTTTCTTCATTAGTGGATGCTGATGATCAGGTCATACAGTCTCTACTTAGGTGGCCGACCTTTTGACTATATTTCATGTTTTCTTTTCAGTGCTCTTATTTCTTTATTCAAAATATTGTTCTTCTCCAATAGATCTACCATTGCTGCATTAGTTTCACTAGATCTGCCTTCAGTACATAAGTCCTCAATGCTTTCTTCCTTGTATTGTGTGTCATTTTGCTGGAGTGCCATCTCCTTCCTTCTCTTCAGGGATTCCATTACTTCCTCCTTTGCAGCCTTATACAAGTTGTAAATGAAGCTTTTGATTCTCAATAACCTTTCCCAACTTGTAGGCTTCCATCTACAAGATCTTTGACTCTCAAAGTGGTTAGACTTCTTTCTTAGAGAACTCATCTCTGATACCAATTTTTGGAAATTTAATAGGGAAATTAAGATGTTGAGGGCGAGGCGGAGGCGGGGGCGGCCGGGGGGGGGGTTTAAATCAGGATCTATAAAACTTTTGTCACTTTAAACATGAATCACGTTCACATTTGATTCACCACACATCTCAACCTTAACCTTAACATGCATCATCATATAACGTGTAATATCACATCTAACATCTAATAACACGAATAATACATATAAGCAATAGAGCAACACATAACACCAGATGTGTGGTAACACATAAACCCCCCAACGTGAAGGTAAGACTGCGGTGGGGATAACACCCACAAAATCTTCACTACTGTAGCAATAAAGTGTGCTTGTTAGGGCTACAAAGTTTGATCACTTCTGATGATCTACTTTGTGAGGGTCCGCTCTACTAAGAGCTTACAAGACTGTTAAGTCTACCTTGATTAAAGGAATTTTTTTTGGGGGGGGGGGGGGGTTTAAATCAGGGTCTATAAAACTTTTGTCACTTTAAACATGAATCACGTTCACATTTGATTCACCACACATCTCAACCTTAACCTTAACATGCATCATCATATAACGTGTAATATCACATCTAACATCTAATAACACGAATAATACATATAAGCAATAGATCAACACATAACACCAGATGTGGTAACACAGAAACCCTCCAACATGAAGGTAAAACTGCGGTGGGGATGACACCCACAAAATCTTCACTACTGTAGCAATAAAGTGTGCTTGTTAGGGCTACAAATTTGATCACTTCTGATGATCTACTTTGTGAGGGTCTGCTCTAGTAAGAGCTTACAAGACTGTTAAGTCTACCTTGATTAAAGGAATTTGGGGGGGAGTGGGGTTTAAATCAGAATCTATAAAACTTTTGTCACTTTAAACATGAATCACGTTCACATTTGATTCACCACACATCTCAACCTTAATCTTAACATGCATCATCATATAACATGTAATATCACATCTAATAACACGAATAATACATATAAGCAATAGATCAACACATAACACCAAATGTGGTAACACAGAAACCCTCCAACGTGAAGGTAAAACTGCGGTGGGGATGACACCCACAAAATCTTCACTACTGTAGCAATAAAGTGTGCTTGTTAGGGCTACAAAGTTTGATCACTTCTGATGATCTACTTTGTGAGGGTCTGCTCTACTAAGAGCTTACAACACTGTTAAGTCTACCTTGATTAAAAGATTTTTACATCACAATAAAGTGAGCACTTTGTTAGGAGATTTACAATAGGCCTGTTAGGACAACACTATTAAAATATTTTCTTGATACTTTGGTTAGAATGTAATCAGTACTATGATCCTTCGGTTTGCTCTTGATTGCTGACGACAGATCTTCTCTTTCCAATATTCATTCACCTCAATGTAACAGATATACTTTATCTCCTCTCTACACTGCTTGGTGCCTTAGTCTTTCAACCTCTGATTCACCTTCAACTGCACAATTCTCTCTCTAACAACTTCAACACCATGAAATTCGGTCTTAAACCCTTCTTTTATAGCCATCTAATGAAGCTTCTGGATCTTGATCAACGATTAGGATTCATTCTTTTTGCCGCTTGACCTTTCCATTTTCCTGATTGGTTGATCACATAGTATAGGGATTAATGATCCGCAATTACAGGCGTAATTACCTCCATGATTGACTCCTAGATCATATAAACATGCTTCCAACTCGGCAAAACGGTTTACCTATGAGTTTGTGCCATTCCAAACTCAAATATAAAAATTGTGTTACTTGGCTCATATATCTTTTGCCACTCTGCTCTGCTTGTTCTTTCGTGTTGTTCCTCGACATGAACTTGACTTGGCTATAGCTAAATCTTACTCCTGGAATGCTTGGCGCATGTTGCCTCTTGAATCACTTAGCAACTACTGAAATGCTCGACGAAGCTTATGTGCACTTGGCAACTATAACTGCCTCGACACATATTGAACTTCTTCACTTCTCTACTTAATAACTTGGTTTGTATGATGACTTGGTCACGGTGATGACTGTAGAGCAAACTGTACTCTAAATATTGATAATAATTTATAAATGACAAATTTAATGAGCCAGTTCATCTTGCGTCTAAATGTCAATCCGGGGTCGTAAACTGATGAAAGGTATAGTGGTTGTCTGCTCAAGGAGTGAAGATATCATGCCAAGTGGGGATGAATGCATAGCTAGAACACACGGAAGAAAACCTACAAAAAACCAAAATAAAAATGACGACAGGAATTGTCACTTCCTGGCAACAGGATCTTCTCTACTATGTTCAAGTGACAGGAACTACATAGAAGTTGTAGCAAACTCTGAAACACCAACTTTAACACAAATTTTAAAGCCAAATCTAAAACATGGACTCTAATTTAAATTAAATAAAAGCTACTAAAATTCTCAAACAACAAAGTCTAAAATGAAAACCTTAATACCGCTACCACAATTTTTAATGATTAAGCATGAAGCACAAGAATAAATTATGAATACAAACAATATGTGCAATACTAATCTGGAATGAGACTCAATATAAATAATATAGTTTTTTTGATAGGTAATGGGCCGAAGCCTAGATAATTTTTTAAAATTATTTGTTGAGATTAAATATTATTGTGTGTTAACTCCAGTGGATTCGAAGTCAAGACCTCTCCGGTGAGAGGCTCACATGCTACCATTGTGTTATAGGCTCTTGCCTTCAATATAAATAATTAAGACACTAAAATACCAATTTGTAATAATACATAACACAAGTAATTAAAACAAACAACTTACAAAAATATATAAAATATATTTATATACATTCAATAGCTGCAGAGTGGGTGCCCTTCCTCCCAGCAAACCGATTGAAGAAAATACTCAAGGAACTCTTAAATCAGCTCAGTAGAACAATATTATATTTCTCATATTATGATTCATACATTCTTCTCCCTTTCTTGAATATATGATGGCTTATATAGCCTTTTGCAAATAAAACAACCAAACCTATTTTGATAATCAAAGTTCAGTCTTTATGGCTGAAACTTATTGTTTTATTTTTAATAGACTGTAAAATATATGACCACTCTTTCTATAACAGAAAAACTGATTGCTTAACAATTTACTAATCATGAACAAACCAATTTCTTAAGAATATAACAAACATATAATCTGGAAGCTTGGCTGTAATAGTAAATCATGAAATTTGACCTTTAGAAAACTACCCATAGTTCTTTGCTCATACAGTTTTTGAAGATTTTGCCACATGGGAACCTAATTGGGCATATTCTGAACAATACCATGTTTCGGATTTTTGAGATTTCATCCTTATTTGCCTACAAATCTTACTGTCCTTATTTTTGGCTGATAATTATTCCTGTCAATTTCTTTCTCAACATTCTCCTTGGTCAATATTGTTGGAAGGAATAGTGCTTTAAATTGTTGTGACAATAATGAATGCTAATAAGATTCTTACATAGAAGGTGAGAGGAATCATGTTGCGGATATATATTTCAAAACATAAAATAACAATGCTCTTTAATAATGACAATCAATAATTAATTTTCATAATTTAACCTCAAAACTATATTAAACATAACTTATATATATTAAATCATATGCAACATAAAGTGGTTAAATGATATGAAAATAGAATGGAAATGGAATGTAAGAATAGGATTAAATATGTCGAAAAATGAGACATTATTTGCTCTCATCAATGATTGACCAACATTGCCTACTAAATGACTAAGTGTTTTGCACTAATAGACAATTGCCTTTAGCGTCAACATGTCGATTTGTGTTTTGGAACAACAACTTAATTTTATGCCAACACCAAGAAAGGAAATAAACTTCTCTAAGGCTCCAACTACTTGGTTGAGGCTTTTGAGATAGCTTTAGTAGGGAGATATGAGACAGCTCACAAGAGGTTTGTTGATCATTCATTTTCCAGTTAAGGGGTTAATCACATTACTCACACTTTGAAGATTATGTTTTCATTCCTTTTATGAATAATGGCCATAATGGCCATGCATGAGATTAAACCACTTGTAAATTAACACCGAGGAAAAAGTATCAAGAGAAAGGTAAGAATAAGGTGCTTAGTTTCATAAATCCTCGGAACTAAGCTATGCACTGCTTGGCTCAATACAATCTTCCACATCGTTAAAGCAATCATGTAGGGAAAATCAACTAGAAATATGTCTCCTATGTTGCAAAACCACAGATAAATGCACAAGTAACATTAAGAGTTCACATAAACCAGATGTGCAGAAGTAAAAACATGACGTTTGCTTTCAAAGATTTATATGCTGAAATTCAAATTGATTTGAATGGTCATGTAGATAGCAATAGTCCTCTAATCTACTTAATCTGCTACTGAATTCCTAACTTTTAAACCTCCCAGCCATTTCATTCTTTGTATAGTTTGAAGCATATTGGCACATAGTGATCTTGATTGCCTCTGAGATCTATAACTTGCTTAATCTCTTGCAAGGTGTTGCAATCTGGGTGCATTTGCAAAAAGAAAACGTTTCATCAGCTCTGTAAAATCAATCTGATTAAATATAAATGCATTAAACCTGATTCAAGAGTATGGGCAGATCTAAGGTTTCAGAGAAAAAGTATAGCAGACACAATGCTCCTAGGCTTTATGAAATAATTTAGAGGCAAAAACAGATTATTGTTGGGCTTTTGATCTCGTTTCAACTGTAAGTTTATTTTAATTAACAATCTGGTCTCCATAGGACGTGCCTCTATATACCAGAGGATGCATCATATGTCACTATCAATTTGCCACAGGTTGGACACAAAATATTTCAAATCTGATTTTCAAACTTTGATGATTTGGGAAATCAGAGAAAAGAAATCTAGTTGCAAGAAATTCTCAGAGAATCTGGATCATCTGAGTTATTCAGCAGAGAACATACAATTTTGTGTCTGCGAAAGCAAAAGTCATAAGGTTTAAATCTGATTAAAGCAAATCTGGGTTTTAAAGATCAATCGAATCCATGAAATCAGTTTTTCGATCTGGGAAAGCTAAGAACTTTAAAGTAAGACTTCAAATTTCATATAATGTATTCATGCTGAAATCGGATCCATTTGATTCATTAAATTGGATATATAAGCATTTAAGTACACAAGTAAGTGGAAATAAACAAACGGAGGATGAAATTAATGACACCTGAATGTACTTTGTAGAAGATAAAAATAAATGAATCTAGAATTAGATTGGATCCAGGAAAGCTCAGAGGACAGAGTTGAAACATCTGGGAGAAAAGATCAGCAAAATGAATTTAGCAACATTTGCCATTTGGTAAATAGTTTATGCACAAACTGGAATCCAAAAACTCTTTTTGTTGTTTATCTCTTTGTCTGTGTACCTCTTTATTCTTTTTAATTTTTTGAACTTATTATCTGTAGTGTCAGACAAGGTTGGCTAGTTGTCTTTCTTGTTGGGAATTCTACTGTTAAGGGAAGCAATTTGTGACTGATCACTTGCAGTTGCTTACATGAATTTCACTCCTGCTGCAATGTTGGCCAGGAAATGCTAAACGTTTTCATTAACATAAATGTGTCATATAAAACTTGTCATATATTATTAATGAAGCATGCAATGCTGGATGGGAAATCTGAATATTTTTGTTAATATAGAATGTGCTGTACAAAACTTGTCACAAATTATTAATGATTCAATGAAGCATATTTAGCTCATAAATTTACATTTCAAATTTATACAGATAATCATTTTAAAGTACATATCTTCAAGTTTGTATGATAAATAAGAACATTTTTATTGATATAAAATGTGCTGTACAAAGCTTGTCACATCTTTTTTTGACAAGCAAGAGGCTGAAGCCATTGATTAAAATAGTAAAAAAATACAACCCAACTCGAGAGGCACTGAGAGGACAAAGTTGGGTAGAACTTCAATTTTGCCTATCATTTGAAAGATAGAAAAGAAAGATACAATACGTGAATCAGATTTTTCTTCCCGCATTCTATTGCCCATTCAAAATCCCCTTATCCAGCCCAGTCCTGAGATAACACAGCCAAACCACCAAACAATTCTTGGCCCATTTTGTTAATTTGTTAGTTCGTAATATAGTAAAACCACAAATCTGGAATTTGTCATTTTTAAAACCATATAGCTTAAAAGGAGATAACAGGACTAAGAACTATCATTAACAAAACAAAGAAGAGGTACAAAAATACAGATGAACACAAGAAGCATTTGTTTATTTAAAAAGTGAATTCGAAGTACATAGCCCAGATAAAAAGTCAATTGGTAGGTGTAAAAGAAGGGGATTGAGGTTCTTCCTCCTTTGAGATCCCTTTATCTTCCACTGCTGAGGTATCCAAACATCATTACCAAAATAAACTGCCTTTTTAGCAAGATCTCACTCGCATTAGTACCATATTTGTCAGCATATTTATGCTCTTAACGATGTCTCATCTTCATTAATATATAAATATAATCTACCTTAGCTTGTTGAAAGATCGATTCCCTGATTAGCTAACTTGTCTGCTCTCTTATCCCTTCACGGCATATATGGTTGATTGAAAGTTTGTCAAAATAATTACAAAGCACGAGGGGTTTGGATAATTGGGCATCCAATCTCCAATTAGTGAGGGGGCCTTTCTTGAGGGCATTGATTATTATGGATGTGTCACCTTCTATTTCTAGTTTCGTCAGTCCCAATTCCTTGCAAAGATCCAAACGCTCTACTAAAGCAGAAATTTCTGCTCAATTGTTAGTAGCTTCCCCAATTGCTTTGGCTAGACATGCAATCTCTATCCCTTTATCATTATGAATGCTGCATCCTATACCAGCCTTGCCAAGATTCCCCTTAGATGCTCCGTCAAAATTGAGCTTATACCATCTTCTCTTAGGAGTCTTCCAAACACATTCTTGCCTACTTATGATACTTGATACTTTGAAGGTCCCCTTTCCCCAGGAAAAGGGGGTGGGGGGGTGGTGATTTTCAATCCAATCCACCTACCACACATCTTCTCATCCCAACGAGACATGTTTGCCCCTTTGGGGATCATAGATGCCAATCAATTGTTTGTAAATTCAATGATTGAGGCTTCAATTTTATTGACAAGATGGTCAACCTCCATCTTCTCTTCTTAAAATATTCCTCTATTTCTTTCCTTCCATGGTTCCCAAAGAACTATGGAAGGAGAGGAGATCCAAAGGTTCTTGTAAATTCTATTTGGTTTCAGCAAGTGTGTAATGTCCCTTCTCCCATCTTGATGCTTAAAACCTGTAACAAATGTTAGTAGATGGAAAAGACAACATTAACATATATGAGTATAAAACAATGATTAGAAATTAACAAGATGAATATTCTTAAATCATTTAAGTACTAATTCCCATACTTAACCCACCTAATCCTTTGAAGGAGGCTCTACTCAGATTTACCTAACCCTCTAATGAGAATAACTCTCAGGAATTCATCATGTTAAGAGCACCTTTTAGGGCCTCTGGGATCTCTATTAATGAGTGAACTCATTAACAATACATACTTGGTAGAGATCCCACCTCTAACCAAGCCTCTTGTCTCGAACATATGCATATGATTAACCACTACAATATATATTGTCTCTAAGAAATTCCCTACAAATCTCTCTCTGGGTTCCAATTTGGAATCCCGACATTCAATCAAGAATGCCCTCTAATCTTTGAGTTTTTTTAAAAGAAACTTGACATTCTAATGAATGACCTCTACCAAGTTCTTACTTGATCTCTATGAGAACTATAAAGTTCTCATCTCAATCCTTGATCTTGATAATTTTATCTACCAAATGAGTCATATTTATTTATGAAATAAACATATCAAATGAACATACGTCTTGTTCCCTTTAGTTTTTTCATTTTATAATACTTCATAGAATATACATTATTTCAGTTCCCAACATTCAATATATATTAGTTTAGTTTCTTTACTTTGTCTACCCTGATGGTTTTGTAGTTCAACTCTCTTAGTTATAATTGTTTATTAATCCTTCCATATTTTATTTATCATCCATGTCCTTTTCAAAGAGTTGCAAACCTTCATAATCACAATCCTTTTGAAATGTCACAACCCTTCATAATCATAATCCTTTGGAAAAGTCTAAATGCTTCATAATCAAAATCCTTTTATAAGTCGCAACACTTACATAATCATAATACTACCAAAAAGTCGCAACATTTCATAAACACAATACTATAAAAAAGTCACAACATTTCATAGTCACAATACTGTCAAAAAGTCACAACCTTTCATAATCAGAGTCCTTTTGAAAAGTCACAACTCTTCATAGTTCAAATATTTTTGAAGGGTCACAATTATTCATAATCACAACCCTTTCAAAGAGTCGCATCCTTTCATCATTGAAAATATTTGAAAAAGTCAGTTGTTTTTTCTCATTCCTCTTCTAATAATCCTTTTTTAACTCTTCTCTTCTTCTCTTCTTCCTTACTCTTTAAAATGGACTCTCCTCCCTTTTATACCTTAATTCTAAAGAGTCGCATCTTTTTATTACATCTCTTACCTTTTTATTAGATTTAGTTAATTTATATTATTATATTATTTATTTACTTATTTATTTTGTATTTATTATCATTTATTATTAAATTTTATTTAGAAAGATAACATACTTTCTACAATATTCTCTTCTATATAATTTAATTAATTAATTTATTCATATTAAATTTATTATTAGTTAATTGTTTTAAATATTATACTAAATATAATTTTATTGGTAATATATTATATATGTAATTTTTTATTTCTTATTTCTATACTTGAATATGATTTTCTTTATCATTCTTTATTTAATTATTATTAAAGTTATATTTTAAACTGGGGGCATGACAAAGGGCCAAGCTGAAAGCAAACTTATGATGTAGTTAGGGAAGGCTGAACTCCATCATAACTTAGAACACAACCACTGCCAGCAGTGGTTCGAGAAAGAACAATTAAGAAAAAGGTGAACTTTGTAACCAGCCCAAGTTAACTTGTTTTGAATGCCAGATCTACATTTAAGCAAGAAATTCCAAATTCTTGAGCCTTTAGGGGGATTGGCTTCTCTAAATAGATTTTAAGGAACTAGAGAGGCAAGGTATATGTGACAGAGGATCCTAACCCATTTTAGGTGTGGGAACTTTAGCATTCTCCATGCTTGCCTGGCTCCCAAAGCCTTCCCTTGTAATTTGATATTCTTGATACCAGCCCCACCTTGCTTTTTTGGTTTACAGACTTGATCCCAAGATACAAGGGGGAACTATTTCTTCGCATCTGACCCCTGCCAAAAACTAGTTCTAAGAAGCCTATTAATTTCAACTAGTTTACGACCTGGTAGGTCTACACAGGAAAGTTAATAGATAGGTAGGCTTGATAAGACTGATTGAACTAAAAGAGCTTGTCAAATTATTAATTCAATACATTCTGCTCATAAAGTAACATTTCAATTTAAAAAAAAAATCATTTTAAAGTTTCTGCCTGTTGGGAAACAATGTCATCCATTTTCTTTCCAAGTTAGTAGTTTTGACAATCATGGTCCTGTTTTGTCTTGCATTGGTTGGAGACTGCCTTAAGTTTATCTGGGTAAATTTGGGCAAAAAATTCTCATGCGAGACATACCTTCCATGTGGTCCCTTGTTGGTTAAAAGTTCTCACAAAGAACATTCATATAGTTGCCTGACAGTCCTTGAAGTGCTTGATGACACTTTGATAAGGTACAGATAGTGTAGCTTGAAGTATCTTGGTAAGGTTGGCCAAGAATTTCTCATGCAAGACATGCCTCCTATGTGGTCCCTTTTTGGTTCAAATTTCTCACAAAGTAATATTCATATTTTTGCCTCACAGTCCTTGATAAGTGCTGGATGGCCCTTCAGTAAGGTAATTGTAGCTTGAAGTAGCTGTCAGAATTTTACTCAATGGAAATGTCACGGACACATCCAATGACCATTGGATCCCCCTGCAAGGTTCTTTTTAGTTATTTAATCGAATTTTCTTTGGTTGCATCAAATAGAACCACTCTAACTACTAATGCCTTCGGCCATTTAGAGCTCCATCCAATAACTGTTGGATCCCCTTGCAAGGTTCTCTTTAAGTTGTTTAATCCCTTTGGAAGAAAGGGAGCGGAGACTTGAAGTTTATTTTTCTAAGCTCTAACTCCCAATACCAACCTTCCTTTGATGCATCAAATAGATCAACTCTCTGTTCATATCAAGGAATCAATATGGAGTCCATTTCCTTAGTTCAAAACTTCTATCCATTCTCTCATCATGGTTTTAACTTGTCATGTTTATGTACTTGTTATTCAAAGATACCTTGTGTACCATCTCAGAAATAAGATCAGTGTTGATGCTTTCAATATTTATTCAATTGTGTTACTAACATATTAATTTCCTTATACTGCAAAATACTACACAAGCATCAATCTCGTGTAATTTTGAATTGTAGTTTTTATAACTTTTCAAAAGTCATTACTGAGAGAATGTTGAAACTAAAAAATGATGTTTCATATAATGAACCACAGTAATAGCACTTGCAAGAATGGATCCTTTGTAGTTGTCAGTTTGGTGGACTAAAATTCCATTTGATATATTTGCTGGAAACAGGTGACAGTGGAGGAGCTGGAGCATATATTAACTGAAGTGAGTATGCATATGCTTCCATCTTCAGAAAATATTTCTCCAATTAGAACAATTGCTGGTGGTAGTGTTGCAAATACTATTCGAGGCCTGGCAGCAGGCTTTGGGATTTCTTGTGCCATAGTTGGGGCATGTGGTGATGATGACCAAGGACAGATGTTTGTAAAAAACATGAATACATCAGGGGTCAATCTTTCACGATTAAGAATCAAAATTGGGCCCACAGGACAGGTTCACTATTGCCATCTTTTAGTTGCTTTTGCTTTCTTCTGCAAAAAGCATGTTAGATTGAGCTTCAACATAGTGAAGCATTTAAATATTTTTCATACGTTCAAGAATAATTTTCTGCAATGACAATCATTTTCTGATCGACACAACAGTGTGCATGCCTGGTAGATGCTAAAGGCAACCGCACAATGCGTACATGCCTGTCTGATGCAGTGAGACTCCAGGTACATTATGCTTGTTTCTTTGATAGCTATTAATTTATGTCATATCTGTGGTTGTTTTCTTTTGAGGTGTATTTTGCTCATGTTGTTTATCATCTTGTGCAGACTAACGAGTTAAATGCTGATGATTTTAGAGGATCCAAGGTACTTTAATCTTTCGGGCAAATTGTTTCTTGACAAAGGTTTTAGTGCACATGCTTGATTTTAGATGGATTCAATATTTCTTCTAAGCTATATAGATATTATGATTTTAGCTTAGGATCTTCTGCTGAGCTAAATGTCACAATAAAATGTTCCAGTAGGGAGTGACCACAGACTAACTGAATTTGCCATTATTCATATTTGCTTATAATATTCATGCATCAAAGATTGTGAATTTAAACAAACAGCACTGGAATGACTTTGGAGTTTGGTTTTTCCTAGTGGGTTGTGCTGAATGGATATGGATTCTACGGGCAAGAGTTGGTGGAGAAATCTGTTTATTTGGCAAAGCAGGAGGGTGCATTTGTCTCAATGGATCTGGCCAGTTTTGAGGTGCCACACCTTGAACGTGTTCTTATTATTGTAATATTTGTGTCTTTGATGGAATGTATTGTAGTCATTTCAAATATTGCAGCGTTGCACATCATATATAAGAATTAATATTTGTGTGCTTATGGGCAGGTGGTTCGGAACTTTAGACCACAACTGCTGGATCTGTTGAAGTCTGGGCAGATCGATCTTTGTTTTGCTAATGAAGATGAAGCAAGAGAATTGATGAGGTAATTGGCCCTATATAGTTCTTTTTGCATGAAACATATTGCTCATGCGATTATGGGACATAACTTTGTGTGGTCTTGTGGGTTTTATTTGCTACTAGTGAGTGATCATTACCCAAACACTTGTTGACCAAATTAACATTAGTAAGAAGTAAATTATTTGCACCAAAAATGGATTACTCAACTTATTCAATACAGATATCTATGTAAAGCTGTTGGATATAAAGCATACCGTTATTCTTGTTGTATCAAACAATTTATTTTTGTGTTTGCAGGGATGAGCCTGACAGAGATGCCGAGTCTGCTTTGGCACTTTTGGGAAAATACTGCTCTTGTGCTGTCGTAATGCTTGGTCCTAAGGGTTGCATTGCTCGACATGGAAATGAGGTTATTAGAGCTTGAACAAAATATGTTAATAATTTTAACTACGAATGACATGAACTTTTTTTGCTTATTATGTGATATTTATGGCTAACTTGCTACAGACAGCTCGAGTTCCAGCAATTGAAGGTACAAATGTCATCGATACTACTGGTGCTGGGGATTTATTTGCCAGTGGTTTTCTTTATGGAATGATAAAAGGCTTGCCATTAGCAGATTGTTGTAAAATAGGCTGCTGTTCTGGTGGGGCTGTCGTGCGTGCACTTGGTGGGGAGGTTGAACCAGAGAGCTGGCTGTGGGCTTATGGGAAAATGCGCGATCTTGGGCTTCCAAGCCCAGAATTTGCAGAGTGTTCTATTCAAAGTTCAGCTCCATAATAATTTTTGCAAGTTTATCAAATTGCCATCTTGTTTTTGAGTTTTGAAAGAGTTATTAGGTGGTTAAGTCAGTTTCAGTTTTGATGAAATGACAGTTCATAGTTCATCAAGCAAACAATGGCAATAGTGCAAAGACGTACAAATGACATAATAGCTGAGAATGTTTAGAGTACTGAAACTGAATATTCAGGCGGGGAAAGAATCTATGGATGCTAATTTATTTTGATATTCAACGTTGGGAGCAAACAAATTCCTTATGGAGCTGGAACTAGTAGCATAGCTTAATCTGTAATGAAACTATGGGGGCAACCCTTGAATTGAAAGTTATGCTAGGTTTCTGATAATTTAATTATCTTTATATGCCTGTTCTTTGACATTTCTCATCAAATTCTTGCTCATTGGAGAAAGCAAGATTATATGAATTCTCATTCATGTTGAGTTTTAATATTGAGCATGGACATCGATTCATGCAGTATGGATGTCTTCTTTTTTGGAGGCAAAATATCAAATATTTTTGTAACAAGGGTAAAGGAATACAAAAAACGACTTTCTGGAATAGCACATTCTCTGCAATAATTCATTTCTGATACTAGTGATTCAAATTAGTATGGGGGTGAAAACTAAAACTTAAAAAGACCAAATGGGTAATTAAGTTTGCTAAATTGACTTGTAATAAATTCAAGTGGGGTAGGATGTCAAATTCAATGCGCTTTCCATAATGATGAAGAGCTTATATTGTTGTGTACAACTTAGCATGAATGACAAGAAGTACAGGTTTATCACAGACTTGGAATCCAAGAATGACAAGATGTTAGTGAGGGAATAATGGAACAAATGCTTTTAGGTCAAAGATCTTTATTCAAATTTGTTGTTGATTTGGAGTTTTGAATCAAAAGTTATATATTCTTCTTAGTTGCAAGATTCATCCTAGACAAACTAGATCCAGATTCAGATTTGACCCGGATCTGGATTCGGGCTTGGGTCCTTGAGCATCTGGGCATGATCCTTGATTCTCCCTGTGGATCCGTGGGCCACTGATCCTGATGGATTCACAGGCAGAATCGAGGATCTGTGCTAGAATCAAGGATCCAGCGCGGATCCACGGCAATATAAGGCACAAAAATATAAAACAGTGGGCCCGAGTTAAATTTTTAATGTTTTTTTTTTTTTCGCTTTGGCTGATGTGGATGACCATCTGGGATCTTGCTAGATTCAATTTGGCTGATGTGGATGATGAGTAGGAGGATTATGAGTTCACAATCCCCTCTAGCACTAGTGGAGCTGGTTTGGGTTCTTCTAGTGATGTAGATACTTGCAGCTCATTAGTACCCCTTTGATGTAGATCTTCTTGAAAATTCATTTGATGATTGAAATCAAAAACTTTAGTCTTGAGTCTTGACTCTTGACTCTTATATCAGTGAGTCATAATACAAACTTGAAGTTCAATGATCTATATTTTTGAATTTTCATAATTTCATTTTGTAATTTAGTAATTCAATGTGAGTGTGTTGATTTTCTTTATAATTGTGCAAATAGATCAATTATCAAGTATACTAGATTCATAGATCCATGCTAGAATCATAAATTCATGTGAATTGGATTCATTTCACGAATCACAACTAATATATTTCTCCAATCTCATGCACACAAGTTGGCAAATTTGTTAAAAATTACAAGACTAGTTCAAGGAGTAAAGATTAGAAAGTCTGCTAGATTAGATCAGAAATTTGGTAGGCAGCTGCCTTCTGGTGGTTCCATAAATTGCACTTTATATTGTAGTATTTGCTAGATAGGTTCAGTGCGTTGATATTTCAAATAGACATGAATAAGAAAGACAATTTAAAGGTCTTTGTAAATAATCTAGGAGCTTGCATTTATCATTTAATACTAGATAATCCATTTTAAACTGTAGGACATGATTAAGCAAGGATTATGATTAGCATGGATTGAATATTTTCCACATATAGATCACTAAAGTGATAACTGGGAGGAAACTGGTATGTTTCAAAATGGGCTAAGTGGAGGAAATGATTATCTACATTGACGAAGATAGCAACAGGAAGTAAGCTGATAATTCATAACGGAGAAGCTGTAGGAAATTCTTAATCGGCATTTGTATTGTAAAGTTGTTCCAACATTTACTCCAAATTCATCCTGCCTCGGCTGTATAACTGCTGTATGCAAAGCACAAATATTACAAAGCCTTGCATTGAAGAACATTGTACTTTGGCAAGTAGTTCTAACTATTGAAGTGCATCGATTTTTAACAAAAACACAAGGTCTGTTGTAAGTGTGAAACAATAAATTAATTTACTTGTCACTCAGTGACTACATGAGTGTGCTGTCTAATCCAACATAGAGTAAATGTAAGTGAGCATGGAAAAGTAATACTTGGGGAGAATTATTTCAGCAAACTGAAATGCTTTAAAATTTTTATTTATCGAGTGTAAACATCTGTTGTTATGTGCACCAAAACCTGCACATAACTGATATATGGAGCTGGTACAACTGTTTAACCTCTGGACACCAAAGGGTTTTTATTTTGATTTGGACTAGGGCTATGTCTTATATTCAGTTTTCTTTAAAGGTGGTGTAAGATTAATTAGAACCATTTTCAATGCAAATGGAAAAAGATCTGGATTTGGAAGATCCAAATGATTGGACAACCACAATGCATGATCAAGTCAAGCAACTGAATGATGAATATCTCTTCAATCTTGACATTTATAAAAAGTTAAAAGCTGATTCTAAACATAGAATGGATCAACCTTGTTCTGACATAAAATCCAAATTTAAAAAGAGTGGGGACGCAAATCAAAATTTGGGGTTTTACTTTTCATTTATTGTTTTCCAGGGAGTTGAGTGGTTTAATAAGAGGGTTGAGGGAGACTGTCCAGAGTTTGGCAAAAAGAGCGATTCCTTCAAACCCACAACATGTTTGACACCAAATCACAATCTTCGGAAGAAGAAATGTAGCAATAGTCAACCGTTCTGCAAAAGGGAAAAACTCAATGTTATTAGAGACTAGGGATTGCCAAGAACTTGATATCCAACAATGTACATCTGAAGAGAGGGTTAGAGACCATTTATTCTATAGACCAACCCATGGCATTGGTAGAAACCCACATTATCCATTACGTCTAGGCCACACACCACTATAGGGGAGGATTTGGCATAGATAATAGCTCAAGTTTTCACCTTTCGAGGACTAGTAGTAGCTCAACAGATATAGATGGTGAACTACAATCTTTGCTTGTAAGTGAATTTTTGGCTGGATGAAGTTGTGGCTGATAATGAACTCACGACCATTGCACATCTCTAGATGTTTGAAAGTGCCGACAACACTTGCTAGACAACAAATGAAGAACTACTCCAAGAATATGAAAGGAACAACTTTAGATCTGACAAACGCATAGGAACAACAAACAAATGGAGGCTTGCATTGATTCGTTCACAAATTTGCTCCACACAATCAGGAAACAAGAATATTAAAAAATACAAAAGAGCTTATCACTACAAATGGAGTATATTGTATTTGTCATATATAAATTTTTTTGTTACTACTCGGTTTGCCAAATTGTCAACTAGGTCATTGGGTTTTGTTGTAGCAGGGAGACACCTCAAAGTTATAAAAAACTTGAGGTAATGAAAGGACATGTTGTAAGAAGTAATTTACTTGCCGGTTTAGAGTAGAGAGAAAATAGAGGGCCTTAATGACCACCATTGAATCGCCTTCAATATACATGTTGCAAACTCCAAATTTAGTTACCAATGAAAGTCCCAAGATGAGTGTTAAGAGGTCAACTACATTGTTTGAAGCATGAGGAATGGACTTGCAGGCTACTTGGATAAACCTCAAAGTCCCTAAGAATGGCCCCAACTCTTGAGATTCTTGGATTTCCCTTATACGTATCGTCAAAATTTATTTTGATCCAAGTTGTCAGAGGAGGTAGCTAGAAGATCTTCGATCTGTCTACTTTAGGGCATGATGCAAGGACTCTAGTGTGGGTCTTAATATTATCCATTTAAAAGAAAACTATAATAGTTTAGAAAGTAGATTCAGAGTATTGTAATTTTTGTATTTTACACATTTTCTCATCTTGAGTGCATAACCCTCATATGACTCTTCCAAGATTAGGTTTACCCAATTTTAGAGAAAGTGTGTCCACTTATACCCACCTTTTTGCACACCATCTTGGTGCACTTACCCATGAAAGATAATCTAGTTTTAATGCATAATATGGAATAACATGTGTTGAAGAAAGAGTGTCAATTATTGTAACAAGGTGGTTAAGAGATTGGGAGGACCTCTTCATGAATATGCAGTCTCTCGATAGTTGAACCCATAGCCTTTGTTATCTAAATAAAAGCCCTCAACATTCTTGGAAGCACACAAGACCTCCTCTTATCTATTAGATCAAATGATGAAAGATTTTATATGTGACCAACTTTGAATAATGTCTCATAATCAACGAATGCTAATGAAAGCTCATGCATTTGCATGCCAAGAGACATTTCTATAGAATTGGCAAAATTGGATAGGTGAAATCTTGTTTAAAGTTATAGTCTTAGCTATGATCTTCATTGGGCATTTGCTTGCAACATTATGAACCATTAGTTGTGCTTCGATAATGTCCATCTTTTTCTTCTTCTAAATCTAAGAAATACCCCCCAAGTTGGACGAAGATATAACATGCACAATTTAGTTGAATGTATGGGCCAATGACTAAATATTTCATGGCCTAAAATAGTTGGAAAAAAATCATCATGGATGTTCCTTTCCTTGGATACAATACGTAGCCTAAATTGCAACAAGGTTTGCAAATAGAAGCTCATCACACCCAAAGTGTTTTCTTTGTGAATATAGATCGTATATGAATATATGCAGCTTAATCTTGGTTCTATTCTTCTAGTTGGACTAAAGAAAAATGTGGCAATTCACATTCTCCAAAATTTATTATGGTAGATGAAGACATTGATGAATGAAGACAACTTTTCAAGTCATTAAATTTATGTCATGGAATTTTCTTATCAATTGCATCATTCTATACTCATCTCAATATCATGCTTTATCTGTAAGCGAAATATTAAATTATTCTCTTGGCACGACATTATTGACCAATTACCTTAATGTTTGTGAGATTTTAAGAATGGATGTGCCGAGAAGACTTTGAAAACTTCATGGCAATGTCAAGACATATTTATTATACACGAGTTCTGAAGGAGCTAAAGTCCCTGTCTTTTGTTTGAAGTAAACATTGATTTGCACCATATTTGTGCCATCTTTAGTCTCAATAGGGGTATGACTAACTATATAACAAATTTTGAATATTAGTTTATGTTCTAATACTTTGAGGATTGCTAGATGCCATTTAAATCTTGGTTTATAGAAAAGTCTAATAGTTTGTGTTCTCCAAAGTTGAAGATCAATTTTGGATGGAAAAAATCATAAATTTAAAGTTATGTTATTGATAGATAGAAATAGAAACTTTGTTACTAAACAAATTATTTTAAAATTGCTTGGTAAAATTATTGAAGAATTTATATATTTCAAGTTTTATGGCTTATAAATAGAAATTTAGTCTCTAGATATTAAGTTAAGAGCAATAAAAAAAACCCTAGCTCAATTTTTAGATATTCTAAGTTAATTGCTAGATTTATATAACTTAGTTACTATTTATAGTTTTCTATTCATATAAAAATTTGTTGTCTGTTTTATATTTGGTATTATAGATTTTGTTTTATAATTTTTAAATTGACATAACAGTTAATCATATTTTTATTTGATTATTGATTTCATATTTAAAATGAATTATTAATTTTATATATGAGTGAAATGTTTAATAAAGTCCATGGTTTTAAGTATGTTCCCTGTAGTAATAGTAATATTTAGTATTATACAATTAACTTTTAAAAAGTTTTAATTTTAAAATTTGATGTAACAATTAAGTTGATTATTAATTTTGAATGTTAATGAAATAATAGAATTGATAGTGTTAAATACATTTTAATTTTGAAAATCGAAAAAATAAATATTTTTAATTTTCTATTGTATATTTTGATAAAGAAGGTGTTAAAAATTCAAAAAATATATTTAAAAAAAGAAAAGGAAAAAAACAATTTTACCAACTGTTTTAAAAAAATATGTAAAAAGCATTAAATTTCAAACATTTTATTTGAATTTTGAACATGCACTTATATTAAAAATAATTATTAGTTAGTCAAATAAAACATAATATATTACGCCTAAAATATATCTAAAAGCCCGCGGTGTACAATGAAAGTCATTTTCTCTGTGATGTGGGCTCCCTCAAAATTCAGAAAAAATTATCGGCAAATATAATGACAACAGGGAGAAATAACATCCAGGACATTGATAATCTCAGTGCTGTGGATGTGTTGGAGATGAATTCGAAGCATAAGAATGTCAAATTTTTTGTCAAAACAATTTTCTTGTAATTGATAATGTATGAAAGTGCTCTTTGTCAAATACCGAAAGAAATTTTCTATCGAGAAAAACTGCTGCATAGTCATTTGTGACTCAGAGTTGTCGTTTAATCCCTACGCCATCTTCAAACTTGGAGCCTTGCTCATTATTCTTATTCTTCCATGTCCAGACCATGGGAAGCTTGTAGAAATGTGAATAATCTTCCAAATCCAAATCACGAGAGAATTGAAAATTTTCACACCAATCGCAAATAATGGCCACCAACAACTTTTGAGAATGATAATTGCTATAATAAATACAAGCTTATCTATTTCTTTTGATTTTCTTTGAAAAAGAAAATTACCCATTGAAGAAAAATCTAGTTGACCAATAGAATATTAGAAATAAGATCATAAAAAACATTTTAAAATATTTTTTATTTAAACCTTAACAAACTTGCTTATTTAAATTAATTGTGTACCACTGCCAAAAACATTAGTTCCTGACTAATAATGGTTGCTTCAATAGGGTACACTCTCATCGTTAGTGGTGACTGCAAGTGGCATAGAAGTGTTTTGTTAGAGTATTCAACATTTATTTATGAAACATGAACAATAGACAATGCACTTCAATTGCTCGACAAAATGCTTCATAGATGTATCAACTTGAAGGCAAGACATGCAATGTTTCAATTCCACAAATAATGTTGGTGACCGAAGTGGGGAATTTTATGAGACAAATTTACATTATGCCATAATTCTCAAATACTATCTGTATACACTATATAAGATTGCCTTATTTTAAAAAAAAAATTGTATATGAAAGTTGTGATAATGGCTGCAAGATCTAGAATCTTTATGTTCCTACTTTCATGTTGCAATACTTTTGTGAATATATTTATTTCATTTGGGTGGCCAAGTATGGTGGAATCAACAATGGATTAAGTGTGAAATTGGAGCACCCCACCCCAAGTTATTACTATAATTCATGGAGATGCCTCATTCAGAGATATATATTGGAGAATGTGACACCTTGTCTCACGAAAACATTCCAAACATTGTCTAACGATTTCTATAATGGTCATAAGCTTATGGTTAAGTTGTCTATTAGATCATTTAGAGATAAGGTTTTATAAATGGTATTACTCTTTGGCTTTTAGCTCATTAGATTGGGGAGATTGATTTAATACTAGAAATCAATTTAGTTTAAACAAGGGTTCTCAAGGTTTAATTATCCTTTTTAAGTCCTTAATTTGTTTGTGGATCTTCTTACATCTTCAATATAGTGTTCTCAAAGACTGGGCTAGGTTGGGGAAATTGGAAAATTTCCCTTTTTTCCTACTTTCTATTTTCTATTGAAGATCTTTTTTAACATTTATTGAGTATAAAATTAAATTCCAAACTTAATAGAAAATGGGACAACAAATTTAGAGAAAAGACATTGAGGAGATTAAGGAAATAGATATGGAGATCTAGAGATAAGATTAATACACGAGGGTAAAAGTACATTGTTGTGTCACAGTAAAAAACAACTAATAGGTTTTGACTAGAAGTAGTTATAGTCAAACCAATTTTGGTCAAACATGCTATGACTGGACATATTGTTGAAAACAATTGGTTAATTGTGTATTATTTTTGATTTTACACAAAATGTCATATATTTGCCAATCAGTGTATACCAGCTCACTCAAGCATTGAAGACAGTTTCCTGTGTCCACCGAGCATTCCAGAGTTTGCCAAGTTCAGAAGACAGTGTCAACCAAGTTCACTCAGGAGACAAAAGGAAGTTCATAGAAAGTTGAGTGTTAACCGATCTCACTCCGTTAATAAAGGAAAAGTTGAATGGAACCAGTTTTAACCGAGCTCACTTGGTTACCAAATAAAGTTTGTGAAGATGCAGTGTTAACTGAGTTCATTTGGTTAACATAGGAAAATCATTTCTAAGTTAGTACCTACCAAGTAGGGTTGGCTAACAAAAGATTTTATTGTTTTGACATATTAAGATTAATGGATTTGTTTGTTGGTTCTAGCCAACTGAGGTAATGAATATTAATTATTCTAAGATATATTCAAGCCAACTTGACAATGCATAAGGTATAAGTATAAAGTCAAGTTGAGGATTGAATGTGTGGAAGTGTATGCAAGAATAGAAGATGTCAAGAGGAAGTGAATTAGAAGGATAAGAGCAATATCCTTGTGGAGTCACAAAGATACATTTGATAAAAAAGGATTAAGTATTCAAGCCATAATATAGATATGTAATCAGCAATTCAGCTGCATCAAAAATTAGGTCATCTCATTGTTACTCTCTAACCGTTGTAGCAGTGATCTAAATCTCCTAACATAGTTGGTTTAACATCCATTTGTAAATCCTTGAACAAGGTGGAATTTCTAGATTAAAGTGTCTAAAGACCTCTGACAAGGCCACTCCTAAAAGGGTGATTAAATCTTCTAATAGGGTCACACCTAATAGTGTGTTTTGTAACCTTTAATAGGGTTGGCTCCTAATAGGGTTCACTTCAGAAGAGTGAAAATTAGTAACTAGTTACAATTGGTGATTTTTTTCAAATTGGGTTTTCACATTAAATATTGGTGTCACTTGTGTTCATGCTATTTATTTTATGTGTATACAACTAATTTAAGTAAGGTTAATCATAGATAATATCTTAAGATTTTTTTTTTTTGAGTTTTAGTTGTTATTTCAGTGGTTATCGAGTTCCAACATTAACTACTGTAAATCAAGTGCATGTGTGTTTACCAAGCATCAATATTTGTAGTAAATTTTATATTCTGTGTTGACCTCTAAGGGATATGAGATTATTTTATTGGTAACTGATTCACCCCTCCCCTCTCAGTAAATCCTTCTATATTTCCAACAATTGATATTAGAGCTATTTGGTGCTTGCAGAGAAGGTTTCAAGGACCTAAGCTAAAGATCAGGATGTCTTACAGAAGAGAGATTCCCAAGCTGAACAAAGAGAACTTTGAGGCATGACAAGAACTTATGAAGTTGCACCTAGCAACCATAAGTGATCCAGGTTTGAAATATCTTGATTTTATTCTTACAAGGCTCCGATTGGAACATATTACTGAAAATAAAACTCATAATATCATGATGATTGACATTGAATAAGCTCTTAACTATGATGAATTCAATGAGCTCAAAGGATGTGCTACTGCTCATGACATGTGGACCAAACTAAAGGATATCTATGGAGGTGATAATAATGTGAAAAGAGCTAAGGTATAAATCTTGAGAGGTCAGTTTGATCAGATAAAGATGAGAGAGGATAAAAACATTGCAAAATATATTGAGAGAATCAAAGCTAGTATTAGTGCATCAAAGCCTCTAGAGGAACAATTAAAGATGTGATAGAGGTAAGCAAGGTATTTAGAACCCTTCTTCCCTTCTATGCAATCATAGTGTCTTCTATTCAAGTGATGAGATGTAATCCAAATAACAAGATAAATTTGGATGCTCTAGTAGGAAGATTGATTGCATTTGAACTAGATAACTATGATAATTATACTTCTAGCTCTAACAATCTTGAGTTGGCATTTAAAGCCATGTTATCACTCAAGAAGAAAGATGAAAAATCTAAAAGAACAAAATCTAAAAGTGAAGAGGAAGATAGTTTCGATAGTGATCTTGAAGCCATTGAAGCATTTCTTGTAAGAAGGTATCCCAAAGGCAAAGGAAAGTATAAAGGTAAAATCCCTTTAATTTTTTTTTCTTGTGAAGAAGTTGGACACATTGCTACAAGGTGTCCAAAAAGAGAAAACAAAGATGACAAGAAGCACTAAAATTACAAAGGCAAGAATAATTTCAAGAACTTCAAAGACTATAAGGACAAAGGTAAGAAATCATGTTTTATGGCTAAAGATTTAGATAGTAGTGAAGATGATGAGATGATATATAATGTTGTAAAATATGAATATGATGATGAAGGAGATAAAATGGAAGTTATCTCTCATGTTAGCGAAAATGATACATGGATTATTGATAGTGGTTGCTCACATCATATGACTAGTGAAAAATTAACTTTGGAATATATGGAACATTATGACATGGTGGAAGTGTGACATTCGGTAACAATGAACCATGTTGCATAAAAGGAAAAGGTTGTAACTCACTAACCAATGAACTTAGATGTGATCATGCTTATTGGGTTGAAGGAGTAAAGCATAATCTATTGAGTGTGACACAGTTGAATAACATTAGATTGAAGGTAGAATTCATGAATGGGAAGGCCGAGCTACTAGATGGAAAAATAAATCTAGTTGGGTCTGGCAAACAAATGAAAGGTAATCTATTCTATCTAGATCTCAGTGAAAGTTCATGTTTCATTGCCCAAATAGAAGAAATATGTGTTACAAGCTAGATTTTTTGTTGCACCAAAAGATCAACCTATTAATGCTTGATACAACTAGTAGATTTACAGAACACAGGAGGCAGTTAAGCCATGTCACAAATCTTGAAGGGGAACATTGGTGGTTAGTCCAAAAATCTGCCCTCAATGTTACCCAAGGAGATTCAAACTTGTGACCAAGCTCTGATACCACTTGTTACAAGCTAGAGTTGCTGTTGCACCAAAATATTGACCTGTTAATGCTCGATACAATCTCTAGACTTATAGAGCATAGGAGGCAGTTAAGCCATGTTACAAATCTTGAAGGGGAACATTGGCAGTTAGCCCAACAATATGGTTATGGATTAAAAGGTTATGTTATGTGAAATTTAATAATCTGATCAAAATAAGAAAAAACAAAAGAGAGAGGTATTCCAAGTTTGAGGAAACTTGCTATAGGCCTATGCAAAAATTGTCAAATTAGTAAGATGGGAAAGACAAGTTTCAAAAGCAAGAACTATCATTTTGAATAAGTCTTGGAGTAGGTTCATACAGACTTATGGGGACCTATTGGAATAGAATGATACAATGGATATAAGTATTTTATTCTTTTTGTTGATGATTATTCTAGAATGATGACTATAATGTATTTGAAAGAGAAGTCAGAAGCTTTTCAAAAGTTTAAGTGGTATCTGGAAAGAGTGGAAAAAGAAATTGGAAATAAGCTAAAGTGTTTGAGATCAGATAGAGGTGGTGAATTCATCTCTAATGAATTCAATGAATTCTACACTAAAAGAGGAATTAAAAGACAAGTATTAGCCCCTAGAACACCACAATAGAATGGTATAACCGAGAGAAGGAACAAATCCATTATGTATTGTGCAAGAACTTTGATGATACAAAAGAATGTGGAAATCAAATACTAGAAGGAAGCAATCAATACTACAGTGTATACCTTGAACAAAGTACAACTGAAGAAAGACTCAAATCAAATTCCTTATGAACTATGGTATGTAAGTTACTTGAAAGTATTTGGTAAAAAATGTTATATTCTAAAAGAGACTAGGAAAGGTAAATTTGATGTCAAAGGCGATGAAGGCATATTCCTAGGATACTGGATAGTAGAAGTATTAAATGTTTGAATTTATCCACTCATAAGATCATAGAAAGTGCACATGTGAGAATTGATGAGTTTGTAAAAAAGAATGAAGAAGAGAGAAACAAAGAACCTAAGGATTACAAAAGATTTATTTACTATGAACCTGATACATTTCCATATCTAATTGGAAGTCAGGAGGCCCCACCTCCCAAGTCCTCAAAATCTTTAGAAGCACCCAAGTTGCAACTAGTACAATCTGAATCACAGTCTAAAGAACCAGAGTCACAATTAGAGGCTACTAAGTTGCATCAAAGAAAACTAAGTTTGAAGTTTGGAATGGAAGATTCAAGACCAGTTGGAAAACCTATGTCTACTAGACATAAGATTTCTAGCAATGATGATTCCAAAGAGGTAGATTGGACCACATACAGATCAATGATTGGAAAATTGCAATATGTAGTACACGCAAGGCCTAATATTGCATTAGAAGTTGTTATGGTGGTAAGATTCTTAGAAAATCCTAAAAAAGATCATATGATGGCAATCAAGAGAATCATGACGTATCTGAAGGGTACTGAAGACTATGTCTTATGGTACAAAAAATGAGGCAATTTGGACTTGAAAGTATTCACAGATGATTTGGTAGGAAGTATTGATGACAAAAAGAGAACCAGTGGTGGAGCATTCTTTCTTGGTAAATACCAGTGTCTTGGAGAAGTAAGAAGCAAAATTATATTTTTCAATCCACAATAGAGGCATAATATGTGGTAGAAATAATTAATTACTCCAATATTATTTGGTTCAAACAAATTTTGGCAAGTATGAAGGTAGACATCAAGGATCCAGTGGTTATAGTTTGTGATAACACTAGTGTAATTAATATATCAAAGAATCTTGTGCTGCATACCAAGATCAAACACATTGCTATAAAATATCATTTTTTGAGAGAATTGGTGCAAGATAAAGAGGTAAGATTGGAATATGTGAATACTAAAGCACAAATTGCAGACATATTCACTATGCCATTACCTAAGGATGTAGTTTTGTATCTAAGAGGCAAGTTAGGGGTTATTCCCCTATTTGAAGCTCACTAAATGAAGTTTAGTGATGCATCAACTAGAGCATGTTGAAGATCAATTAGTTGATGCAGTAATGAAAGGGTAGAATTCATATGAATCAGTACATCAGGCACATTGATACTTACTGAATATTGTCTTTCGAATAAGATGTCAAAGAGGGAGAAGTTTGCATGTGTCATATATCATAATTTTTTCTTGAAGATTTTAAAGAGGGAGAATTCATCAGAGGAAGAACTTGGTTTGATATTAAAGAAGATAGAGTTTGCTAACAGAGGGAGAAACTAAAGGCAGAGGGAGTTTGCTGACACAGGGAGTTCGCACTAATAGAGGGAGTTCTCAAGGTTGAGAATCATAATGAAACTACAAATATTTTCCTTGATTTATTTTTTTCTAAAAATTTCATTGTATTATGACAAGTGTTGCCATTAATGCCAAAGAGGGAGATTTTTGAGAACAATTGGTTAATTGTGTATTGTCTTTGATGTTATACAAAAATTCATATCTTTATCAGTTAGTGTATGCCGAGCTCACTCGAGCATTGACAATAGTTTCATGTGTTTGTCGAGCATTCCAAAGTTTTCCAAGTTCAGAAGATGGTATCAACCGAGTTCACTCAGCAGACAAAGAGAAGTTTGCAATAAGTTGAGTGTTAACCGAGATCACTCAGTTAATGAAGGAAAATTTGGGTGGAACTAGTGTTAACCGAGATCACTCAATTACCAAAGGAAGTTTGTGAAGATGTATTGTTAATCAAGTTCACTTGTTAACATAGGAAAAACATTTCCGAGTTAGTGTCTACTGAGCAAGGTCGACTAATGAAGGATCTTCTTGTTTTGGCATATTAAGCTTAATGGATTTGTTTGTTGGTTCTAGCTGGCTGAGATAATGAATATTAATTATTCTAAGATGTATTCAAGACAACTTGATAATACATAAGGTATAATTATAAGGTCAAATTGAGGATTGAATGTGTGGGAGTGTATGAAAGAATAGAAGATGCCAAGAAGAAGAAAATTAGAAGGATAAGAGGAATATCCTTGTGCAACTGCAAAGGTACATTCAATTAGAAAGGATCAAGTATTCAAGCCAGAACAAAGATCTATAATCAACAATTCAGTTGCATCAAAAATTAGGTCATCTCATTGTTACTCTCTAACCATTGTAGTAGTGATCTAAATCTCCTAACAGAGTTGGTTTAACAACCATTTGTAAGTCCTCTAACAAGGTGGTATTTATGGATTAAAGTGTCTAAAGATCTCCAACAAGGCCACTCTAAATAGGGTGATTAAATCCTCTAATATGGTCACACCTAACATTGTGTTTTGTAACCTTTAATAGGGTTGGCTCCAAACAAGGCTCACTTCAGAAGAGTGAAAATTAGTAACTAGTTGTAATTGGTGGTTTTTCCCAAATTGGGTTTCCACGTTAAATATTGGTGTTACTTGTGTTCATGCTATTTCTTTTATGTGTATACAACTAAGTCAAGTAAGGTCAATCATATATAATATATTAAGATTTTCATTTTCCAAGTTTCAATTGTTATGTTAGTGGTTACCGACTTACAACATTAACTACTATAAATCGAGTGCCTGTGTGTTTACCGAGCATCAATATTTTTAGTGAAGTTTATATTTTGTATTGATCTCTATGGGATCTAGGATTTATTTTAATGGTAATTGATTCACACAGATGTGGTGCATACATGGACCATATCACAATACTCAAAATGTTCACCTAAAACTAGTTCCACTGAGCCAGTTTCAACTAAAACTACCAAAAAATACATATAACTTGAATTTACCTTGACCTCCTCATTTGCACAAGGAGCCTTTCAAGATTTCAGAAGCAGGTTTGGAATCTTTAACCAGATTTGGTAGGGTTTTTTTGTGTTTTATTTAATTATTATTGGTTTTATTTATTTATTGTATTTTTTAAGTTCGTTTTGTAATTTAGTTATTTTAAATTGTACAAAACAATTAACATACTTTTAGGTTGAGTTAATATAGAAAATATGTATTTTATTAAATTATTTCATTAGTTAGTTTGCATATGTTAGTTAGTTAATTTTAGTTTGTTTACATATGTATGTTAGTTAAATTATTTAGTTTTATTGTACATACATTTTGAAACATGAGAAAAATGTTAGGAAACAAAATTAGTTAATTTAGTTTGTTTACATATCTTAGTTAGTTAAATTATTTAGTTTTATTGTACATACATTTTGAAACACGAGAAAAATATTAGGAAACATAATTATACATAACCATACAAATAAACATACATAACTATGTACATTATGAAATATTTGCATGTAAAAGTCATAGATCAAAAACATTAAAATCATATTTAAGGAAACATACATTAAAATAATAGATTAAAGAATATACGTTAAAATTGTACATTAGGAAACATGCATAAAATTATATATATGGAAATATATATTAAAATATGCATTGGAAAACATACATGTAAAATGTTACATTAAAATCATACATTACGAAACACACACAAAATTACACATAACCATATATTACTAAACATACACATATAGAAATGTTACAATGTAAACATTAGATTTTTTTAAACATGTGAAAACATTATATTGTAAACATTAGAAGAATACACATGTTTAACTTCATCAAAGCCCCCTAATTGCAACCTAAAGTCTAACCATACTTTAAACCTAGCTAACTTGTCTAAGGCTATATAAATTAAGTTAGTTAACCTAGTTAATCATACTTCAAACCTAGTTAACCTCCAACACGTACATGTTTTAATTAATTAATTTATACAAATATATAAATTTATACTTCAATTAGAAATTTCATGTATTTTTAATGTGTAAATTGTGTGTGTGTGTGTGTGTGTGTGTGAGAGAGAGAGAGAGAGAGAGAGAGAGAGAGAGAGAGAGAGAGAGAGAGAGAGAGAGAGAGAGATGTACATACATACATACATACATATACATAGTCTGTGTGATTTGGATTATTTAAAAATATTGCAATAAGTGAATGTATGTATAGAGATCTAGATATATAAATATTTATATTTTAGTGCATTTATTTTAGCTATTACATGACATCGTGCAGAGGGGCATCATCTATTGATTCAAGAAAGCCTAGCGTACAATGGGGTGATAGTGAATGCTCTTCACATAAACCATGGCATGCCCCCATTTAAAGATAGAATTTAAATAAAAATTAAGTAATAAAATATTATGCCAATAGTGGCATGTTGTGATGGTTAAAGTTGCTGTGTTGTTATCCTTGCCATCAAGGTTCAAATCTCATGCGGATGAGGTCCCCCGTTTGTGGCCTCACTGGTTCATAGCTCCAGGTCAAAGCGTTTACCCCTCTTTTATAAGTAATAAAATATTATTAAATAAATAACTAAATTAAAATCATATATACAACTAATTAAAATATTAAAAATAATAAATAACAATATAATATTCTTAATATATAAAAATAAATAATAAGATAATCTATCATAAATAAAATATGATTTAAAAATGAATAAATAAAAATAATAATAAAATTACAATAGATGAATAAATAAATAAAATTGACTACAAGAGAGAATATTGTAGAAAATAAATAATATAACATATAAGTTAACTAAATCTACTGAGAAACCTAAAAGATATGTAATAAAGTGACGTGACTCATTTGAAATAAGAAATAAAAGAGAGGAGAGTTCATTTCAAAAAGAAAGGAATAAGAGAAGATATGAGGCAAAGAAAGATTAATGAAGAGGAAATGAATGTGAAGAAAATATGGAAGTAATTTTTTCAAAAGGTAGTAATGATGAAAGTATGTTATTTTTTGAAATAGTTTAAGTATTGAAGGATTGTGACTTTAATTTTAACAAAAAAAAAATTATGATGGGTTGTGACTTTTTAAAAGGACTCTGATTATGAAGTGTTGTGAATTTTGGAAAGAGGGTCACAACTCCCTTTGAACACGGTGAAGAGGTGGGGCCTTTAAATTATACATGCATACAAGCATAATCTATTAAGACCATGTGCAATGGATTATATTCTTGGAATCAACCAATACATGATTATAATAGGAAATTAGGATAAATGATATGAAGGGGACACTAAGTGGTATTAGAGCATGATCTTGACTTCCTACAAGCCAAAGATAAAAAATATATTCATGTATAGATTATAAAAATAAGGTAGATGTTCAAGGAATAAGTACACACTATTGAACATGATGATTAAAATAATTTTTCTGTGGGAAAGTAAAGTCCACCAAGTTAACTGAGAGGGTAGTGGGGTGAATAATTTATGCATTTAAAATAACTCTCAATATTTTTATTAATTCAGAAATATGCAAAAAATAGATGTAAAAACCATAGAAAGATAACCATACACAATAACATCAGATATCTTAGTTAGGGAAACCCTTGATCAGAGGGAGAACCTTGGTGGGAATGTGTTGGGTGATGCGACGCGCTCCCCTGCCCACAGGTGGTTAATTATGTGGTGTTCCATGTTCACTAACAGTCATGGCTTTTGGTGCAACGACAAATGGGCCCAACAATTGGTATTAGAGCCTAGTTTTGGCTTGGTCATGGGTTCAAATCTCCCCGGTGCCTTCCCGACTCGCGTAAGCACCTGGTATGCGCGTCGAGGGGGAGATTGTTGGGTGATGCGACGCGCTCCCCTACCCACAGATGGTTAATTATGTGGTGTTCCATGTTCACTAACAGTCATGGCTTTTGGTGCAACGACAAATGGGCCCAACAGAATGATGCCCACAAGATGATGTATTAATATAAAAGTTCCTTGTTGAAGGATGGATTCTATTAAGAGCCAATGAAACATAATCAGTACATGTGAGTCCTTGTAAGGAGACTTTGAATCCCTGCTAGAAGTTTCCAACCTTATTAGGAGCTATGCCAACCCTATTAGGAGTTGGGAGGATAACTGAACCCACTATTCTAATAGCATAACACTACCTTCACTAAACAATCTTGAGGATATCATATCCAAGTTCTGAACTGACTAAATAATAAAATATTTGTGAATATAGTTCCTTTGAATCTCATAGAACATCATCAACATTAATCTTTACTTTGATCTTAGCCAAATTTGCATTCAAGCTTGCACATATAATAACCATCTACATTGGATACTAACCTACTAGGAAACAATCTTTCCTTTATACCAAATCATAAAATAAGTATTTTGCCAGCGTTAAGGTTTTCTCAATTTATGATGAATGGTATAGGACCACATTAAGATAATACAATACACGTAACATTACAATTAACAATTACCAAAATGATTTTATCAATAGTTAGCTTTCTAGGAAACATACGTTGAACAATCTTCACAAATCCTCATAGAATTAACTTTCAATTCCACCATGTAAACCATAACATCATGAAATATCTTCACCCATAATCCAAGCACGTTGAATGATCCTTAGCCTCACTAAAAGATACAATGCAAATACAAGAAAACTATCAACCATAAACTCTCTCTGTGAACAGTCTGTTGGATACAATTGTCTAATTGTGTGTTGACTTTGATGTCATGCAAATGTCATATTAGTTTTAAATTAGTGCACACTAAGCTCACTTGGTCAACAAGGCAATTTTCTTTGTCTATCGAGTGTTTTTGAAGATTACTTTGTAAAGAAAGTGTCTACCGAGCTCACTCAAGTGTCAAAGGAAATTATGGCAGAAAAAAATGTTAACCAAGTTCCCATGGTTAACGAAGGAAAGTTAGCCATAGTTAGAATTAACTGTGTTTACTTAGTTGCCAAAGGAGTTTGTGCAAGTTCACAGTATTAACCGAGCTTCTATTGGTTAACATAGGGAATCATTTAAGGACTAGTGTTTACCAAGTAGGGTCGGCTAATGAAGGATTTTGTTATTTTGGCATATGAAGCTTAATTATTTCAAGTAATGGTTCTAGCCGACTATGGTAATAATTATTGGTTATTTTATTTAGTATCGAGCCAACTTGACAAACTGGATGCTATAAGTACAAGGTCAAGTTGTGATTTTCAGGTATGCAAGTGTGTTGATTGAATTGAGAAGGAAAGTGTGAGAGAAAACTTGAAGGATAAGAAGATATCCCTATGGAGAAAAAAAGTAATATTCGATCAGGAAGGATCAAGTTTTGAGCAGAATAGAGATTTGGATTTAGCAATTTAGTTGCATCTCAAGCAGGTCATTTCATTGTTACTCTCTAATCATTGTAGAAGTGATCCAAAATCTCTTAACATAGTTGGTTTAATAGCCAGTTGTAAATCCTCTAACAGGGTGACAGTTCCATTAAATTGCTTTAAGACCTCTCACAAGGCCACTCCTAACAGGGTGATTAAATCCTCTAGCAAAGTCACAACAAATAATGTGTTTTGCAACCTTTAACAGAGGTTGGCTCCTAACAAGGCTTACTTCAAAAGAGTGAAAAACATTAACTAATTACATTGGTGGTTTTTCCCATATTGGGTTTCCAAGTTAAATCTGGTGTCTCTTGTGTTCATTTCTTTTCTCTCATGTTTGCAAGTTATTACTATTCATGTTAGCAAGGCATACTCTGTATTTATCGAGTGACAACAATAATTAGTTTTATTAGACATCTAAGGGATTTGTGGATTTATTTTTGTGGTAACTAATTCACCTCCCCTCTCACTTACTCCATTTATATTTCCAACATAGTCTCCACAAAAATTTCTATAACTCACTCAGAGCTTCATAAATCCTTCTATAAACATATACATAGCATCAGGATAGGTTCTTGAATATACCTTCAAGTGCACATAATGTAACTCTCTGTCTATGAACCACACCGAACTAGTCTCCCACTACAAAACTGGCTGACCTATTCAAAAAATTAATATATTGACATCAATGAAAAATAGTATCATAAACACAACACATAAGTACTCAATTATCTCTCTGACATATTGATAAAACCTCCATACAACTATATCAAGCATTCATGCGTTACAATCTCCCCCCTTTTGCATTGATGGCAATATAAGATAAAAAACATTTAAGCACCATGAATACCAAAATACATTTCTTCATTTAATCTTCCTTGACTCCCCCATTCATGCTTCCCATGAAATACACATACATCACAATCTCAGTGATGTAGGAGCATCCTGGGTATAAGAACAATCTTGCATCATTCAAAAATATTTTTATTTCAGTCTTTTTCTATTTTAATAAGGACTCGTAGACATGGTGGTTACTATTTATGGGAACTTGCTATTTTTAGTAAGTTTTTCATATGAGCTTGGAATGTTCTCATTTTCTATAGGAAGGTTCATTTTAGAGTTATAAGTCTACCATAAAAATCTCATTGGTCCTGCTTAAGCATCAAATATCCGATATGGCTCTGTAGTCAAATTCTAAAAATCTTCAAATTTTGGAGGGAAATTCGATTTAAATGTTCTAATTTTTTATTTTTAAATTATTTCACTTATATTAATATGTAAAGGCATATATATATATATATATATATATATATATATATATATATATATATATATATATATATATATATATATATATATATATATATATATATATATATATATATATAATAACGTAATGTAAACATACAAGACATAATATAGTAATATATAATAATATCTTATGTTAATCTTATTACAATCTATAAATATAATTGATATTATTATTATTTTTACTAAATATAATAACGTAATTTATATATATATATAAAATACGTATTATATATTATTATATTAATATGTATGTTATTAATATATACAATAACGTAATATTTTCATTAAATGTAATATGTATTATATATAATTATATTAATATGTATAATAATATAATATATATATATATATATATATATATAACAACGTAATATTTTTATTAAATATAATATATATTATAAATATTATTATATTAATATGTATGTTATTAATATATCTATATAATCATGTAATATTTTCATTAAATATAATAATGCAATATGTATATATATATATATTATTATATTAATATGTATATTATTAATATATAAGAGTCAAAGGGGGTCATAGGGTGACCTATGACCCTCTTTGACCCATTAAATGATTATATATGTTTCTAGGGGTCCTAGGACCCTTAGGGACATATTCGAATGGGTATTATGGGTCAAAGGGGGTCATAGGGTGACTTATGACCCTTTTTGACCCATTAAATGATGACATATGTCCCTAGGGGTCCTAGGACCCCTAGGGACATAGTCGAATCGTTCATATGGGTCAAAGGGGGTCATAGGGTGACCTATGACCCCCTTTGACCCATTAAATGATGAAATATGTCCCTAGGGGTCCTAGGACCCCTAGGGACATAGTCAAATCGTTCATATGGGTCAAAGGGGGTCATAGGGTGACCTATGACCCCCTTTGACCCATTAAACGATGACATATGTCCCTAGGGGTCCTAGGACCCCTAGGGACATATTCGAATGGGTAATATGGGTCAAAGGGGGTCATAGGGTGACCTATGACCCTCTTTGATTCATTAAACGATGAGATATATCCCTATTTGAATTGTTCATATGAGTCAAAGGGGGTCATAGGGTGACCTATGACCCTCTTTGACCCATTAAACGATGACATATGTCCCTACAGGTCCTACGACCCCTAGGGACATAGTCGGATTGTTTATATGGGTAAAAGGGGGTCATAGGGTGACCTATGACCCTCTTTGACCCATTAAATGACGATATATGTCTCTAGGGGTCCTAGGACCCCTAGGGACATATTCGAATGGGTAATATGGGTCAAAAGGGGTCATAGGGTGACCTATGACCCTCTCTGATCCATTAAACGACGATATATGTCTTTAGGGGTCCTAGGACCCCTAAGGACATATTCGAATGGGTAATATGAGTCAAAGGGGGTCATAGGGTGACTTATGACCCTCTTTGACCCATTAAATGATGACATATGTCTCTCGGGGTCCTCAGACCCCTAGGAACATATTCAAATGGGTAATATGAGTCAAAGGGGGTCATAGGGTGACCTATGACCCCATTTGACCCATTAAACGACGACATATGTCCCTAGGGGTACTAGGACCCCTAGGGACATATTCGAATGGGTAATATGAGTCAAAGGGGGTCATAGGGTGACTTATGACCCCCTTTGACCCATTAAATGATGACATATGTCCTTAGGGGTCCTAAGACCCCTAGGGACATAGTCAAATCATTCATATGGGTCAAAGGAGGTCATAGGGTGACCTATGACCCTCTTTGACCCATTAAATGACGACATATGTCCCTAGACCCCCTTTGACCCATTAAATGATGACATATGTCCCTAGGGGTCTTAGGACCCCTAGGGACATATTCGAATGGGTAATATGGGTCAAAGGGGGTCATTGGTGACCTATGACCCCCTTTGACCCATTAAACGATGACATATGTCCCTACGGGTCCTACGACCCCTAGGGACATAGTTGAATCATTCATATGGGTCAAAGGGGGTCATAGGGTGACCTATGACCCTTTTTGACCCATTAAATGATGATATATGTCTGTAGGAGTCCTCGAACCCCTAGCGACATATTCAAATGGGTAATATGGGTCAAAAGAGGTCATAAGGTGACCTATGACCTTCTCTGACCCATTAAACGACGATATATGTCTCTAGGGGTCCTAAGACCCCTAGGGACATATTCGAATGGGTAATATGGGTCAAAAGGGGTCATAGGTCACCCTATGACCCTCTTACATATTCGAATGAGTAATATGGGTCAAAGCGGGTCATAGGGTGACCTATGACCCTCTTTGACCCATTAAATGATGACATATGTCCCTAGGGGTCCTAGGACCCCTAGGGACATATTCGAATCATTCATATGGGTCAAAGGGGGTCATAGGGTGACCTATGACCCCCTTTGACCCATTAAATGACGACATATGTCCCTAGGGGTCCTAGGACCCCTAGGGACATATTCGAATCATTCATATGGGTCAAAGGGGGTCATAAGGTGACCTATGACCCTCTTGACCCATTAAACGATGACAAATGTCTCTAGGGGTCCTAGGACCCCTAGGGACATATTTGAAAGGATAATATGGGTCAAAGGGGGTCATAGGGTGACCTATGATCCTCTTTGACCCCTTAAATGATGACATATGTCCCTAGGGGTCCTCGGACCCCAAGGGACATATTCGAATGGGTAATATGGGTCAAAGGGGGTCATAGGGTGACCTATGAACCTCTTTGACCCATTAAACAATGACATATGTCCCTAGGGGTCCTAAGACTGCTAGGGACATATTCAAATGGGTAATGTGGGTCAAAAGGGGTCATAGGGTGACCTATGACCCTCTTTGACCCATTAAATGATGATATATGTCTCTAAGGGTCTTAGGACCCCTAAGGACATATTCAAATGGGTAATATGGGTCAAAGGGGGTCATAGGGTGACCTATGACCCTCTTTGACTCATTAAACGACGATATATGTCCCTAGGGGTCCTTAGACCCCTAAGGACATATTCAAATGGGTAATATGGGTCAAAGGGGGTCATAGGGTGACCTATGACCCCCTTTGACCCATTAAACGATGACATATGTCCCTAGGGGTTCTAGAACCCCTAGGGACATATTCAAATGGGTAATATGGGTCAAAGGGGTTCATAGGGTGACCTATGACCCCCTTTGACCCATTAAATAATGACATATGTCCCTAGGGGTCCTAGGACCCCTAGGGACATAGTTGAATCGTTCATATGGGTCAAAGGGGGTCATAGGGTGACCTATGACCCCCTTTGACCCATTAAACGACGACATATGTCCCTAGTGGTCCTAGGACCCCTAGGGACATATTCGAATAGGTAATATGGGTCAAAGGGGGTCATAGGGTGACCTATGATCCTCTTTGACCCATTAAATGATGAGATATGTCCCTAGGGGTTCTAGGACCCCTAGGGACATATTCGAATCATTCATATGGGTCAAATGGGGTCATAGGGTGACCTATGACCCCCTTTGATCCATTAAATGACGACATATGTCCCTGCAGGTCCTATGACCCCTAGGGACATAGTCGAAATGTTCATATGGGTCAAAGGGGGTCAAAGGTGACCTATGACCCTCTTTGACCCATTAAACGATGATATATGTCTCTAGGGGTCTTAGGACCCCTAGGGACATATTCGAATGAGTAATATAGGTCAAAAAGGGTCATAGGGTGACCTATGACCCTCTCTGACTCATTAAATAACGATATATGTCTCTAGGGGTCCTAAGACCCCTAGGGACATATTCGAATGGGTAATATGGGTCATAGGGTGACGTATGACCCTCTTTGACCCATTAAACGATGACATATGTCGCCAGGGGTCCTCAGACTCCTAGGGACATATTCGAATGGGTAATATGGGTCAAAGGGGGTCATAGGGTGACCTATGACCTTCTTTGATCCATTAAACGATATTCGAATCATTCATATGGGTCAAAAGGGGTCATAGGGTGATCTATGACCCCCTTTGACCCATTAAACGATGACATATGTCCCTAGGGGTCCTAGGACCCCTAAGGACATATTTGAATCATTCATATGGGTCAAAGGGGGTCATAAGGTGACCTATGACACCCTTTGACCCATTAAACAACGATATTATTCGAATGGGTAATATAGGTCAAATGGGGTCATAAGGTAACCTATGACCCTCTTTGACCCATTAAATGACGACATATGTCCCTAGGGGTCTTAGGACCCCTAAAGACATATTCGAATGGGTAATATGGGTCAAAGGGGGTCATAGGGTGACCTATGACCCCCTTTGACCCATTAAATGATGACATATGTCCCTAGGTGATCCGGGGGATACTTTCGTAAAAATTGAAGTATCTCCAAAACTCCAACAATCAGCATTAGATTAAACTCCTTGAAATTCTGGACCCAACGCAATTTGAACGGGTGAGAAAGGAGTCCGTACACAAAAGTTATGACCAGTCAAAGGTTGGTCAAATTCAGGTACAGAGGCTATTAAAAAAAAAAAAATTCAAACTCTCCAAATTTGGTCAAATTCGGCATCAAATCGAAGGTCTCGTCAAGAGCTCTCCAACGATGTTCGTTTTGTCAAAAACAGAGATCGTATGTGAAAATGGCGCTCGATTGAAGTCCAAGGTGGTGTGGCATTAAATATAAATATATATATATTTTTTTAAAAATAAAAAATGCCATTCAAAAAAAATGTAGGTGATGGTCGGGGGGGTCGAACCCGTGACCTCCTAGTCCTAAGACTCCACCGATGACCATTGGAGCATTCATTGCGTTTGAAATATATAAAGCGCAGTTTTTATATACCCCCTTCCCGCCGAAAATTGGGGAGAAAGGAAGCCGCCGGCGGGGTTGGAACCCCCGACCGGCGCCTTTTTTAAAATGTTCAACTGCCAATGCGCTATTTTGGCGCTTTAACATATATTTAGCACAGTTTTTAATTATCCTTTATCTAACCCGCCAGCCTTATGTTAAATAAGGTATATAGTTAATTTGTTACCCTTAAATTGCCATAAAGCCAAATTTAAGTGTGTCTATGGACTTTGTGGGAGGTTTACCTATGTCTAGGAAGGGTCATGATTATTTGTATGTAGTAGTTGATCGGTTTAGAAAAATGTGTATTTTAATGCCTTGTAAAAAGCAAGTTACTGCTGAACTGACTGCTCATTTGTACTTTCAAAATGTATGGGTTCATTTTGGTTTACCTACTTCTATTGTATCAGATCGAGATTCTCGATTCTTAGGGGAAGATTCTTTACTTGTACTTGCACTTATGCTAGAAGAACTTGGAGCTGATGAAAGAGATATTTATTTTCCCCCCTATAAAAGATAGCTTGACGATCAAACAAATAGGGACTCCCAAGTACAAGACCACATATATCTAAGAGGGTGAGAAACCCACATGCTCACATTGCAAGAAAGAAGATGAAACATCTGAGGCATTTAAGGGATGTGATCCAAAACATAAGGCTGAAATAGTCAAAGTTGTTTCCACTTATGATGACTTGTTTCAGGAACCAGAAGGATTGCCTCCTAAGAGAGAGATACAACATGAGATTCAGTTGCAGCAAGATGCACCACTTCCTAATATCGGCATGTACCGTTTATCAGTCTTACAAAATGAAGAAATCAAGAAGCAAGTTCAAGAGTTGGTCGAGAAAGGAGTTATCCGTCCTAGTACTTCTCCTTGTGGTTCTCCTATTGTGTTGGTTCCAAAGAAAGATGGGACTTGGAGAATGTGTATTGACTACAGGGCTCTGAACAAGATAATGGTAAAGAACAGGTACCCTCTTCCTAGAATTGATGATTTACTTGATCAGTTGAAACATGCAATTTATTTCACTAAGCTAGACTTACGTAGCGGATATCATCAGATAAGAATTGCAGAAAGTGATATTTGGAAAACTGCTTTTAAGACAAAACAGGGACTTTATGAGTGGTTGGTTATGCCATTTGGGCTTTGTAATGCACCAGCTACATTTATGAGAGTCATGAATGATGTCTTCCGTCCCTTTATAGATGATTTTGTCATAGTCTATTTGGATGATATTCTTGTATTTAGAAAGTCTTGGGATGATCATGTAATTCATGTAAAGAAAGTATTTGAAATACTGAGAAAAGAAAAACTATATGTAAAGATGTCAAAATGCGAATTTGCAAAGACATCCTTAGTGTACTTAGGCTATGTCGTAGGGAATGGTCAATTGAAAGTAGACCCTGCAAAGGTCGAATGTATTGTAAAATGGCCTAAGCCAAGTACAGTTACAGAAATTAGGAGTTTCTTAGGTGCAGTTCAATACTGGAGGAAGTTCATTGCAAACTTCTCTTACATTGCATCACCATTACATGCATTAACCAGTACTAAGGTAACTTTTCAGTGGGGAGGTCCGCAACAGAAGGCTTTCGACACTTTAAAAGAAAAGTTGAGCACTGCACCAGTTCTGGCTTTACCAGATTTACATCAACCATTTGAGATCGAGACAGATGCGAGTGGGTTTGCCATGGGAGCTGTACTCATGCAAGGAGGTAAACCAGTCTGCTACCACTCTGAAACGTTTTCGGGAGCAGTAAGTAACTATCCTACATATGATAAAGAACTTTATGCTTTGGTTCAGAGTGTTAAAAAATGGAAGCACTACTTAATGGGAAAGGAAACTGTAATCCACACTGATCACCAACCACTACAATATTTGCACTCACAATCTAAGTTGCAACAAAGTAGGCACTTTAGGTGGATGGGTTTTCTACAACAATTTCATTTGGTGATTAAGTATAAGAAGGGTTCCCATAATAAAGTAGCAGATATGCTCTCTAGGCCTCCTGTTAAGAATGCTTTGATAATCCTTCGGAATAGTTCTATGGTTCATGAAAGTTTTCAGGAACAATATGCTAATGATGAGAACTTTAAGGATATCTATGCAGCTTTAATCCAGGGTAAACATGTAGAAGAGAAAGATTACTATGTGCAGGATAATTTGTTGTACCACTTGGGAAAACTATGCATTCCTAAAGATGAACATGCACATGTAATCCGGGAAGCACATACCTCTTTGATTGCAGGGCATTTCGGGGTAAGTAAAACATTGGCTCAATTGCAAAAATATTGTTACTGGCCTCGGATGCAAGAAACTGTCACCAAGTATATAAAAGGATGTGTAATGTGTGCAACCAGTAAACCAAGTAATAGGAAATTAGGTTTGTACACACCATTACCTGTACCATCCCGTCCATGGGAAAGTGTGTCTATGGACTTTGTGGGAGGTTTACCTATGTCTAGGAAGGGTCATGATTATTTGTATGTAGTAGTTGATCGGTTTAGCAAAATGTGTATTTTAATGCCTTGTAAAAAGCAAGTTACTGCTGAACTGACTGCTCATTTGTACTTTAAAAATGTATGGGTTCATTTTGGTTTACCTACTTCTATTGTATTAGATCGAGATTCTCGATTCTTAGGGGAATTTTGGTCATCTTTGTGGGGACTCATGGACACCAAGCTGAAGAAGAGTACAGCCTTCCATCCGCAGACCGACGGACAAACAGAGGTAGTGAATAGGACAATTGTGCATCTACTTAGAGGCTACTGCAGCAAACATCCTAAGTTGTGGGATGAAAGTCTTCATTATGTGCAACATGCTTACAACCATGTGACACACTCTTCTACAAAGAGGTCTCCTTTTGAGACTTGCTTCGGTTACTTGCCTAAGACACCAATGGATTTTGCTTTTGGAAAGGACGATGTTGTAGATGGACACCATGATGCAGAAAAGGCTTTAAAGTTCATCCAGAAGGTCCAAGCAATCCATCAGGCAGTAGAAGCACAATTAGAGCAGAGCCAAGAAAAATACAAGGCTCGCCATGATAGGCATCGCATTGATCACCAATTCCAAGTTGGTGACAGAGTTTGGTTACATATCAGCAAGGAAAGAATGCAAGGTGAAGGAAGGAAGCTCAAAGCTATCAGGTATGGTCCTTTTGAGATCTTGGAAAAGATCGGTACTAATGCTTTTCGCCTTAATCTTCCGCCATACATGCAAATTTACTCAGTTGTCAATGTTGAGAATCTGAAGTTGTATGAGCCTCCAATGATCTTGGATGAAGACATCAGTGTTCAGGTTCCATCAGTTGATGATCTTTCACCAGAGTATATGTCAGAATTGCCAGAAGATGTTATCCTAGACAGGAATGTCAGAACTTCACGAAGAGGACCAGTTGAATACCTCCGAGTGGGATTGAAGGGGATGCATCCAAGCAAGGCAAGATGGATGGAGATTGGTAAAGTGAGGGAACTATACCCTCACCTTCTTTCTGAGTAATCCAAACTTTCGGTGGTCCGAAAGCTCCTCAGTGGGGAGGCTTGATCCGGGGGATACTTTCGTAAAAATTGAAGTATCTCCAAAACTCCAACAATCAGCATTAGATTAAACTCCTTGAAATTCTGGACCCAACGCAATTTGAACGGGTGAGAAAGGAGTCCGTACAAAAAAGTTACGACCAGTCAAAGGTTGGTCAAATTCAGGTACAGAGGCTATTAAAAAAAAATTAAAAATCAAACTCTCCAAATTTGGTCAAATTCGGCATCAAATCGAAGGTCTCGTCAAGAGCTCTCCAACGATGTTCGTTTTGTCAAAAACGGAGATCGTATGTGAAAATGGCGCTCGATTGAAGTCCAAGGTGGTGTGGCATTAAATATAAATATATATATATATTTTTTTAAAATAAAAAATGCCATTCAAAAAAAATATAGGTGATGGTCGGGGGGGTCAAACCCGTGACCTCCTAGTCCTAAGACTCCACCGATGACCATTGGAGCATTCATTGCGTTTGAAATATATAAAGCGCAGTTTTTATATACCCCCTTCCCACTGAAAATTGGGGAGAAAGGAAGCAGAAAGGAAGCCGCCGGCGGGGTTGGAACCCCCGACCGGCGCCTTTTTTAAAATGTTCAACTGCCAATGCGCTATTTTGGCGCTTTAACATATATTTAGCGCAGTTTTTAATTATCCTTTATCTAACCCGCCAGCCTTATGTTAAATAAGGTATATAGTTAATTTGTTACCCTTAAATTGCCATAAAGCCAAATTTAAAAAATGGCTAAAGGGGGATAATCGAATATGGATCAGTTAAGGGTCCTATATTTATATCATTTTGTTATAGCCTTATTTTGGCTAATTTTGTGTATAAAATGGGGGGGGTTAGGAGGCTATAGGGGCATTCAGAAAAAGGAGAGAATGTTGAAGTGCTGAGAGTAAGGGAGATTTGTTGAAGCGTTTATTCCTGTACTTTGAAACAGCATGATGTTGATGTACTTCAAAGGAATGACTTTGTAAACATTTGTACATGATTTTGGAGATAATCGGATCGGTCCCCCTATTGGAGTTGGACCCGGAGACGTAGTCCATACGGATGAACTCCGAGATCAAATTGTTTGCGTCTTCTTTCTCTCATTGTCTCTTTTATCAGATTAATCTTGATGTTCTCTTATTTCATTTATGTTAATTTGATTCGTTAAAAGTTTTAAATTAATTCTATGTGATAAATTAGCATTCCTCTGTAATAGTCCTAGATCCTAATCAGATCACTAGGGGTCCTAGAACCCCTAGGGACATAGTCAAATCGTTCATATGGGTCAAAGGGGGTCATAGGGTGACCTATGACCCCTTTTGACCCATTAAACGACGACATATGTTCCTAGGGATCCTAGGACCCCTAGGGACATATTCGAATGTGTAATGTGGGTCAAAGGGGGTCATAGGGTGACCTATGACCCTCTTTGACCCATTAAACGATGATATATGTCTGTAGGGGTCCTAGGACCCCTAGGGACATATTCGAATAGGTAATATAGGTCAAAAGGGGTCATAGGGTGACCTATGACCCTCTCTGACCCATTAAACGATGATATATGTCTCCAGGGGTCTTAGGACCCCTAAGGACATATTCAAATGGGTAATATGGGTCAAAGGGGGTCATAGGGTGACCTATGACCCTCTTTGACCCATTAAACAACGACATATGTTCTTAGGGGTCCTCGGACCCCTAGGGACATATTTGAATGGGTAATATGGGTCAAAGGGGGTCATAGGGTGAACTATGACCCTCTTTGACCCATTAAACGATGACATATGTCCCTAGGGGTCTTAGGACCCCTAGGGACATATTCGAATCATTCATATGGGTCAAAGGGGGTCATAGGGTGATCTATGACCCCCTTTGACCCATTAAACGATGACATATGTCCCTAGGGGTCTTAGGACCCCTAGGGACATATTCGAATCGTTCATATGGGTCAAAGGGGGTCATAAGGTGACCTATGACCCCCTTTGACCCATTAAACAATGACATATGTCTCTAGGGGTCCTAGGAGCCCTAGGGACATATTCGAATGGGTAATATGGGTCAAATGGGGTCATAGGGTAACCTATGACCCTCTTTGACCCATTAAACGATGACATATGTCCCTAGGGGTCCTAGGACCCCTAGGGACATATTCGAATCGTTCATATGGGTCAAAGGGGGTGATAGGGTGACCTATGACCCTCTTGACGCATTAAACGACGATATATGTCTCTAGGGGTCCTAGGACCCCTAGGGACATATTCGAATGGGTAATATGTGTCAGAGGGGGTCATAGGGTGACCTACGACCCCCTTTGACCCATTAGACGATGACATATGTCCCTAGGGGTCTTAGGACCCCTAGGGTCATATTCGAATCGTTCATATGGGTCAAAGTGGGTCATAGGGTGACCTATGACCCTCTTTGACCCATTAAACAATGACATATGTCCCTAGGGGTTCGAATGGGTAATGTGGGTTAAATGGGGTCATAGGGTAACCTATGACCCTCTTTGATCCAGTAAATAACGACATATGTCCCTAGGGGTCCTAGGACCCCTAGGGACATATTTGAATTGTTCATATGGGTCAAAGGGGGTCATAGGGTGACCTATGACCCTCTTGACCCATCAAACGACGATATATGTCCCTAGGGGTCCTAGGACCCCTAGGGACATATTCAAATGGGTAATATGGGTCAAAAGGGGTCATAGGGTGACCTATGACCATCTTTAACCCATTAAACGATGACATATGTCCGTAGGGGTCCTCGGACCCCAAGGGACATATTTGAATGGGTAATATGGGTCAAAGGGGGTCATAGGGTGACCTATGACCCCCTTTGACCCATTAAACGACGACATATGTCCCTAGGGGTCTTAGGACCCTTAAGGACATAGTCGAATGGGTAATATAATAATATTATATATATATATATATATATATATATATATATATATATATATATATATATATATATATATATATATATATATATATATATATATATATATGTATAACAATGTAATATTTTTATTAAATATAATATATATTATAAATATTATTATATTAATATGTATGTTATTAATATATCTATATAATAACGTAATATTTTAGTATATATAACGTAATATTTTAGGATATACTATTTATACTATTTTTGGATAATAATTATAGTATAAATAAACACTAAATATTAATATTATTATATGTATAGTAATAATAATAATATTATTATAGCTATAATAATAATATATATTAATACTATATATTGTAGCTTAATATAAATAAACACTATATATTTACACTATTATATCTATATTAATAATATTCATAGTGTTATAGGTATAATAATAATATTGATACTATAGGTATATTAATACTAGTATATATTAATATTATTGATACTAATACTAATATACTATTAACTTAGTTATAAATTAAAGTCGTTTGCCTCCAAATATTTTTATAATATTAATATTATTGTGGCAAAGGAGGGAAACCTTAGCAAGTTTTCCCCTCAAAAGTCCTTTTCCTATATCGAATATTCGATTTTACTGGCATCAATTTCAAATATTTGACTATCCCTACAGACCCGACAACATTAATTTTTTACCTCTTTTTTCACAGGATTTGTAAAAAATCATGTTTTGGTGCCCAACCAATTGAAAAGAATTTGAAAATATAACCTTAGGTGTTCGAATTTTTCATCTGAATGGGGAGCAGCAGTCGTCGAAAGGATAAACGTAAAAGAAAGATATCCAATGAAGACATTGCGACATATAGGGAAAGGGACAAAATGAAACACCGAAAAAAAGACAAGGTATGCTAAATATCAATCAAGTTGATGATGAATTAATAGAAGGTGAAATCATAGAGTCAGATAATGAAAATGTACAGTTGGAGAATGAAAATGTACCTATTGAAAATGATAATGCGAAAATTGAAAATGTAGAGATTGTAAATTTTGAAGAAGAAATGCCACCAAGTCATAACCCAAACTGCATAATTGACCATGTCGAAGATGACAATGCACAAGAACCTAATGCACAAGAACCTTACATATCTCCTAATTATAATCGACATGAAGGTTCTAAAACACCAAAATGGATAATTGAAATTGATGAAACGATTATGACTAGTTTGGAAGGAAAAAAATCAGAAAGAACCATTCGGTTATGGGCTTCAAGACTATATCAGATTTTTTCGGCAACAAGACAGTTGTAGAGCAATGCCAACTTTTCATATACTTATTAAAGATGCAAAAGATGAGACCTATGCTTTCCAAATTGAAAATTCCTGTCAATAAAAAGTTGGAAAGAAATGCCATTATTATGAAGAATCTTTTCAGTGCTCTCAATAGCGTTGGGAAAAATAGCAGAAAGAAGGATAATAGAGCTGCTCGAAGGGTTATTACAACCTCTTTGGTAAGTCATCATTTGAGAAAGGGTAGATATATGAGACAAACTTGTATTGATTTGAATCTAAATCATACTACTTTGAGAAGAGCACTTAGTTGACGAGAGAAAATTGATGATCCTCTTCAAAATGAAACATGGGCATTTGGTGGGAGACTTTCACATTTTGATAAGAAGCTATCCGACGATGTGAAGGAAGAAATTATACAATTTTGACACTCTAACTCACGAGTATCACCCAATGCTAAAGATGTCTTAAAGTTGAGAATTGGCATTAGAGACTGCACGCCGCATCCTAAACACCATTTGGAGGTAAGTCAAACTATGTTGTTCAAACAATTTAGAGAGAGTCATCCAAGTGTTCATATATCACAAAGGGATTTTGAATCTTTGAAGCCATTTTATTGTGTGCAACTCAAAATTTGAAATACATGTTGTTGTAAATATCATGTTGAGTTTTCTATGCACCATGAACTATTACGCTCCATCTGTTTTACTTTGCATAGTAAAGAAATGTTGGAGGATTATGGGGCTAGTGGGCTTCCAAAATCATCAAGAGACTTGTTAGATCAACTCTTATGTCGTAGAGTTGATGGTTGTTCCTTTTATAAAAATGCTTGCTTAAATGAGAAGTGTTCAGAATGTGGTGGCTTATCCAAGTTTGACACATGTTTCCATGAGGGGTGTGAACAAGATCTTGGAAAGACAATAGTGAAAAAAAGGGTCTATGAAATGGTGAAATAAACATTGAAGAGTGGGAGTGAGAGCTCTAGATGTGAATTGGTTGGAAAAGATATCAATGTGGCTAATTTTATTTCAGATTTCAAGGAAAATCTTTTTTACAAGTATGCAAGACATAGTCACAGGTTTCAGTGGTTGGATCAACAATTTAGAATGTGTAAGGAGACTTTTCCCATTGGCACTATTATATCAGTTGTTGATTTTGCTGAGAACTACACATTGCAACCTCAAAATGAGACACAATCTCAGTATTACAACTCTATTCAGATTGCAATTTTTATTCACATAACATATAGACATGCCCTTGATAGTGCAGAAGATAATCGAAAGATTATTAGAGAGTATCATTTTTATATGAGTGATGATAGATCTCACTCTCACGAGTTTGTGCAACATTGTTTTGAGAATTTTTTTGATTTCTTACACGAGCATGCAATTGCTATGGATAGACATATCATTTGGTCAGATAAATGTACAGGTCAATTCAAGAATGCTCGCATGTTTTATTGGTTGTGTAGGATGCACGTAGAGAGAGGGGTGCCTCATATTTGGAGTTTTTTTGAGTCTGGCTATGGAAAAGGGGAACATGATGGAGCAGGGGCATGTGTGAAGAGAGCTCTGGTTAAGGAGCAACTGAAGATTTCAACAACAGAGCTTCTTGATGCTCATGGCATTGTTGATTGGTGTAGTTTAGAATTATCACAGGGGGGGACTCTTAATTCAGTGGTATGCAGGTTCTTTTGGTTGGTTGAGGAAGGGTCCATAGGTGATAGATCAGATTGTGCTACAGTGAGAGACTCATCAAAAATGCATTCATTTCGGAGCTCTAATTCTAGTACATGGACCATTTGGACATGACAACTAGCTTGTTTTTGTTGTACTTATTTTCAGTGTGATTGGGATCACCGTGAGTCAAGTGAGTGGGTGGACACATGGGCTCCACATTATCTTACTCCATTGTCTATCATACCCTCTATCAAAAATGATGACATGGAAAGTTCACTTGAGCATAACCATCTATCAGATCTACTTCAGCCAGGACATGTCTTTTCATTGGTTGCACCACAGGGGAATGATGAGAAATCTAATTATTGGTTAGCACGTTGTGTAAGAGGCAAACAAAAACTTGCACAACCGATCACAGATGATGATGGATTCACGTATCCTACTGGTTCAGTGGTTGTTGCTGGAACATGGCTGCGGACATACATGCTTAGAAGGAACAAAATTCCTGCATTCGAAGACTATCAGAAGCACAAAGTAATTCTCATATATTCACATCTTATTATAGCAACAAATGTAAAGTTATTGAAGCATCAAGGAAGACCAAAAGTAAAAGAACTTTTTACTATTGCTAATGCTGATCATGAAGCCTTGTTGGAGACCCTAAAATAGAGAGAGGACCCTATTGGAATACTCGACTAGGTATATATACTTCTTATGTTATTTTATTCATAATGATTTAATGAATTGATGATTATCTTGTTTAATACAATAAGTTACTAATTTTTGTATGATATTGGAATGTAGGTACATCATGAAGAGTTGGAGGGGGGTGGTATTGGGGAGAATTTCTTTCATTTATGATACAAGGCTATAATGACAATTTTAAGAGCATTTATAACTATATGAAAGATAATTGCATGCGGATATCTTATTACAAATTTGGTTTTTTCCTTATTTGACATAAAGCTGACATTATGATTATTAAAACTATTTTTATCAAACTAATCAATTAAGAAAAATCTAGAAAGTACGGATGAACAATTAGAATACTTGATTTCTTCCATTTTGAAACCAATCATAGCATTTGAAAGCATAAAGAGTCATAATATTGTATAATATTGAAAATCAAAGTCAATTTATGAAACTCCCCTTAGCAAAAAATGCAAACAAATATTTGCATTTGACGTTTTGACTTGGTTGAAAAAGTTTGACAATAATTGATAATATTGCAAGCTTGATGTTTAAAAGCAATTTTTTTTCCAAGAAAGATAGTGACACATGGAGTAGTCTTCAAACAATCAAGCAAGGCACAAAGCAACCTTTCATGATACAAGTCAAAGGGGTCAACCTTTCTTGACAACTTTTCAAAATCTAACTCCTAATGGCTACAAGTCAGTGCCATTAGCTCCAAGTGGGTGGGTGAACCATAGTGACACCCTTGTTCCAACCACGTAGACCCTCGATCGAATCATCAGTTCCATTAGCTCCAAATGGGTGGTTGAACCCTAGTCACACCCTTGTTCTAGCCACGAAGACCATCCATCATTTGCGGCCACACCGTACCAAGGAGTCTCCAAGGTGCTCTAAGTGCATTTGGAGGTTGATCTTTCGAGGGTCATAACTCAGAGCTTGTAAGGGATATCAATGAACTGTCAAATGCTACAGGATGATGATCCTGAGGCCTAAAATAACCTATCTCATTTTCGAGAGATCACATTCCATTTGGATTTAGCACAGCGATCTCGCTCGATGCCAAAACTCGTAGTGTGCCTCAGTTCATAGGTGCACCACGACGTAACTTTGAAACCGCTGATCTTGGCATCAAATCGTCACTGCCATTAGCTTCAAATGGGTGGGTGAACCCTAGTCACACCCTTGTTCTGGCCACGAAGACAATCCATCATTTGCGGCCACCCCGTACCGAGGAGTCTCCAAGGTGCTCTAAGTGTATTTGGAGGTTGATCTTTCGAGGGTCATAACTCAGAGCTCATGAGGGCTATTGATGAACTATCAAATGCTATAGGATGGTGATCCTAAGGCCTAAAATAACCTATCTTATTTTTGAGAGATCACATTCCATTTGGATTCAGCACAATGATCTCGCTCGATGCTAAAACTCGCAGTGTGCCTCAGTTCATAGGTGCACCACAACATAACTTTGAAACCATTGATCTTGGCATCAAATCATTAGTGCCATTAGCTCCAGATGGGCAGGTGAACCCTAGTCACACCCTTGTTCTGGCCATGAAGACCATCCATCATTTGCGGCCACCTCGTACTGAGGAGTCTTCAAGGTGCTCTAAGTGCATTTTGAGGTCAATCCTTCGAGGGTCATAACTCAGAGCTCGTGAGGGCTATCGATGAACTGTTAGAGGAGACAAGTTTGTAAGGATGGAGTGGCTTAGTGTTTTTACTAAAATAAGTTAGTGGGAAGGCTTTATTAGAGGGTCTTGGCCAAACTAGTGGGGTGTTTGCCCACTCTCTAATTTTAGAGACACGTAGGTTTTGGATGGAGATTAGGGGAGCTCTACTACAAGTATCCTTACCCTAGCTTGGACCAAGGTTGGTATCTCAAACTTGCTTCTTTTCAGTTCTTTCTTTTAGCATGGTTAAGCAAATATGCAAGTGTGGAGTTTATCAATGGAGTATGCATTGCATTGCATTGTGGAGTAGCATTCATGTGAGTGCTTGAATGGTGTTCATTCCATGTAGATTAGTGTGACACCATTGTGCATCTTGTTGTATTGTGTGGAGTATTGTGAGTATGAGGTTTGGATTTCATCTATTTCCTTGTTGTATTATGGGTGTTGATATTGTGTTGTGAAAATGTGATGTGCTCTTGAAAATTTCTTGTTTTATTTCTACTTGGTTTTGTTTTCTTGTTTTGTGTTTGAGTATTGTTATGGGCGTGGGACTTACACTCACCCTTGTGGGAAGGGAAGAGAAGTCTAGGGTGAAGGGCTTAAGTTAGGTTCGAAAAATGTATTGAGAACCTTGGAGTATGGGCTCCATTGTATGCCATAACATTTCATATCTTGCTGGGGGTGATAAGGAAAGTATGGTGTAGAAAGGAAGTTTGAGGAGTTACAGCTGATGGTAATGGGTTTGGAGGAGGAAATGTGGAGGCCCCGAGAGGGCATTAAATGGTTCATTTATGATAGCCTCGAGAGGGCATGAAATTTGGTGAATTATGATAGCCTCGAGAGGGCATGAAAATTGTTTATTGCAAATATGGTTTGGTATGGCAAGTCTCCATTTTAGAACACACCATGTTTATGCATTGAAAGATTGTATGTGTATCCCAGTTTGAGCCTTGTTCCCTAGCGTGGGGGTGGTCTCTTTGAGGCCTATAGTTGGGTGGAAAGCACCCATGGTCCTTGTTATTTTGTTGTGTTGCATATGTAGATTTGTGTCCAAGGGAGCAATGGAAATGGCTTGGAATGATCATCTTGCAGATTGATGTTGGATGAGAAAACTTGACATTGTGCCCTCATTTGTGAAGGAGGATTCACCAGCTTGTTCATGTTCTCAACGATCATGTTGGACAATGTTCATGCTACTCATTGTCCATATCTTTCAATGTCCATGTTCCTTATGATTTTGAAAAGTCCCTTATGTTGCCCCATTGTGATGGAAGGAGATTGTATCATTGTTACCTAATGTACGTGTAGAAGAAATAATTGATAAGGTTGTATATGCATGTTTCATTTGGAATTTATATTGTTATGAAAGCATTGGTACGAGTCACAGATTTGCTTTGACATCATTGTTATCATTTGAAAATGTGAAAGAAAGTTTTCTCCTTGTGGTATTGTAAATGACTAGTTGATAATAACAATCCATAGATGTTATGTGATACCATTGATTGTATAAATTTAAAACTTAGTAGATTGCTTACAATCTTATTGTGCACTCAATAATTTGGAAGGAAATTTTTATGTTCATATCACATGCATGGATAACATTGATTTTAATTACCAAGCTTAATGCAATTCTAATCAAGAAAATCATGAAATTAATTTTATGATATAACAAAATGAAGTTTGTTGTAAGAGAAGACATAATAAAATCTATGAGATACATTGTTGTTGGCATGCATTTTCCTCTCTAGAAAATGTATGGTAAAGGCAAATAAATCCCTTCCTTAATATAGAGCAATAAAATATTAAAGAATATTCCCAGATTCTAGACTGCTATCCAATAAAAATAAAAATAATAATAGCATATGGAGACTAATGAGTGTCCTAGACTAATATATTTTCGAAGTGACAGAATGGTACACATTATAATCTTGTGACCTCTAAGTCACATCCAACACTTAAATAATAAATTTGTAATTAAATAAACAAAGGCATATTAGTGTGCATGTTAGAGAATATGACAAATTTAAATATTTAACTCAAAAATAAAATAAAAGCCAAGATTGATTGGATGTACATATAATAGGGTTTTAATATGAAGTAAGTTGTCGGGATGATGAGATTGGAGAATCAAGGATAAGGATGGATGGTGGATTAAAATAATAACTCAAATCTAGTTTTATCTAGTCAATAAAGCACATTGATACATTGATACATATATGTCAGAACGACAAGGTATGTTATATACAAACCTTATTTATACGCTTGCACCTAATCCTTGCATAAACAATTCATCTAACAAATTTAAATTGACACACTTAATATGATGGTGTAGTAGGATGTGTTTAAATACAGATCGTGAATTATTATTGAGTTAAGTACTTTGAATTGGCCCTTAGACTTACTAAGAGTTCCTCATTTTATGTGCTTACTAATTCGTACTATGAAACTACTTTGAATCTTAACATGCTTTGATAATAATAATATTGACAGTGAGAAAGTGAGCTTATGGTGAATAGTTAGATATAACTTAATGTAAAAAGTAAATGTAATAGTATAGTAATTATAGTAATTAAAATAGTAAATGTAAAATCATGGCAATGTAGCTAGATTAGTTAGTAGTTGATGAGCTAGATAGTTAGTAATTGTCTTTTGTTAGAGTGAGTTTAATTTATGTATTGAAATAGTAATTTTTGTGTTTAGAAAACTGTAGTGAGTGCTAGTTTGGTAAGGAAGCAATGTTGATAGATAATGAGGATATAGTAATATAGTAATTGTCACATTAATATATATTTTAATGATTAATGAATGTGTGTACATTGGCAATGAGGATAATAAGTAATTCTGATCCCCTTCCCTTACATGCTAGAATCACGACCTAGTCCATATGATACAACCGACAGACCCTAATAGAATATTAGTATCAGAGGCTTGTTAGGATATGAATTACCTCACTAATTTATGAGTGTTGTATCTTGAACTTTCTCGTTTGACTCGTGACGCTAACTTGAACTAGACTGTCATCTAATCTATTTGAAAACCACCTGTGACTAAAATGTTAACACCTTCACACTATTCACATGAGTCTTGAACTCCTATTCAATGATAACCTTGTTTTACAATATGTAATTTCTTATGCAACTTCATAAGCTATAAAAAAAATAAAAAATTGTTGTGTTTTTACTAGTAAAATTTAGGGCATGACACATGATCCACGATAAATTGAACAATACTAGATACTAAATTAATATGTATATCATTGTGCACGTAAATGACAAAAATATATATCAAAATACATGTATCTATAGACAAAATTTTACACAAATATATATCAAAGATCATGTATCCATAGACAAAGTACTAAAATATATATATATATATATCAAAATACATAGATCCATATACAAAATGTGGCTGACCCTGCCATCAGAATGTGTATAATATCAATGTTTCTGTATACAATGTGGCATATTCCATCTCAAAATGTCTCATGATGCATCCTACGAAAACTATACTATCCTAGGGTGCTGGTGGATGATCAAAATGCAGCCTCTTTGCTACACTAGGTGGATCAGATGCCTCCTACATAAACAAAAAAGGAAAACGCAAAGTTAGACTACTAAATTTATATGATTCTACGTATCTAACATTGAATTACTCAAATGCATAATGATCTTTTCCGTATTGGAGATTAATACTATCAAAATTTCATAATAAATACCTCTCTCGTCGACCTCCTGCGCCGGTCAGGAGTCCTCTCGTATGCCCTCGGCAATGCTGGTACCTCTGTGATTGTGGGTTGTATATGTTCAAATACCTTTGTCAGATGAATCTACAATTTAAACTATAACATTATAATTCATAACATGCTAAATTTATAACATATTTAATCATGAATTCAAACTACAACTTACTATTGTAGGCTCCTCCTCAGGAGTGAGTGGCCGCGTCATCAAATCTACATAACTGTCCCGTCGAACCTCATGTGCACTAGGAGTCTCCTATGAGATACAAAATAGTAGTTGTTAATATCACAAAAATTAGTTTTGAATTTATTTATGAAGATAAGTGATGCAAGAGCATCCCATGCTCATCAGGGGAACATTGAAGATCCAAGGCATTACAGAGGTCATGGAACATCTCTTGAAGTCAATTGGGCAATCCTTGCACCAATTATGGCTCATGGAAGCATACAAAGTTATAATGTTGGACTCATATGTGGAAGAAAGTTGTAATTGGGAATGAGATAGGATTGTAGGATTTCATATGGTAGATGAGTCATTTGATAGGTTCATGTAGGTTGTCATGATCATATCTTGTCATTAGACAAGTCAAAACGTTCTAGAATTGAGTTTTGGGGTTTGAACAAGCAGGGCCTAGTTTTTAAGCCATTTTAAGGAGGGTTTTGAAGTTTGGGTGTTTAGGAGTGTGACCAAGACCTATAATCTTGAAAATTCTTAGTGTGCTGGTCCCTTTGTTGAAGCCTTGGTGTGTCTAATTCCTACTTGTGTGTCCTAGAGTTGAAAGGTACATAAGTGGTGTCCAGAGATTTCTTGGTGAGGAAAGAAAGAGAATCAGTGAGTTGGCCCTTGGGAAGGAAGAAAACTTGTTGTGAAAATGCCTCCTAAAAATCAAATGGCTAGAGAACTTGAAGAATTGAGAGAAGAGTTGGCAAAAGAGAAAAGAGAGAGGAGAGAACTTGAAGCATCTAGAGTGAGGGAAGAAAGATAGATGAGAAGAGAGAGGCTGAAGCTTATTGCAAGGATAGAATCCTTAGAAAAGGAAAGGCAAGAACCTAGAGGAGAAGAGGTTAGAGGAAGAAATCATGGAGAGAACCATGAAGAAGAAGAGGTTGGTAATGCAAGGCAAGAGCATGAGACATCAGATGATCCTGAAGAAAGGAGATTTATGAGAATCATTAAGGCAGTACAAGGTAATGGTGGGAAGAACCATATTGATTTTCCAATATACCAGGGTAAAATGGATAGTGAAGAAGTGCTAGGGTGGATAGAGGCCCTTGAGAACTACTTTGATCTTGAAGACATAGAGGCAGATAAGAAGGTAAAAGTAGCAACAACAAGACTAAGAGGAACATCACTCACTTGGTGGACTAGTGTTCAGAATGAGAGAGAGGAAAGGTGGTGCAGGGCACCTAACCTATGTGGCAGGGGGGAACAAGTATCTCTGTTGCCGGACACCTTGCCACTCCATGAAAGCGAGGATTTAAGTATATTAGGAAGTTGGAATAAAGGTTTGGTCCATATTTTACAAGTTGGTCTATGTTTTGTAATAAAGGAACATGTAAGGCCCATAAGCATTTTGGTGTGGTTATAAACCAAGTGACTCCATGGGACCAAAAGGCCTTAGAATAGGGTATTTAGAGTCTAAATAGTATTAGCAAAAAGTGGTTGTTTGTTTTTTTTATGGTTGGGAATGCCTATATGGTTGTTCCAATGGTCATGTAGACATTTATATATGTCATATGTGATCTTAGTTGAAAGGGGGAGATCAGAGTGTACGGTGGTTTGGAGAAAAAACAATAAAAACTTCAAGTTTCTGGAAATTTACTTAGTTGCATTTAATAAATCCATATGACCAATTTTGAGTCAATGGAATAGTTTAGAAAGTTAGGGAATGCATAAAAACTATAGTTTGAAATTTGAATTTCAAATTCAAACGGTCATATTAGTTTTAGAGGGAAAGTAGTAATTTGGTATTTTTTTGATTAAATAAACCTTTGTAACCAACTTGGTCGGTTGGACAGGTGCATATAAGCCTATTTAAGTTGTAATGAACATATGCAAGACATGAATCATTATTGGTACGGAAAAAATCATAGAAATTGTATAGAAAAACAATCATACTTCCTTTGCATCAATTAAAAAAATAAAAAATAAATGATACTTATACATACAATGGGGCTCTCTGTGCGAATGAAAATCCCTGATGATCTAGGATGCCAAATCTGTACAGGCTCATCGCCAGTAGCCACACCCTATATACAATAAATAATATAATTAAATGAGATTACCACAAAAATTTTACAAGAATGCATCAATATTTAATCAATTAGAAAACATCTAATTACCTTTCCTTTGTCAATGCATGCTGGCTCACCCCCTGCACTTTGTCCCCCTGGGGCAGGTGGCATCTGCAAGATAAAAGAAAGATTAGCAACCATATATGCTACAATATCAAATAGAAAAAAGAAATGCGAACACAACATAATGTACCGTAGATGTCTCAAGGCCAAATAAAATGGCCGAGAGTGTAGCATCATCTATCTGTCTGAGCTCCTCCTCGGTCATCAACTAAACATGAATGAAGATCACATACATGTAAAAGTCAGTATGGCTTAAAAATTAAAATTACTCTATTATAAAAACTAACTTTAAATCACATATGTCATAACAAAAAAATGTATACACGTACCGACATCGAAGGATTCCATGCCTCTGCATTCCCCTCCTCTCTTGCATCAGGGTCTGTAGCCTCTACACGTGTGTTTAATGTATCCTCTTCTAATACAAAATGATACTCAGGAAGATCACCTATGGGACCCAGGAAAATATTCTTGCATGTAATGCAAGTGTGAGGAACACAAACGTGTGATGAGCTAGCCGATGATGAACTGGCACCAACATCATCAACACGAGGAGGCAGGACTAACCTAGCTTGAGATATCATTTGGCTACTCAGCCTATGAATGGCTCTGATGGTTTGAGAGCTAGCCTCTACCATAATATCTGGATGCTGCACTCAAGGAGGGGGGGAGATATCAGGGGGGGGGGACAAAAGTGCCAAGTTTCTTCCGCTGGGAAGAGGGTCTATCCTGAGGAGCTCCTAGTCCTAAGCCCATGTTGGGCTTCATGCTCCAATAGTTCACTTTAAGTTTCAACACAAATTCTGCATATAATTTTCTAAGGAAATAAAATGGTATGTATAAATTGCCATGTGGAAGGATATCAAAGACCATCCACCAACGGTCCCAAAAATTTGCACGTATGGCGTTATTTGTGCACCATTTAATTGATAGTTTGGTTTTTTTTGGGTCAAATGGTATACCCATTTTTGGGTTAGCAAAAAGGCTTGCCAAATCGTCTTTGGTTATGTTGAGGGCCGCAACCTCATCATAATCCAAACCATCATCAAACATCTGGTGCATTTCATCACGCCAACGAAGAGCGGCATTTTGTTGGTTTGTAAGGGTTTCAATGTTATCCACTATGGTGTTTAACGTGGATAACATAGGAGCCAGTGCAGGTACATTATTGTATGTTCAATGCAAACCTCTCAACTCAGTGAGATTTTCATTTATCAAATCCTCGATTTGAGGAGGGTTTTAAGGAGGTAGAGGATCATTTGGTGGACGGTTTTGTGGGGATACTGGATCGTTTGGTGGTGGGTTGGGAGGAATATTATTCCCTGCCTCAGTGTCATCATTTTGATCAGCCATTCCTATTGAATTGCAAAACGTAATATATATTAAAAAAAATCTAAATTTTAACCATTTTTGTCCAAAAAACCCTAGATTCAACTAAAACAAACAAAATCAAGTTAAAATCTATTAAATTTAGGTTAAAAACGAGTCAGGGGGGGAAAAAACATACCTGATATCTGATATCCGATTTGGTATCTGATATCCGATTTGCTATCTGATATCTGATCCGCTATACTAGCCCAAATTCACTTAAAATAAGGGCGGGTCTGTGATTTTGTTTAATCCAATCCACAGGTATCAGATATCCGATATTATATTGGATATCCAATATAACATCGGATATCCGATATGAGAATATATATAATATAACATATAACATATAATATATATTACATTTTATATATTTTTATATTATATTTTATATTTATTATATTAATTTACTATATATTATAATATAAAATATTATTATTATATTATATTATGTATATATATATTATATTACATTACTATATATTATAATATATGAAATATTATATTATATTATTATAATATAATATGTTATTATAATATTATTATTATAGTATAATATTATATCATTATAATATAATAATAATAATAATATTATATTATAGTATAATAATTATTATAATAATAATATTAAATAATAATAATATTATTAAAATATAATAGTATGATATATTATTTAATAATATTATTATTATTTTATATCAATAATAATAATATTAAATAATATATCATACTATTATATGATTTTAATTATTAGTCGGATATTGGATTTAAAATCGGATATCCGATATCATATCGGATATCTGATAAGGCTCGGCTTAACCTTCCAGGTTTGTTTCCTGGATAGGTAAAAAAAAGTCAGAGCAGATTTTGAAGCGCTTTTAGGCATCTTCAAACTCTTTTTTTTTCACATCGCCACTTTTTGGCACACCATGATCCTGCACATACCCATAAGATGATCTTACAAAGTAGATAACATCATCTATCACATGCTAATCATCAATATAAAGAAACATGTCAGTAAATACATCCATCATAAGATATAACATCCATCATAATGATCCAAGAATAGAATGAAGGTAAAAGAAAACAAAGAAAGTGCTGGAGGAGATAGTCTCAAGTCTCAAAGAAGATATCTAATCACATAACACAAATACTCTTTTAAATCTAGGAATCCTAAAAGTACACTAAAAGGTTCAAACACAGATTGACATCTATACCCAAAGGCACAACAAAGACATGTAGGAATCTACTATGTAAGCAAGAAAGTGTCATCGCACGAATCATGCTAGAGTTACCTTGGTAGTCTCTCAATAGACCCTGGCCCCTTAGTGATCCCTATGCAACCACTAGTATCCTCTCATACTGACGAGGCATGCTACGGAATGCAAAGTTGCAACCAAGCATTCTCTCTACTCCCATCCTAGTCTATACTAGCACTCGAGGCATAGGCGAGAACATACAATTATCTTATTAAGTTCATTTTAATCCCCATTTAGTGTAATGTTTTCATTTATTAAAACAACTTACAATGAGTTACCCTGGCAGCCACTTAGGGCCCCAATCCCCATTACAAGCCACTTCCCAACACTACAAGTAGATAACCTACCCTAGGCTCATGAAATCACAATCAAAGAACCATAGTAAAATCACCTCAGCCCTATACAAGCGACTAGAAAAATACCAAAAGATAATCCACAATAAGGACATCAAATCTCCATGAGCAACTGAAAAGTATCCATTGATTATCATGACCACAACAGTTTTCTATTGGCAACTAAAGGTATTAATGATAATCACAATATCCATTGTTCCTCATCGAGCAACCGTATAGTATCTCAAAATAAATCACAATATCTATTGGTTCTGAACAAGCAACCAAAAAGGCATCTCAAAGAAAATAATACTGATCGAAGACTCCAAAATGGTCAAGTCAAAACAAGTCACATCATGACAACATCAAGAATAAATCAACACTTCAGTCCCATCATGGTGACTGAAAAGTAATCCAAGTATGATTGATCAATGACTCAAAAATGGTTAAGTCGAGTGTCTCATACACATATAACTCAACTTCACACAAGAAGACTAATGAGCATAATGCACAACAAATAAAAACATCTCATAGAGCATACCATCACATAACCAAGGTTGGGTTATCAAAAGATCAAGACCAAATAACATCAACGTGCCATCACATCTCATAAACCCTTGAGCCTTTGGTAGATGTCTTATGACTGGTCAACAACCTAGTCAACCCCAAAACCCCAAAACATGGATAACACAAAGAAATAAGATATAAGCACATGTTTGGGTTTGCTTAAGCAATCACATGGTTAAGCTCAACATGAGGTTTTAGATTTTGTTTCAAGTATATTTCAAGTGTATAAGATTCTCCATTTAGTCTCCAAGTCAACCCATTAATCTCTTCAAATTATACATAGAATTATCCCTCCAATATTTTAAAACAATTTCTAAAATAATTAGAAGATAATTATTTAATTATTTAAATCATTGAACTAGTTCCCATTGACTTTTAGATAAAATCATTCACATTATTCAAAACATTAGAATGATACTTATCAACTTTCAAATAATTAGTTTAGAATTTCCTTAATACACTTCAAGGACAATCATTTATTTAAAATAATCTTCATTGATTTTAAGTAAAATCAATCTCATTAATAATTCAATTATTTAATTCCACTAAACACTTATTAATATCTCTTTTCTTTTAATTTTCCCTCATTTAAAAATCCATTTACCAAAATTGATTAATAATTAATTAGACTCCTTCTACTATTAACTAATCTTAATTAAATTAAATTAAATTAGATTAGTTAATAAATCATATAAAACTAATGCATAATAATAAGATTCTATTTTAATTCAAACCCAAACCTGAATAAATTTCCAAATTTTGGTTCTACTAAGGGAAGATTGCAATAATATTTTTAATTCCCATAACTGGATGAAACAATATACATGCCCAAATTCCAAATTACAAAATTGAAGACTCATTCATAGAGAATTATTCACACATAATAGACATGATGAAGACAGGAAGAGAAAGAGTGTAATAAAATATGCGAAATAATCACGAGTACCTACCTAGACACTGATGCTAATTCACTACGCCTCAAAAAATTGTAGAAAAGCTTCTCCTCTTAGAACTTTCTCCTTTCTAAAAATTCCTTCCTTCTCCAACATTCACAATTCCTCTAAGAACTGAAACCCCCCCAGTGACTAGGAGTGCTTGTAGAAGCATATGAGGATGTAGAAGCCTATGAGCTTGTAGAAGTATATGAGCTTGTCAAAGCATATGAGGATGCCCATACACACTAGGAGAGCCTCTATATAAAGGCCTCTAAGATGTATCTAGAATGTGTCTAGAAAGAACTAGGAGATAAGCATGACAACTAAGCACATATCTTCCACAATAAGAAGATAAACATGATGAGGTGTCTAGAATGTTGTAGACACCATGTGCTAAAATAATGTGCTAACTCTTATGTGTAGACACCACGTGCATAATTAGAGTGCAAACTCCTGTGTTGTCAACATGACAACTCACAAGAGTTCGCATAATCCTATAAATATTAAAATAATGCATATTAATTTATTTAATATTCACTTGACTCTTTTTAAATTAATTTATTAATTTTAAATCTCATGCACTCAATTAATTAAATCCACTTATTTTATCTTAATATATTTTAATCACATGCACACATCATGTGATCTAAAATCTTTTAATAATTTTAATATCTTTTCCATTTTTAAATTTATTTTCTGAAACTTAATTGATAAAATATTTATTAACTTAAATAATAATATTATTTAGCATTTATTTAAAAATGTACTCTAAATATATTAGTATTAAATTAAATAAATATTATCACATTCCAAATCTAAACTTATAACTTTTATCTTCAAATTTAATTCCTTTTATTTAATTAATTTCCCAATTAATAAAATAAAATAAAATATTAAAATATTATTTTAATTTTTCATTTAATTAAATCTTTTAATTAGACTTAATTAGTAAAAAATTCACCAAGAAGGAGTTCAGCAATGATAGCAAAAATGCGAACTAGGGAAAGCACTACATACTCATTGTACTTGTGTTATAACTGTATATGAGCAATGTTAGTATGCTAATAGAAACCAAATTTAAATAAAGCTTCTACAAACTAAACAAAATTCATAAACTTCAAGATAGACTAAGATTATATGAGCCATTAATGGGCTCTCTCAATGAGAAGCTCTCTTGTTGAGTGGCTTTATCTAAACGAATAGGATGTATGCTCAATATGCTTCCAAAGGCTTCAATGGATGATTTTGGATTTTTGGTGTGGATAGATGGCTTTAGTATGGATTTGTCTCTCAAAATAGCATTATAACTTTACTTCATCAATTGTGTTATTTTGCAAAGGGGAAGGATCCAATTTATAGGCAAGAGGCTCGAGGGATTGAGGGCTAAGATGCAAGGATGGAAAAAAGCTCATGGAGGGCTCAGATTGCATGAGAAAAGAGCACATGGATTATGCTTCCTTACAGCCAATCAGGGAGTGACACATGTCACAAGGTGAGAGGATGGAGGAAAAGGGAAGGATGAGTCAACAAAAGAGGCTCAAGGGATAAAATCTTCATAAAGACCCTCATAATGACTTGTAAGAGCAATAAAAGGGCTTGGAAGAGTCATTTATGGCCTAGTGGGCTTCATAAAGTTTTATGGTTGAGATATTTTGAGGGAGATGAGAACAATTTCGAATTGAGTTTGATTAGGAGGGTTTTAAGCTTGCTTAGGATTGTGCAAATGATTAGAGGATGGATTAGGATGGTTTATGATTAGCTTAGGGATAGGCAAGTGGATGGCATTTAATGAGGGTGGGTGAAGGAGGAGATATTTGTTAACTTTGGCTTGAGTTAGCAAGTCTTAACCCATGGTTAGGGAATGTGACAAGGTTAGAAGGGGATTAGGATTAGGTTTAAAGACATCTTCTAGAAGAGTCTAGATTTTGGATGAGGATAAAGACTTTCTAGAATAGTCTAGAATTTCCTAGGATGAGGATGAAGACTTTCTAGAAGAGTCTAGAACTTCTTAGAATGAGGATAAATTAGATTTTTAGGATATAAATAAAGTTTTATTTATTTCAAGGGTTTGGGTTGAGGAGATATTTATTAAAACTTTTTTAATAAACATGAGGATTAAAATTTAATCTTAATTAAATATTTTGAGTTGGGATTAGGGGTAGGAAATGATGGGATTAGCCTTTAATCAAAATTAAAGAAGGATTAGAAGATTTTGGAAGAGGTTAGTGGTCTTAAGGAAATTGGCCAAGTTTTGCGCAAAAAATAATATTTTTATTTATTTTGGATTTTTTGGTCAATTTATTAATTAAATAATTAATAAATAAGGAAATAATGTTTAAATAAGATTTAAACATTTTTGGGAGGGATTCCTTAATTAAATATTTTTAATTAAGATAAAGGGATTTAATGGCATAAAAATTAATTAATTAATTAAATAAACAATTAATTAATAAATGATGATGTCATCAGAAACTTTTTTCCAAAAAATAAAAAGATTATTTTCTAAAGGATTTTTAGGTGTCTACAATAACAATGTATGATAATAGGTCTAGTAAACTCAATTCCAATATCCTCTACCATCTACTTCATCAAAATTATTTGATTAAAATTGTTTTTTGTTGATACATACTCTTCTTTGCTATACTTTGTGAAATGCAACCCTATTTTTAGCTTAGCCAAGAATATAGTTATTTACTATATAATTATTTTACACATAGTTAGTAATTTTACATATTATTATATAATTATATATCATATATATTATAATTATATATTATATACTAGTAACCTAAGTTAATAAACTATATGATGATGTATGTGCCTAGGGGTCCCCCTAGCGAGATACATGTGTTCCAATGAGTCCAAAGGGGTCATGGGATTTCTTATGACCCCTTTTCTCCCATTATATGACAACATATGTTTCTAGGGGTCATAGGATGCCCATTGACATACATCTTGTGTTTCAATGGGTTATAGAGTATCCTATGACCCCTTTCGACCTATTACATGATAACATATATTCCTAGGGGTCCTACGACCTCTATAGATATACATGTTGTGTTCCAATCTGTCGAAATGGGTCATGGAGTACAATATGATCGTTTCTACCCATTGCATGACAACATGCATTCCTAGGGGTTCTATGACCCCTAGGAACATATGTTGCCATGCAATGGATTGGAAGGGGTCATAGAGTATATGATGACCCCTTTTGACCCATTGGAACACAACATTTATGGACGAACATATATTATCATGTAATGGGTGAAAAGGGGTCATAGCATTTTGACTTATTGATACAAAACACACATGATGATAAGGGTCTCAGGACCCCTACAAAGATATGTTGTCATGTAATGGATTGAAAGGGTTCATAATATACACTATGACCCCTTTCTACCCATTAGAATATAAGAGGTATGTCCCTAGGGGTCCTCGGTGTTGGCAATATAAGGTAGGCTAGGTTACTGAGAGGGGAGGGGTGAATCAAGAACCAATAAAACTTAAAGTTATTTCATCAATTAATCCTTCATATATTATTCTGATCTAATTGTATGAATGTAATAATACATTCATAACACATAAAACATTCATAACACTTTGACAGAAGATATGGTGACCCTAAAACCTTCCAATTAGAAAGTAAAACTAGGGTGGGGATGATACCCGTAAGCTTTAGTACTGTAGTATACATTTAACCTATTAAGGATTACAATTGATCACTTCTAATGATCTTCCCTATTAGGATCAATAAGGACTATGAGGTCCACCTTGTTAAAGGATTTACAAAAATACAATGAAGTATACACTTTTTTAGGAGATTTAGAAAAAGACTATTAAGTCCACTTAGTTAAAGTATTTAACTGATACACCTATTATAATGAATTAGTGGAGATGTCTAATCTACAACTTTAATTTTCTAAAAGAGATTCCTTGAATTTCAATGATCACCTTGTTGTGATAGATAAATCTCTAATGTCCCTTATACTACTTGTAGCCTTCTTCAATTCACACTCATACAATTCATATTACTTCTCATTTTCATACTTGGATTTGATACAATGAGTTACATATATATCAATCCAAATAACTACTTACTGGAGTCGGCTACAATACAAATTCATCATAATTAACAAATTCGGCCCAACTACTATAACTCAAGTTCTGAAGACAAAATTGATGATGTTCTAATACTCAAAAAACACTATCAAAACTCAACATACTTTGACACTCAGTTGAAGTTGAAGTTTGGTCAGTACTGCGTGACTCAATGAATACTGGGAAACTTAGTAGCTACTGAATCACTCAGTTGACATTGCGTGAATGAGTCAACACTGAATTCACTTTGTTAACAATGCAAGATATGTAGACACTATAGAACTTGGTTAACACTACTGACCTTAGTTAACACTAGAGTCTTCTTCATCACTTTATTGGAAAGCTCGATAGACACTACTATGTTTGGGCGATACAGTAAACTATCTCCGATGCTTGCTAGAAATTGAGACACTTGGTTAGTATTGCTAGATGAATGATAAGCTTGGTAGAAACTATACAGCTTGGTAGCAATGTAATAAAGTAACTTAGTGTTGAGTCAATAATAGACAAATTGACCTTAATGTCAATAATCTCTCCCTTTGGCATTAGTGACAAAAACACTTATCATACCAAAAATCTAAATTCTACTTACTATTGTTGTAGCTCGGTGAAGTACTCTATTTTTTTGATTTTTCCAAATTACTTTTGTAAACATATTTTCTACTTATTTGTACATGTATCTACATAATAATATACTACTCCTCCATACATATATCTCTACTATACATATATTTGGAGTATGATAATCTACTCTAGACACATGCACTTCTCCCTCTTTAATAATGCTATTCTTCCCCTTTTTAATATAAATGCCAAAGGTGTATAATATCTACAAGTTAATACCAAAATTTGATAAGAAATCAAAATGTACTTTCAAGATTAGTACCATAGTCTTGTCCCAATTCTCTTGCAATACCTTACTTGCATGCAAGGCTATCTGTACCTTTGCTGATAGTTCCATCATGTAGTCATCTATGGAGAAGTTAATATCATGGATGAGTGTCTTTTCATGTTCAATGTGCTTTTGTAGTACATCCATGTTTGGAAGAATCATGCCCTAAATTTCTACAAGTGTGGCCTTAATTCTCCTTCTTCCCTCAATAATTCTTCTTGGAGATTTGTCAAATATCTAATCTTTGTGAAATGTGTAGAACTACAATTTGGATCAAGTGATATCTGGTGTGCACTTGCTTTCATATCCTCATCTATCTTGGATAATTTATCCTTGATCTCCTTTGTGAAGATAGATGTGTCACTCAATTTGAAAAATAAGGAAATAACATTACTGACAAATGCTTCTAATATAGCAACAATGTTAGACAATTCTACTTGACCTCTAGCAATTTTCTGTGCTACTTGCTCCAATACTTCATTCTCAATTTTTCTCTTTTCCCTCTACATCATCATTTCTTGTCCATTCAATTCTTCATTGTACTCGCTAAAAATTTCAACTAACTGATCCAAAATAGTTTGTTTCTCATTAAACCCAATATTCAAAGCATCAACAAATATGCTCTTTATATCCTCAAGAACTTGATTTTTTTTCTTCTCTTCTCTAAGCTTCTGTTGCTTAGTCCTTTTCTTCCAAAGTTCACCTAGGGTATCCATTTGATTAGGAGTGATGTTAGAGGTATCCCAATTTGGAATAACAATATCCTCATCCATATCAATTTTTTCTTCTTCTTTATCCTTAACCTTTGGAATGGTAGAAATAATTTCTTTACCTTTATTTAAAACTTCAGTGCTCAGTTGAGACTTATTCTCAACTATTATTGCACTAGCCATGGTGGAAATAATATTGGAAAAGGTAGGATTAACACCAAATGTACTAAAAATAGAAATAATACTAACAACATGAATACCTTCTTGTTGCTTGGTCAAGCCTGATGTTGGAATAACTTTCTTCTCGGTAGATGAAGTGTTGAGCACTTCAGTCATTGAAATATTTGGCAAAATAATTCTAGAGATTGATTGTGTGCCTGGTGTTGTAGATTTATCCTCAACCAACTGAGTAGAAGATTTATTTGAGTTTGATTGGACTAAGGCTTTACTTGAAGAATAAAGAAAGAAAGTCATAATCTGTGCTACAATCTTTTCAACATCATATTCTTCAATACTCTATATTTATGGAAGATTTCTTCTTGTGGCTTCCTATTCTTCCTCCTCATCATCAAGATTTACATCATCTATTTCATCATATTTGATTTCTACTTTTTCTTCTACATCCTCATCATCACCATCTTTATCATCAACTTCCACAAAAAGTCACTAGGCTTGTGCAATCCATAGATATTCTTCTATGCATTAGAAGTAGGCTTCACCACAGATTCAATGTTTTTGAGAAATATTAAACATGTATCAAATTTGAGTGTGAGCTTCTTCTCATTTTGCTTAAAAGATTTCTTCACCTCTTCTCACTAAGACTTGACATAAGTTGTCTAAAGGCTTGTTCACATATGTCCTTAGCAGTTTTCATTGCACTATCCCATTGAGGTTTAATTGCTTTCAAAAGTTCATCAAGAATTCACGGTGAAAGTTCATAAGGTGAGTATTTCCACTTACCCAATTTTTCCACAAGGGTATCCTTAGTGTTCTTTTTCTCTTCTTCATTCCTAGTCTCATACATAAGAGGCTTAAAAAATGCCATGCCTATTTATTATTCCATCTTCTTCAATCTTTCCTAAAGGGTAGGTGTAGACCTTCAAAATTTAATTTTTTTAGCTTTTCCTCACCTAACTTTAGATTCCTCTTTGATTTCTTAGATCTTCTTGTTAGGGGAAGACTTAGCAGGTTTGGTTATTGTAACCTTCTCTTTCTTCTTTGGAGGCTCCTCTTCCTTAGATTCTACTTCCTCTACTTCATCCTCTTTAGCTTCATCCTCTATATCATCTCCTTTACCCATGGTAATCATGAGAGGAGAACTTGATGAGTTGGAATTCTTGATTATTTTCTCTATCCTCTTCATTCCTTTGTTTACTTCTTGAGGTATCTTGATCTCAAGCTCAATTCTGGCCTTACCCTCAACATATGTTCCAAAATAAGTTGCCTTAGGATCCATAGGCTCATTTAGCAGACCTTATATTCTAGAGGCTTAACCCATGCTACTCTAGGTCTAACTACTTGAATGTAAACCTTGTCATAGTCAACTATAAAACAAATATCTTCCTTATAGTCTACTACAAGTTTCTTGGGAATCCTAACTTTACTCTTCATTTTCTCCTTAAATGTTTCAAAATAGTTGTTTATGATACTGTCAAAGTTTTCTCTCATCTCTTCTATGGTTTCATTTATTTGATAAATTACTAGAGTATCTTTCTTCCATACTATAGTTCCTTTCAATGGGAAAAAAATTTGAACATAGAAAAAATAAACATGTCAAGAGAGAAGCAAAGTTACAAGGATTATTCTATGATACTCAGATTCTCTCCATATTCTTACTTAATTGATTCAACAACAGCTTGGAAAAATCAAAGGATAAGTTGTTCTTTACCACAAATAAGTTGTTCTTTACCACCTTGTATGCTATGTCAATTGCCTCACATGACATGCTATTCAGCTGGCTCAAGCTGTAGATTTTGTGAGCTATCACATGCATCCCAAACTTCAATTTTATGTTAGTCACACCACTTAGCTTCATGTATTTTCCATCCCACTAGGCAAGAGTTCTCTTGGTCAATTCTATCTGACCTAGGATTTTAGTTGTATTTTCTTTATTTAACATGCAAAATCTAGTGGTGTAATGTATCATCTTCTTGGTTATCATAATAGAATGATCAAACCATAGTTGCATGTGATGAAAATGACTCAAGATGAGTCTAATCCATTTCACTTGAAATTCCTTCAGCATATGATGTATATGCATCAAACTCTTTGTCTGCAAATGTTTGTGCTTAGGCTTTAGAATGCCATCGACACAAATTTTGTTGAATGCTTCATTCATTTCTAGGGTTCCAGCCTCCTCAATATAAAAATTATAGAAAGAATGAATGTCATGGAAAAGAAGTACCTTCAATGAAATTTATGATTATGCTCTACTGGGGTTTAGTGTCTCTATAATTCTTGGACTCAATTTGAATGCAAGAGCCTTGCAATCCACTTCATGAATCGACATTTTAGAACCTTTCTTGACCTTTCTTCTTGAAGATTCCATCTCTTGGTAGGGTTTTAAATATGAAAGAATCTTCAATAGAAACTATTAAAATCACTCAAAGGCTCTGAATTTTCTCTTAACTCTTTGCTCTGTAAAATTTGTGGTGAAACAATACAATCAAATTTCTCCTTTTAATGAATTTCTCATCTCGATCGCCACTAATGCTTCATACACATATCTACTGGGTGACAAGTTGTCCTCTGCTTAGTTTGGTCTTTAATTCTTAGAAGACACCTTCAACTTAGTAAGGTATCCTAACTCAAAATCTACATCCTAAAAAAGATATGCAACCTAACCTTTCTTGGTAAGGTCTTGTGACCTAACCTTGCTCGGTAAGGTCTAGAGTTTCCATCATCAATCGATGATCCTTGTGCATCTTGAATGTTGATATGGATGGGTAATTGCACCAAGTTGTGGTGCCAAAAGGGGGGGCATAAGTGGACACCTTTTTTCTAAAATTAGTAATTTCTAAATTTCAACAAGAATTTGAAGATAATTACGCTCAAAATTTTAAGATATGACAAAAGAAAAAGTAGTAGTCCTTTGAATCTAGTTTCTAAACTACTAATTTTTCTTCAAAATGGTTTAGTTTTAGGTACTCAAAAAAGGGGGCCACAGAAAGTGGTAATATTTATTCCAAAAAAACATAACATAATACAAAGTATTGGGCTCCTCTAAAATTTTAACTTTTTTTCTTGAAATTATTTAATTACTTTGGTCAAAAGTTACTTAACACTATTTAGTTTATGACAAATTTTTTGGGTAATTTTATAATGTGTATTTTTTTAATGAATTTTTTAACTAGACACATCCCAAAAATGTGAAATATCTATGTGCTCCCCCTAGGAATGATTGAAAACTAATCTAAAATCAAAACTTCTTTTTTTCAAAGTGTGTAGAATGGAGTCTAGTTTCTAAAAAACTAAGTTGTAAAATTTGATGAACGAGCTAAAATCTATAGCCTAATTAGTACATGTTGGTTTTTGACAAAAAATGGACATACATTCAAAAGAAATTATAGATAAAAGGCTTCAAATAGTTCAAATTAAAAATAAATTATATGGTCATAAAGTGAACATAGAGACCTACAATGTCATGTAACCTGATCTTATCGATGCTCAAGCATAAAGAATCTTGAAGGAGAGCAAACAAGAAAAATCAATCATTTTTTGTACGTTTGCAGAAAAACATGTCTCAGACCAATTTACAGACTCCAAACCTTTTGATTGGATCCCCAAGGAAAAACCAAGCCTTAGGCTTGGTAGAATGCAAAGCTTTGAATAGCGAGTGTGCACTATAGTGAATATGCACTATTTAAAGCTTTTTAAATTTGAGTCTTAATAGTGCGTGCATGCTTTAGTGTGCACACACTATTGAGACCTAAATAGTGCATAGAGAGGGAAGAAGAAAGGTAGAGTGAGAGCAAGAGAGAGAGGGGGCATGGGCGTGTGTGTGAGAGAGAGAAAGTAGGGGATGGGAGAGAGGAGAGAGAGAGAGTCATGGATGGGAGAGAGAGGAAGTGAGAGAGAGTAGGAGTGGCAAAGAGAGTACGGGATGGGATAGAGAGGAAGTGTGAGAGAGAGTAGGGGTGGGAAAGAGAGAGTACAGGATGGGAGAGACAGATATAGAGTAGGGGATGGGGGAGAGAGGAAGTGTGAGAGAGAGTAGGGGTGGTAGAGAGAGATTATAGGATGGGAGAGAGAGATTGAGAGTAGGGCATGGAAGAGAGAGTAGGTAGTGGGAGAGGGACGAGAGAGGGAGGGAGAGAGGAGGATGGGAGTGTGTGTGTGAGAGAGAGTAGGGCATGGGGGAGAGTGTGAGAGTGTGAGAGAGAGTAGGGATGGAAGAGAGAGAAAGTAAGGGATGGGAGAGGGGAGAGAGAGAGTAGGGGATGTGGTGCAAGAGTACCTTAATAATTTAGTTCAAAGTCAGAGATAAAGAAGGCCTCAAGGTCATGCAAAGAAAATTAGAGGGATGAAATACATCAATAGGGTTTTCAAGTCAATTGGGAAGTATTGAAGCCTATAATGGGTTTTGACTCTACAAATCCTAGAAATTGCTAAAAGTCCTCAATGGACCAAATTTTATTTGTAAGGGGGGACCAATAGAGTCCTTGGGTTAAATTGGCATGTTTAGGGTCTAGAGAGTTTAATGATTATAAAAGATCAAAATGAGTAGGTTAATGGTCATTTTGTTTAAAAGAGTTCAATAAATTGTATATTGGAATTTTGAATTTTCAAAACCCAACAACTAGTTTTGATATAGAGGGAAATGAAGTTTTTATTGTTTTAAGAATTAAAACCTTCAAAAAAACCAATGAGAGTTGGTTGAAACAATTTGAAGAAGTTATTTGGAAGCTTTTATATATGTAAGAATCAGGTGTATGGAGGGGGGCAGTGAGATTGGGTGTAGATTGGAGAATTATAGCAATAAAACTATTGGATTGCAAATCGACTCATTGTTTTAGAATTCCAATTTGAATTTTTTGATTTCCATATACATTTGTTGGGGGTTCTTGATCATTATAATACTCAGTGGATGAGTTTCTCATTCTTTTGGATTGATTGTTGTAATTGTTGTTGAGCCTTGCATTTCCTTTTAAACTGTTACTGCTATAGTTAGGTTTTAGGGGATGAAAGTCATCCATGAATAGTTTGAAGGTCTTATATTCATGGGTGACAAATTATAACATGTATTATATGTATTTTTAACCATGCATATGCAGAATTAAGCCAAATTAAGTGATCACAGTGAAGGAAAGTAGTGAAATGGTGGATCGGGTATGAAATAGCTGACCTGGTCAAACAAGGAGTATATTTTATGTTTGAGGACATATTAACATGTTGGATAGAAGGTGATTTGATTACCAATTGAGTGTAGGGTTGTATGGAAACTAGATTTTGAGAAGGCCCTACGGATTAAGGGTTTTGAAGACAAATTTGGGGGTTTTGCATTTGCAGGGTACTGGAGCCTAATTCCTTCAGGATTTGATAATTTCAAGACATAGCTAAGTATTGTCTAGGAATTGAAGTCATTAGGAGGAGTCTTTCTTGTACTTTTTAAAATTGGTTGATTTGTGTATTAAAATAGGGCATCTGTTATAGATAGTGGGTTGGTCCAAAGAAGTCATATAAAAGCTTTTGATATGTTGAGGAACTCCATAAAGGGTATCTAAAAATATCATTATATTGCCAAGTGTCTTGAGAAAAGGTAGGATTTTTTACATTTCAAGAATGCAACAGGGTTAGTGTGTAGAATAGTGAGCTTTTGGGGTTCAGTTTGAAGACCTTGTGAAGTAGGAGCCTAGGATTGGGTTGGAATGCTGGAAGAAATTGAACACAAGAAAAGTGAAGACTAAAAAATCAATTACATCTCTTAGGATCCTTGGGAATAGCCTTGTTAAAGTCAAATTCTTTTGAAACACTCAAGGGTTTGGGTAGGCTAGAGTGCCTAAACATCTAAAATTTATTAAGTCTACTTATGTATTTGATACCACCACCATTCCCTCTACATCAAGTGGTATTAGAGCGAGTTAAGGTCTTGTGGAAGTGTAATTGGTCTTGTGAAGCTAGTTCTTGAATCCCTTAGTAGCCCTTGTAGTTGAACTATCCTGGGAGGAGTAGCCCTATAGTAGATTCTTGTACGAAGTTGATCAGGCAGCCATGTCTAAAGGAGAAGAAGAGATTCCTACCAGGTTGACAAATATGGAGTTGGAAAAGATAGTGAAAGAACAAGTGGTAGATAACAAAAATTTAAGGGCATCATTAGACCAAAGGAACAAAGAGAATGCTGAAAAAGATAGATTGATAAAGTCTATGATGGAGAGGCTATCAACACTAGAGAAGAAGGATAAAAGCATTAGATTGGATGAAGAACTTAGAGATGAAGAAGAGGAAGGAGAACCCAAAGAAGAAGAAGAAGAAGACCTTGAGGAAGTAAGGATGGCTAAGTTGGAAAAAGCCATAAGGAATGGAGATAGAAGGGTAAGGAAAAACTTACTTATGTATGGAGGGAAGATGGATGATGAAGAACTAATAGATTGGTTCAGAGCAATTGAAAATTGCTTTGAGTGTGAAGGGATAGAAGAGAAGGAAAAAGTGAAGATAGCAAAGTCCAAGTTGAAGGGACATGTTTTGTTGTGGTGGGATTGTATTCAGGCAGGCAGATGGAAGAATGGTAGACCCAAACTCACATCTTGGTACACTATGGTGGAGAAGATGAAGGAAATTTTTTTTCCAAAAGATTATGGAGTACAGTTGTACAAGAAGATCAAGGATTTCAAGAAAAAAGAGATGGATGTAAAAAAGTACAGTGAGGAATTCCAAAAGCTTGACATTAGAGTGAATCATGAGGAAGAGATGGAAGAAAAGATTGCAAGATATATGGGGGGACTGAGGTTCAATAGCCAGGATGAACTTAGCCTTGCTACCTCGAGGATGGTTGATGAATGTTATCAGTTAGCCTTGAAGGCTGAAGAGAAGATAAAGAGATGGCAAGAGAAGCAAAGCAAAAATAGAGGTGGATCTTCCATGAGAGGAAGAAGGGGAAGAGGTACTACTAATTCTTAGAATTAGAATGACAAAGACAAATAAAAAAAATTTTTAGAATCAAGAGGGGGTTATAGAGGTGGAAGAAGTGGAGGAAGAGGAAATGGAGTATTCACAGGAAGATGCTTCACTTGCAATAAAGTAGGCCATTAGTCCTTTTGGTGTTTTGAATGGCAGGAAGAAAAATGGAGAGATAGAAGAGTGAACTTGGTTAATGAAAGGCCAAGGAAGGATGAGTAGAAAGAACCCATTAAAATTCTTCTAGAAGAAGAAGAGTGCTTACTGATGGGAAGAAACAATCAAATACCAAAAGATCTAGACATATTCAGATCAAATTGTCTCATTCAATGCAAGATATGCAAGTTTATAATTGATTCAGGGGCAAGTAATAATGTGTTATCTTATGAGGTTGTTAAGAAATTGAATTTGAAAACTTTTGGACATGCTGCTCCTTATTATGCTACCTGGGTCAATGAGAATAAAAAATTGTTGGTTAAGGATCAACTGATGGTTGAGTTTTCAGTTTGTGGGCATCTCATTATGGGAAGATCTTGGCAATGTTCAAGGAGAGTCATGCATAATGGCTATGAAAATACATATGTAGTTCAAAAAGGAAAGGTAAAGTGTAAGTTGCATCCATTGGCGAGGAGTCATAAGGAATCTATACTGATGTGTTTTGGTAGAGATGTTCCAGTGCAGGATCAGGGTACTCCATAGGATGATACTAGTTGGGGTTTGAAATAATACCAAGTGAAGAAGCAAGACAATTCAAGGGAGGTAGGGCTTTTTGAAAATTCCTTTGTATTGGTGGGGACAGTAAAGTGTCCTATTGAAAGATATGCAAATGAAGTGGAAGGGCTGGCCAAGAAAAATCTTATGGAGTTTGTGCAGTAGTCTAGAGTCCAACAACAACAATGTCATGTGAGAAGACAATCTAATGCAAGAACCTTTTTATCTAAGACTTGGTGTATGAATGCAAGAACCTGGATGAAGGAGCAGGTCACTTTAGGGAACTATTTTATTCCTCAATAGCAGAAGAGTGCAAGGAGCAATATGTCACAAAAATGGGATAAATCTCAAGACAATAGTCTTTTTCATGGTGGGGAGTATGGTGCAATAGCACCTCAAGAATTTGGCTAAAATTCAAAGATAAAGAAGGCCTCAAGGTCATCCAAAGCAAATTAAAGGGATGAAATACATCAACAGGGTTTTCAAGTCAATTGGGAAGTATTGAAGCCTATAATGGCTTTTGACTCTACAAATCCTAAAAATTGCTAAAAGTCCTCAATGGACAAAATTTTATTTGTAAGAGGGGACCAATAGAGTCCTTGTGTTAAATTGGCATGTTTAGGGTCTAAGAGAGTTTAATGATGATAAAAGATCAAAATGAGTAGGTTAGTGGTCGTTTTGTTTAAAAGAGTTCAATAAATTGTATGTTGGAATTTTTAATTTTCAAAACCCAACAAATAGTTTGGATTTAGAGGGAAATGAAGTTTTTATTGTTTTAAGCATTAAACCCTTCAAACCAATTGATGAGAGTTGGTTGAAATAGTTTGAAGAAGTTATTTGGAAGCTTTTATGTAAGTAATAATTAGGTGTACGCATGGGGGCAATGAGATTGGGTGTAGATTGGTGAGTTAAAACAATAAAACTATTGGATTACAACTCAACTCATTTTTTTAGAATTCCAATTTGAATGTTTTGATTTCCATATACATCTATTGGGGGTTCTTGATCATTATAATACTCAGTGGATGAGTTTCTCATTCTTTTGGATTGACTGCTGTAATTGTTGTTGAGCCATGCATTTCCTTTTTAACTGTTACTACTACATTTAGGTTTAGGGGATGAAAGTCATCCATGAATAGTTTGAAGGCCTTATATTCATGGGTGAAAAATTATAACATGCATTGTATGTATGTTTAACCGTGCATATGTAGAATTAAGCTGGATCAAGTGATCATAGTGAAGGAAAGCAGTGAAATGATGGATTGAGTATAATAGTAGCTGGCCTGGTCAAACAAGGAGTATATTTTATGTTTAAAGATGTATTAACATGTTGGATAGAAGGTGATTTGATTACCAATTGAGTGTAGGGTTGTGTGGAAATTGGATTTTTTGAAGGCCCTAAGGAGTAAGGATTTCAAAGATAAATTTGGGGGTTTTGCATTTGTAGGGTACTAGAACCTAATTCCTTTGGGATTTAATCATTTCAAGACATAAATAAGTACTGTCTAGGAGTTGGAGTCATTAGGAGGACTCTTTCTTGTACTTCCTTTGTTAAATTGGCTGATTTGTGTATTAAAACATGGCATCTATTATAGATAGTGGGTTGGTCCAAAGAAGTCATATAAAAGATTTTCATATGTTGAGGAACTCCATAAAGGATATCTAAAAATATCATTATATTGCAAAGTGTCTTGAGAAAAGGTAGGATTATTTACATTTCAAGAATGTAGAAGGCTTAGTGGGCAAAATATTGAGCTTTTGGGGTTTAGTTTAAACACCTTGTGAAGCAAGAGCCTAGGATTGGGTTGGAATGCTAAAAGACATTGAACACAAGAAAAGTGAAGACTAACAAGTAAATTACATCTCTTAGGATCCTTGGGAATAGACTTGTTAACGTTAAGTTCTTTTGAAACAATCAAGGGTTTGGGTAGGCTAAAGTGCCTAAACCGCTAAATTTTATTAAGTGTACTTGTGTATTTGATACCACCACCATTCCCTCTGGATCAGAATGGGAGAGAGTGAAAGTGAGAGAGAGAGAGTAGGGCTAGCATATAGAGAGTACAAAATGGGACTGAGAGATCGAGAGTAGGGGATGGGGGAGAGAGAGAGTAGGCAGTGGGAGAGCAAGAGAGAGAGGAGGATGGGAGTGTGTGTGAGAGAGAGAGTAGGGTAAGTAGAGGGGAGAGAGAGGGGGGAATGGGAGTGTGTGTGTGAAAGAGAGTAGGGGATGGGAGAGGGGAGAGAGTAGCTTGACAGAGAGTAGCCTATGAGAGAGAGTAGGAAGTGGGAGAGGGAGAGAGAGGGGGGATGAGAGTGTGTGTAAGAGAGAGAGTAAGGCATGAGAGAGAGTGTGAGAGAGAATAGGGGTGGAGGAGAGAGAGTAGAGAGGGAGAGAGAGTGAGAGAAAGAGTAGGTGATGGGAGAGGGAGTGGGAGAGGGAGAGAGGGGGTGATGGGAGTGTGTGTGAGAGAGAAGAGAGAGGGGGATGGGAGTGCGTGTCTATGAAAGAGAGAGTAGGGGATAGGAGAGGGGAGAGAGATAGTGAGAGAGAGTAGGTGGTGGGAGAGGGAGAGAGAGAGGGGGGATGAGAGTGTGTGTAAGAGAGAGAGAGTAGGGGATGGGAGAGAGAGTAGGAGGTGGCAGAGAGAGAGTAAAAAATGGGAGAGAGAGAGCGAGAGTAGGGAATGGGAGAGAGTGTAAGAGAGAGAGTAGGGGGTGGTAGAGAGAGTAGGGGATGGGAGAGAGAGTGAGAGTAGGAGATGGGAGAGAGAGAGAGAGTAGGTGGTGGGAGAAGGAGAGCAAGAGAGAGAGGAGGATGAGAGTGTACAAGTGAGAGAGAGAGAGAGAGTAGGGGATGGGAGAGGGGAGAGAGTAGGAGATGGGACGAGAGAGATAGAGGGGGGATGGGAGTGTGTGTGTGAAAGAGAGAGTAGGGGATGTAAGAGGGGGGAGAGAGTAGGGGATGAGAGAGTATGCAATGGGAGAGGGAGTAGGAGAGGGAGAGAGAGGGGTAATGGAAATGTGTGTAAGAGAGAGAGTAAGAGATGGGAGAGAGTGTGAAAATGTGAGAGAGATTGGGGTGGTTGAGAGAGAGTAGAGAGGGAGGGAGTGAGAGTGAGAGAGAGTAGGCGGTGGGAGAGGAAGTGGGAGAGGGAGAGCAAGTGAGATATATAGAAGGGGATGGGAGAGGAGAGAGATAGAGAAAGAGAGGGAGATGAGTGTGTGTGTTTGTGAAAGAGAGAGTAGGGGATGGAAGAGGGGAGAGAGATAGAGAGAGAGTAGGCAATGGGAGAGGGAGTGGGAGAGAGAGAGGGAGAGAGAGAGGGGATGGGAGTGTGTGTAAGATAGAGAGTAGGGGATGGGAGAGAGTGAGAGAGAGAGAGTAGGGGTGACAGAGAGAGTGGGGGATGGGAGAGAGAGTAGAGAGGGAGAGAGGGAGAGAGAGAGAGAGAGAGAGAGAGAGAGAGAGAGAGAGAGAGAGAGAGAGAATAGGCAGTGGGAGAGGGAGAGAGAGAGGGGGATGGGAGTGTTTGTGAGAGATCTACAGAGTAGGGGAGGGGAGAGGAGAGACAAAGGGGGATGGGAGTGTGTGGCTGTGTGAAAGAGAGAGAGAGTAGGGGATGGGAAAGGGTGGGGAGAGAGAGAGTAGGGGATGAGAGAGAGAGATAATAGGGAATGGGAGAGGGAGTTGGAGAGGGGGAGAGAGGGGGAATGGAAGTGCATGTGAGAGATCTAGAGGGTAGGGGATGGGAGAGGAGAGAGAGGGGGGGTGTGAGTGTCTGTCTGTGAAAGAGAGAGAGTAGGGGATGAGAGAGGGGAGAAAGAGTAGCCTAAGAGAGAGAGTAGCAGATGGGAGAGAGAGAGTAGGTGGTGGGAGAGGGAGTGGGAGAGGGGGAGAGAGAGGGGGGATGGGAGTGTGTGTAAGAGAGATTAGGGGATAGGAGAGAGTGTGAGAGTGTGAGAGAGAGTAGGGGGTGGCTGAGAGAGAGAACATAATGGGAGAGAGAGAGTGAGAGTCAGGGATGGGAGAGAGAGAGTAGGCAGTGAGAGAGGGAGTGGGAGAGGGTGAGTAAGAGAGAGAGAGAGGAAGATGAGAGTGTGTGTGAGAGAGAGTAGGGGATGGAAGAGGGGGGAGAGAGAGTAGCTAGAGAGAGAGAGTAGGGGATGGGAGAGAGAGAGTAAATGATGGGAGAGGGAGAGCGAGAGAGAGTAGGGGATGGGAGAGGAGAGAGAGAAAGAGAGAGAGAGTGTAGGGGATGGGAGAGGAGAGAGTGAGAGAGTAGGGGATGGGAGACCTAAGAGAGAGTGAGAGAGAGTAGGGGATGGGAGAGAGAGAGGGTGAGAGAGAGTAGGTGATGGGAGAGAGAGTAGGAGAGGGAGAGTGAGAGAGAGTAGGGGATGGGAGAGAGAGAGTAGGTGGTGGGAGGGAGAGAGAGAGAGGGTGGGACAGAGTGTGAGAGAGTAAGGGATGGGAGAGGAGAGAGGGTGAGAGAGTAGAGGATGGGAGAGAGAGAGCAGGTAGTGAGACAAGTAGAGCAAGAGAGAGAGTAGGGGATGGAAGAGGGGAGAGAGAGTAGGGAGAGAGAGAGTGGGGGATGGGAGGGGGGCAAGAGAGTAGGCAGTGGGAGAGAGAGAGCAGGGATGAGAGTGTGTGAGACAAAGAGTAGGGGATGATAGAGGAGAGAGGGTGAGAGAGAGAGTAGGTAGTGGGAGAGGGAGAGAAAAAGAGAGAGTAGGGGATGGGAGAGGAGAGAGAGTAAGAGAGAAAGTAGGGGATGGGAGAGGAGAGAGAGAGTGAGAGAGAGTAGGGGATGGGAGAGGGTAGAGAATGAGAGAGTAGGGGATGGAAGAGAGAGAGTGAGAGAGAGTAGGCAATGGGAGAGGGAGTAGGAGAGGGAGAGAGAGTAGGAGATGGGAGAGAGAGTAGGTGGTGGGAAAGGGAGTAGGAGAGGGAGAATATGAGAGAGCGTAGGGGATGGGAGAGGAGAGAGAGAGCGAGAGAGAGTAGGGGATGGGAGAGGAGAGAGAGAGTGAGAGAGAGGAGGGGATGGGAGACTTGAGAGAGAGTGAGAGAGAGTAGGGGATGGGAGAGAGAGAGTGAGAGAGAGTAGGTAGTGGGAGAGGGAGTAGGAGAGGGAGAGCAAGAGAGAGTAGGGGATGAGAGAGAGAGTAGGTGGTGGGAGAGGGAGAGAGAGATGGGGGATGAGAGTGTGTGAGAGAGAGAATAGGGGATGGGAGAGGAGAGAGGGTGAGAGAGAGAAGGGGATGGGAGAGAGAGATAAGTGGTGGGAGAGGGAGAGAGAGAGTAGAGGATTGGAGATAGTAGAGAGTAGGGAGAGAGAGCTAGTAGGGGATGGGAGAGGGGAGAGAGATAATGGGTAGTGGGAGAGAGAGAGGGGGATAGGAGTTTGTGAGATAGAGAGAGTAAGGGATGGGAGAGGAGAGAGGGTGAGAGAGAGTAGGTGGTGGGAGAGGGAGAGCGAGAGAGAGAGAGTAGGGGATGGGAGAGGAGAGAGAGCGAGAGATAGTAGGGGATGAGAGGAGAGAGAGAGAGAGTAGGGGATATAAGAGGAGAGAGATGAGAGAGTAGGGGATGGGAGAGGAGAGAGAGAGTAGGGGATGGGAGATGGTGGGATAGGGAGAGATTTATTTTCACATAGTGTGTATGCTTTATAGTGCATTCGCGCTATAGTGCATACACACTATGTGAAATCATCAAAAAATGGTCATAAATCAAGTTTGGGTCCCTTTGATCCATATTCTACTTTTTGTCTATTGTGCATTCTATAGTTTCGACAGAAAACATGAGTTTCAAGCCGTTGGAAGTTAGAAAACACTATTTGAAGACTTTTTGAAGCTAGCAAACACCAAATTCAATCATTGGATATGCTATTTGAAGGCTTTTTGAATATTCTTTCTATAGAAATGGTTAGTGCAGTCCTTTTTAGATATTGTTTGTTAATATATAGAGACAAATTTGATTATAATTTGACATGTTGTTTAATATATAGTGAGCTGATTAAAATTTGTATGTTTTAATGAATTGTTATTTGGAAATGGTTAGAAATTTGGCAAGTTGTTTAATATATATTGTGTATTCGTTGAAATAATTATAATTTTTATATGGATTTGAATTATTTTTAATTTACAAATTGTAAGTAATTCATATGTTTGAATAATTTGACATATAGAAATCATCACCATGCCAAGGAAGAATCCAAAAACTCAAACAAAGGAAGAGAGAGAGATAGATTTGGCAATTAAAAGAGATAAAATGAAACTACTACGTTGACAAAGAAAATTGCAAAGAAATAATTAAGAATTGACTTTTGAAGAGGAACAAGAACCATTGATACAAAGAAACAAAGAGCTAGAATTGGAAAGACAAAGAGAATGAATAAGACTATTATGCTCAAGAAGACAACTAAATTGTGAAGCTACACCATCTTCCAATGTTGGAGTCATATCATCCTCTCATGTTGAAAAGATGCTAAGTTGTAGATCTAACTCCATCATGTCATGTTGAAGGCAGAACAAAAACATATCAAGTAGGTGATATTACATCTTTTGCATCTTATTACCAAGGCACATCATCTTTGGTTCAAGGTACGCAAAACACTCAACCTTATGCTAATGTTCAAAATGTTGAGAGAATGGAAGAGATTATAACACCTTCTAGAATTCATTTTAGAAGACCAAAATATTTGATTGATATTAATACTAACATTTTGAAATCAATGCCTGACAAGATTAGCAAGCGTACTTGTCAAAGAAAATTTTATTGTATGTGGAGATTGGTCTGCCTCACAATAGGTGTGTAATAATCATGCTCAAGGCCATGATTAGGAATAGTGTATTCAATCTAAGAATTATTTTTCCCACAATGAGGTGAATTTAATCTTGTCAACCTAGGGATGTATACTTGAAATGGTCGACAAAGTATGTGCACTAGGTCTCTTAATAAGTCATTATGCTTATGTTGCAGGAAAGTAAAATGCAAGGCAAAGAACCTATACTATTATTCTAGGAAACTAACATGTTTAAATATTTACTCAAACGAATACTGGAAATGCAATGAAATGCTAACATATTTTCCAACTTAGTTCATCTACTATAACTATTCTCATAGATGTTGCGGGAACATTCATAAAGTATGATGCTACAGAAAGGAACTTACAACTTCTACTTATAATAATAGAAATGCTTGAAAATAAATCTATACTACTCTAATCCACCTCCCAAGTGGGCACCCTCGATTGGCTTTTACTAATCTACTAATGCAGGATAGAAGCCAAAAACTATTTCATTATGTTTTAGAAATTCATTACATGGGAACAATACATAGAACTATAAAAACAACTCACTGCAAAAGTTAACAGTTTATTTTCATAAACTTTCTCCCTCTAACCCTAACACATTTGGTCCAATCTGTATATATAGAAGATCAACACTTATTCCAAAATAGAAGAGCAAACAAACTAGCTACAAATCCCCAAGCAAAAAAGAAGGAAAGATAACAACTCGAGGTAGGAAGAAAAGATAATTGCTCAAGGAAAGAATAATAAAGTCTAAACAACTGCTTGACATAATAATAAATGTAGAGAATGTAGTAAGTCTTCATAGCTCCTCCATACTTACAACTGTGTCCTTTGGTACCATTATGATTTTTCTCCACCATGGTTAAACCTCAATGTTCTTTTCTCCTTGAATGCTGTTGGCTGTCTTCAATGTTCATCTTTGAATTCTTCCAATCATTTTCATCTTCATTGCTAACAGGTTAGTTATAATGCAAATATATTTGAAAATAAACATTATCAAATTACATTCAAATATAAGAACACACATTATGATAATTATATAAAATACTACATCATATATATAATATTGGCAAAATATGACATACTATCTATCCATATGTTAATCATTGGTTTAGGTAAACATAAGTCCACAAATTTCATGATAAAAATAAAATAGAGTGTTCAATAAAGTGTTTAAAACTATCATAAAATAGAGGCAATAATTAGCCTGATCATCTGCCTCATAGTAAATTGATGCTTGTCCTCAAGCATTACATTTCCTAATTAGCAACCTGAATTCCCCAACTTTAGTCCTTCCTTTCCTGCTACTCTTGAAGGTATAATAGAATCCTCATGTTCTTTCCCAAACCTCCTTTCTATTGTCCTCCTATAACTTTTCGAGTCTATCAACATTAATATCACATAGGGGCCACATGAGCATTGGAGGTTTCATAGTGAGTGGGCACCATAGTTTTGGTCTAGCCTATTTCCCTAACTTTAGATACTTGGAGCTCGGTGAAGGGCAGCCTCCAAATTGATGGGACTATGTGGCTTTGACCTTTTAAGTGACTAGGGTAATCTATCTCATCTACTTCTAGCACCATCTATAGCTCTCTAGAAGGAAAAGTAGGGTAAGTTCTCATAATCAATGTAGGCCTTGGTTTTGGCAACAAAGATTCTATCCTTTACTCCTTTATTCTTATCACCATAAGTTAATCTAAACCAATCCCTAAGAACTTCTTCTAGTTTACTGCTCTTAGCTCTTAATGGAAAGGGCTCTGTTCTTTCCTCATCTCTATAATTATTCAATTTCCTATCATAATTTTCTCCATTAGAGATCTAGGACATCAAAGCCCTCAAATTTATATCCCCTATATAGAGTAAAGGATTCCATTGGGTTTTTGATGGGATTATAAAATTGTGCACATATAATTCACAGAGAAAATTGCTACCAGGATGGAAAAGTCTGGTATAAACCATAAAATTCCTAGGCTGATTTTAATTCTACATTTATATCCTTAAGGGTTAGCATAAGTTAGAATAAAATAAATTTTTCTTTTAAACAGAGAGCATAAATCCATGGCAATGGTCTACAAGAAAGTGCTTGATCAACCAATTTGAGGGCATGATCCATCCTTTTTTTTTGATTTGCTAATTAATCTTTCAAATATGTAATATCTGCCCTTAGAGACACTATGTCTTTCTTCATTCTTTTCCTCTCTTCTTCCCATAGGGCTGCAACAAACATATGTTGTCCAAACAATTGGAAAAGGAGTTTCTGCAGGATAATGGAACCGCTATCCTCTTCATAGTTTCTTTTCCTCTTTCTCTATTCCCTCCATAAATGTTCTATGAAATCAATAAGCCATGTTGATTTATAGGGAACTAGGGTAGTATTTGGATAAACTTTCTCAGGAACTATTTCATCTCTATAGCTTGAGGTACCTGGTTGGCCTATTGAGGTATCATTTTGATTTTTATTGACTTCAACCCTACATTCCTCATTAGGGTTTTTAGAAATGTTTGTAATTTTAGGATGAGGAGTAGAGTGGTCAGGTACAATCTGTACTAGGGATTCTTTAGTAGATGGCTTGGATGAAGTGGCTTCTTTAGAAATTTTTCCTCTCATTCTAGGACTTCTTCTTACAAGGGTTTCTTCTGGTATCACAACCTTCTGCCTACCTCTTCCTTTTGCTATCTTTATTGTAGAAGTAAGTACTACAGGATCCATCTTAGTTCTCTTTTTCCTCACAATTGTAGGGTTTGGCTTTTCTTTTACTGGAGCAGAGATCTCTTCTTGCAATGTCCATTTTCTCTTTGCTTGGCTAGAGGTAGGTTTCTGGTAAATAGGTAAAGGCACAATCTCTTGCACATTCTCTTCCACATTTTCTTGTACATTGCCTTGCACATTTTTGGCTTCAGCCTCTTGAGTGCTTTGCTCAGTAGGTTCATTAATGAGAACTACATTCTCCTCACTAAGATGTTCATTAAGGGTAGTCTTGGGTTGTAAGGTTTTAGCTTGGAAAAATTCTACCCATGACATGGGAGAAACATCCTTAAGTGATCTTTTTATGAGTAATTTAATTATGGCATGATGGGTGATAGAATTGTCCTTTTCCTTTTGGGTTTCTTCAACAATAATACACAACATGTTGTACAAGAAATTGTGAAGCTTTATTGGATGATTATGACTTATACAACTGAGCAATTTAAAATGATGTGCATGTAAATATGAAAATCTACCTTCACATGTGAGGTACCTAATAATGTGCATGGCCAACTCACTATTTGGTGATAGAAGAGACATTCTTTTGCAACCTTGCTCGGTAATATCCAACTAAGGATCAGACAGTATGACAAACTAAGCTTTGGCTGATCTTGCATCATGCGTATTAGGATAATGTTCTCCTATTGCTAGTAACCTAGTTAGCTCTACTATTCACTCTTTTGTAGCAACCATCATTAAACCCCATACATAAGCTTCTCCTTCATCAAACATCCTTGTGAATTCTATGGCTGCTTCTTCATCAAATGCAGTTAAACTTAAGAAATACCCTAACCAATCACATGCATTAAATTTCCTTACTGCCTCTACATCTAAGAAAAAAATCATATGCTCCACTAGTTCTCATTGCTGCAATTGTCCACCCAATTCTGCTTAACACTTTCCTTGTTTGCACTACTTGCACTATTTCCTCCTTATGAATTTAGGTTTATTTTGTTGTTTTAGAAACCCATTTTCACATTTCATTTGATAGGTAATTAATGTCATAACAATTTTTTATGAGCAATAATATGGATTTAATGAGAGTAAATCATGGATGTGTGTGAAATTTTTTTGAAAATGGGATTCATATCACTTAAAATTTAAATACAAGTCACATCATAGCTTGGCAATAAAATCATTCAAGAATAAGGGGTACGACACCTAGACACTTTTGTACTTATGACAATTGAATTCCATCAATAAAGAAAATATGGAGATTTGGAAAATCTTTACAAATAAATAGGAATGCCATTGGGTTTAACCTTCCTTGTCCCCTACAAAATATGGACAAGTTTCCACACTTGTCAGACTTAGTATAGGGTATGGAACTAGCATAATGTCGCCATAATATAAAGAATGCAGTATTAGATATAATCAACAAAATTTGCATACTATAAATGAATAATAATTTGAAAATCTTATCTCTATTAATTGATCATCACACATACCCAAAAGGTGGCAAAAGTTACATCGATAGTGATAGCATCCATTATCAAACTTACGATGTTTATTGAAAGCATTAGAAAATGATAACGTGGAAGATGGGTGGGTGGAAGGTAAAGAAATGAGATGAGGTGGATAAAGAAGAAATAAGAAAGTGAATGGATAAGTTTGGAACTTTATCTGAGTGTAAAGTTTTTATTATGAGCATGCACAAAGAAATTAGTGTTGAAGAGCGACAGATAGAAGGTTAACACCTTTGGCTGCAAGAAGAGTTACCTGATGTGTTTTTGAATTTGGCTACTAAAACTACTGCAAGAAGTCCTCTTTTGTTTGGGATCATTTATATTACTTGAGTCTCTGACCATTGACTAATAATTTAAAAGGAACTAGATTAATGGTAGTTAATTGGACAATTCCATTGTCAAAGACATGATTAATTTCATATGGACCCAGCCATCGTGTCTATAGTTTGCTTGGCATATCTTTAAATCTGGAATCATTCTTTTCACTATTAAGTGCCAAATAATGTTCTTAACACCTTATCAAAACCTTTTCAAGATTCATCATTGCTTTCTAAAAGGTGACTCCAAATGTTGTGAAATCATCCATATATATTTCCATAAAATCATGTGATATATTAACAAATATGCTAATAACAGCTCATTAGAATGTTGCAGGAACATTACATAGACCAAATGACAAAACATAATATGCAAAAGTACCCCATGGGCATGTGAATGTGGTTTTGTCTTGGTCTTTAGGAGCAATACTGATTTGATTATAACCACTATACCCATCTAGAAAAGAGAAATACTTCTTTCCAGCTAGAGTGTCTAGAACTTGGTCTATAAATGGTAAAGGAAAGTGATCCTTTTTGGTGGCCTTGTTCAATTCTCTATAATCTACACAAATTCATTATTTTCCTCCCTTTTTGGGCACTATGACCAAGGGTGACACCCATCTACTATTAGATACAGGATAAATTAAACAAGCATCAAGTAATCTTTGCAATTTAGTTTTAACTATTTCTCTAAGGCTTGGATTTATCTTTCTTTGGGATTGACAGAGTGGTAGACACCCTTTATTGATGTATATCCTATGGGTGCACAATGTAGGACTCAACCCTTTCATATCACCAGAGTCCTATGCAAAGGTTTTTTCATGCCTTTAAAGCAACTTTGTTAACTATTCCATTTATGTTGGTGTTAATTTGGGATTAGCATGGAGATTATGACCTTTAGATAGTTAAATAGTAGTAGTAGACTCTATCATAACAGCTTTAGAGATTGGACTTGCTTCTAATTCACACGGTAAGAGTGGATGAAGAATGTTAGGTTCTTTGAGCAGAGTACAATTCTCACCACATTCCTCATATATGATTAATTCCAACACAAAACTTTCAAATACATCTTTTTCTACCACACAAATATTAGTAAGAATACTCTGAAGTACTGAATCTTCCTCCTGTAGCTCTAGAAAGGATTGTTTATGTAACATCATGAGTTTTACTATAGAATTTAACTCATCTTCTTCATCCCCTAAATCTAGCCAAATAGATGTGCTCAAATTTGGTAATGGTTGTGTTAGAGGATATAAATAAAATTTCTTTGTTGCTTGGCCATTAGATATGGCCATATTCCCTAATCTACAACTTATATTTGCATCAGCTATAGCTAACCATGGTCAACCTAGGATGATAGGGTAACAAGATAGATTAACTTTGCGGGGTAGAATGATGAAGTCTATAGGATACTCTAGAAAGTCCAAGGTTACAACTATGTTTTCTATCATCCCATCAAGGGTGATAGTAGAACTATCTACAAGTTACAAAATTTTTGGAGTAGCCCTTAATCCTTCTATCTTAAACTTCTTCATAATGTCCTTAGTCATGACATTTATAGCGACACCAAGATCTATTAAAGCATTTTTAATAGACTGCCCATTTATGCTCACATCCACAACTGGACTACCTAGATTAGAATATTTTGGTTTGATCAATTTTTCTAACATAATGTCAGACAATTGCCCCAAAACATGGACTATGGTGGGGTCCTTTTTCTTCCTTCCAAGCTTCTTTAGGCAGGCATCTCTAATGGCTTTTCCATAGAATGGAACATCTTTAATGTCTTGGAACAGGGGTATTTGGACATGCATGTTCTTCAATTGATGAACACTACAAAAGGTTGTTCATCTATTTGTATAGGTTTATTTTGCATAAGCTTTTTTGGAAAAGGAGGTTCTACTGGTATTTGAGCTTGGGTTGTAATAGTGACATTGGTTAGTGATTGAGGGTTTTGATGTTACAGGAGTATCTGGTATTTCAGTTATAAGAGGCAGTTTAGGTGATGGTAAAGTTATACCAGATCTCTGATGTATATCTACAACACTCAGAGCATAAGCAGGATATTGCTAAGCATCAACACTATACATGGATTGCTATGGCTATTGGCTATTTGGATTTGGCTAAGGTTGTATAGGTAACTATGTCTACTTTTGAGTTCTAGGATTTGCCAGTGTTGGCATTAGAGTAGGTTGTTGAACTAGAGGTGATAATTGTGGAGTATTGGTATTTTGGTTAGGCCACTATTGAGAACCCCCTCCATTGGCTCTTAGACTTCCAATTCCCTTGGGGTGATTGCCACTATTGAGACCCCCTCCATTGGCTCGTAGACTTCCAATTCCCTTGGGGTGATTGCCATTGGTTCTGCTGGTTTTACCATTGGTTCTACTAGTTTTACCAATAGTTTTGTTGGTCCTACCATTAGTTATTCTATTGGTTAGGCTAGGATGGTTGGGAATTCTAAGGCCATTGGGGTTGTTGTGGATTTTTTTGCCAAGCATTATTCCAATTAGGTTGATATTGTGGAGGACCTTGGAAATTATAGTTTTGCCATTGATTACCATATGAATTTGAATTTTTCAAAGGGTCTTGAGGCATACCTTGACATTGGGCCCATGGCTGGTGTTGAGCAACAAAAAATACTTTCTCATCATCTCCATCTATCTTGAGGTACTCAGCTGGAAGATGCTGGTTCTCCATGTTTGCAACTAGTTTGCATTGGCAATCCTTCTTTCGCTTCTGGCAATGAGGGTAGTATTCAAATAGTTGTAACTTAGCTTCCACATACTTCTTCTTTGTAGTCATTGTGTAAATATGTGTAGTGACATCATTTATGATGTTCTGCTTGAAATCTGACAATAGGTTTGATATCTTGAGCTTTGAAATACCTTGGCTGATTCCTTTAATAACTATAGAATGAAGTCCTCATCCTTTCTTCATGGTTGACCTTGAATAGTTTTGATAGATCTTCTTGAGGTCATCCCAAGAAGCTTGATATAAATCACCACCAGCCATCAGTTCTAGTGCTTCTAGACAATTATCATTCACACCTCTCAGAGAGACTAGCTTTTGTGAATCCTAGGACAACACATGTTGAGGGTTCTTTTGCAGTGTATAAAAAAAATATGAAACATAGTCTTACAATGTTTCTTCCTCTTTTTGTGATATCCTAAAGACATCATCTCCTCTTGAACCAAATGCTTTGCAATACTCTTTATATTTATCCAAAAATAGAGTTTTCATTTCATCCCAAGTTCCTGCTACATTGGCTCCTAAGCCCATGAACCATTGTAGAGCTAACTCTTTCAATGTTGCTGCAAATAATTTGAGCTTATGGGCATCAGTGTTGTAGTCAAAATTATGATAGAGTATGTAAAATTCAAACAAGAAAGTATCAGGGTCAAGAACTTTGGAAGGGCCATAGAACTTTGGAAGAGTAGCTGCAAGGCCATAGAACTTTGGAAGAGTAGCTACAGATATATTCTTGAGATTATCAGTATTTATGAGAATTGGGAGAGGAAATGGAAAAGTAGGTTGTGCCATTATCGAAAGTATTAGATTATGAGGTTGCTACTGAAAAGGAACATTAGGTACTGGATTATTAACAACTGGTGGATTTAAAGTAGTATTATCAAGGAAACTAGCCAAAATTTTAGCAAAACATTGAAGACAACTTGTATCTATAGGTTCTTCTTGAGGATGATTCTATAGGTAAAATAGGGCTCATGTCTTCAAAAGATAACTCAACTTCTTCTTCTTCAATTTCTTCATTGAAATCAATAGACTCTCATGGAAGAAATCTGCCATATTCATCTTGTCATCTTCATCTTTGATGCATGCAATTGAATTCTTCACATTGGTGAAAGAAGCTTTAAAATTAGAAATTTCTAAAAACTTTATCTAAGAACTATGACTCAAGAATGTTCCTAGCTTGACACCATCCCTGACTCAAGGCCATGCTTAGGAATAGTGTATTCAATCTAAGGATTATTTTTCTCACTATGAGGTGCATTTAATCTTGTCAACCCAAGGACACATACTTGAAATGGTCAGCATAGTATGTGGACTAGGTCTCTTAATGAGTAATTATGCTTAAGCTGTAGGAAAGTAGAATGCAAGGAAAAGAACCTACACTATTTCTATAGGAAACTAACATGTTTAACTCTTGATTGAAATGAATACTAGAAATGCAATGAAATGCTAACATATGTTCCAACTTAGTTCATCTACTATAACTTTTCTCATAGATGCTCCAAGAACATTCAAAAAGTATGATGCTATAGGAAAGAACTTACAACTTCTACTTGCAATACTAGAAATGTTTGAAAATAAAGCTATACAACTCTAATCTAATCTACCTCCCAAGTGGCCCCCCTTCATTGGCTCCTACTAATCTACTAACATAGGATAGAAGCCAAAAACTATTTCATTACTTTTCAAACATTCATTACATGAGAACAATACATAGAATTGTAAAAACAACTCACTGCAAAAGTTAACAGTTTGTTTTCATAAACTTTCTCCCTCTAACCCTAACACAATTGGTCTGATCCCTATGTATAGAAGACCAATTCTTATTCTAAAATAGAAGAGAAAAAAATACTAGCTACAAATCTGTAGGCAAAAAAGAAAGAAATATAACAACTCAAGGTAGGAAGAAAAATAACGACTCAAGGTAGGAATAATAAATTCTAAACAACTACTTGACATAATAATAAATGCAGAGAATGTAGTAAGTCTTCACAACTCCTCCATACTAAAAGTAGCATCCTTTGGTACCATTATGATTTTTCTCCATGGTGGCTAAAACTCAACATTCTTTTCTCCTTGAATGCTATTGGCTATCTTCAATGTTCATCTTTGAATTCTTCCAATCATCTTTAGCTTCATTGCTACTAGGTTAGTTATAATGTAAAGATATTTGCAAATTATTATTATTAAATTAAATTCAAATATAAGAACACACATTCTGATAATTATATGAAATACTACATCATATATATAATATTGGCAAAAGATGACATAGTATCTACCCATAGGTTAATCATTGGTTTAGGTAAACATAAGTTCACAAATGTTCTGATGAAAATAAAACTATCATAAAATAGAGGCAATAATTAGCCTCATTAGAGATTATTATTTGAAGAATTAAATATTATAGGTCAATGCCAATTATTTGTTGAAATGATGAAGAATTTAAAATTTAGGCCTATCATGAAGATTCTTGGGCTAAGAACGATGGACAATTCAAATGAAAAAAGTATTGTAAAGAATCTAATGAGTGCTTATGACAAAGTGGGTTCTAAATTATGCACCAAAGATAGAAATATCACAAGATGAGTACTTACATTGCCCAAATGAAGAATGCTTGACTCATGAGAAAGATAAGTAAAATATTTAAAATTGGTAGAGGTACTCTAAGGAGAGCCACGATAGGGTGTGAGAGATTGGAAGATTCAACAAAAAATGAGTTATTGACATTTAGCAGTTGACTATTACAAAAGGATAAAAAAATTAGTCAAGCTTTGAAATCATTGATCGAAGATTTTTAGAAAATTAACACACGTGTTTCTCCTAATCAAAGAGATGTTGTAAGAAGGAGGATTGGTAGCCAAAATCACAACCCACATGCAAAACATTTTTTGGACTCAACTTAGACACAATTTTTTGCAAAATTTATTGGTATGTATCCTCAAATTTGAATAAGTCAAAGATTTTTTGAGATGGGTAAACCTTTTTATGTGAAGATAAATCAAACATCCACAACTTCTTGTTGTAGGATACATATTGAAATTTCTAACCATTTTGATGTTTTTAGGCATATATGTGTTTTTTTGCATTCTAAGTTTGTTTTGTAGAATTGTGATATGAATGAGCCACCAAGATCTTCAAGGCAATTCATATCCAACATTTTGTGTGAAATAGGGGATGGCCAAAAATTTTACAAGACATCATGCTTGGATGGTACATGCTTATTTGGTGGTTTTTTGCAACTTTTATCAACTTGCGAGCATATGGATAGTACACATGCAATTGGAAATGAAATAGTAGATTATGAAAAATTTAAGACAGTGACATATGCTCTATTTGATGGGAAATAGGGTAAAAAATGTGATTTAATCATTGAAAAGATTCTAGTGTATGAGTTCATGAAGTTTTTTTGTGAAAAGATTATTACGAGTATGCAAGGCATACATATAGAGCTCGATGGCTAGATTTGCAATTCAAGTTGTGTTAGGATACATTTCCACTGCATACCATTGTTTCAGTTGTAGACTTCGCAGATAGCTACACACTACCACCACAAAATGAGGTGCAAGAAAAGTATTATACTTCTCAACAAGTTTCCATATTTTTTCACATAACATTCATGGATTCACCTGCAAGTACAGAGAATGATAGTAAGATTTTGAGGGAGTACCATTTTTCTATCAGTGATGATCGATCATATTTTATGGAGTTTAAACATGGTTGTTTTCAACTATTTTATTGACATTTGGCTAACATAGGCATACCATATCATTAGCACATTATTTGGTCAGAAATTTTCCTATCTCAATTCAAGAATGCATGGATGTTCTATTGGTTGAGCAAGATGCATAGGTTGTGTAGAATTCAATATATGTTGAATTTCACAGAGGTTGGTCATGGAAATGGAGAGCATGATGGTGCAAGAAAATGCATCAAAATTGCCTTAGTTCATGAAGAACTAAAGTACAATGATGGAGTAATATTGATAGATGCAAAATCCATCATCTAGTGGTGTAACACTACAATGGGTCTAGGTAAGGAAGGTGAGTCTATGGTTCATAGATTTTTTTGGTTGATAAATAATACTAACATTGCACGATATGAGGATTTTTGCACACTAATAGGATTGAGTGAGTTGTACTCTTTTAGAAGCTTTGATGCAAGTTCATGGAGTATCGACACATGAAAAATGGCATGCTATTGTCCATCATGTGCAAAGGAAAATTGGGATAACTGTGAGTCGACTGAATGGGTGGACAAATGGGATATACAAGTTTTGGACCCAATTGACACCTATTGTCCCCCACAAGCACTGGAAATGGTAGAGATGAATTCATCTATTGATTTTGACTACTTGTCTGATCTAGTGCAACCTGATAATATATATATTTATATATCTTTGTAATTTCAATATGTAACTTGATAACTTTTACCTAAGTATTTTTTAAATTAATGACTAAATTTTGTACATTTATCACTGGAGGCCATGTTTTTTCTATTATTGCACTTGAAGACAATGAAGAAGGGACAAATTATTATTTGTGTCATTGTGTCCAAGCCAAATAAAAATTGGATCACTCAGTTAAATATGGTAACGGTTTAGAGTACCGTATCAATGCAGTGGTTGTAACTGGCACATGGCTTAGATGATATTCTATGAAGAACCCTAACTTGTGGTTATTCAAGGATTGGAAAATAGAGAGGAAGATTCTTTATTATTTGAACCTTGTTGTTGCATCAAATGTCCACTTGATAAAATATGGTGGAAAACCACATAATAAAACTCTTTGAAAGTTTGTGATTCAGACCACGAGGCAATACTTGAGACATTAAAATGTAGAGAAGATCTAGTTGGTTCATTAGATTGAATAGGGAGAGAGGGAGAGAGAGAAAGAGTGGTAAATTGGATCCTTGGTGTCATTATAAGCTAGGATACCAAATTGAACCAAAGGTCAAATTTGAGGAATTTGAGTTATTTTGTATGCAATAAGGATTTTGTAGGTCTTTAGATAGACTCAAATGCCTTGGGGTCTTTGGGAAAATATTTAGGTGTCTTAGAAATGTTAGGTGGGGTGCATGAATCCTAGTGGTTTAGTCCTAGAAATGTTGCATCAAGTCCAAGTCTGAAGTCTTGAATCCATTTTACTTGTTTTACCTTAATTGGCCTAGTTGAGGGCAAGTGTCCCTAAAGTCATATTTTGATCCAAGTTTCCCAAGAGCCCTAGGAAAAGGGAAGGACCTTAGTAGAGTGGATTCCACTTTTATAAGTAAAGGTCATCATAGGTGTGATAGCTGGGGTGTAGGAAGTCACAATGTATTTGGAAGAGTCATTTATTGGTCTAGGTGATTGGCAATGTATTGTCATGTTGTGATTTTTTTCTTTTTGGGTGCATAGGGTGTTCCTAAAATGTTGGAATGGTACATTGGGGGAAGTTTAAAGCCCAAGAATGCCTCGGGAAGACCAAATAATGGTCTTGGTGAAGGAATTACAAAAAGAGCAAAAAAAGAAAAAAAATGCTAAGTTGCTAGTCACTTGTGTAAAAGTGTTGTGCAACTTTTATTAGAAAACAAGTTAACTTGTTTAAGTGGATAGCCTATTTAAGGTTGGAAGAACATGAACCAAGGGTTGGAAGTCATTGTTTTGTATAGCATTGCACTACTATAGCCTACTAGGTCTACAAGCCCCAACTAGCCCTCAAATGTTATCCTCTTGCATTTTTCTCCACATTTTCCCATAACATCAAGAAAATAAATTGAATATTAGGATACCCATTTGGCTTCTCTATAACATATAAAAAAGGTGAGGTATGGTTGTTTTGGACCAAGAATCTACTGTTACACTATGGGCCACTTTTTAAACATAAAAACCCCTCCATTTACAAAGGAACTATATAGAATAATTATCTATGAACCCTACAACTTGTTAAAGTACCTTGATATGATCCTAAAGTGAGGATTCTTCAATTGGATTGTACCCATCAACTCTCTATATGTTCTTTTTATGAAACCCTCACCAAACAAGGCAAAAAACTAGGGTCTCTTCAAATCTGACCAAGAAATCACTGACAGTACTTGTTAGTTGATTCTTAGAAGGTTTTAATGGTTTTTAGAGCCATTTCATCAAGTCCTAGGTGTATAGGAAGTTAGTTGTCAAAAATTGTCAAGCAAAATTGCAAAAATACTGACAACTTTGCAATATGGTTGCAAAAATGATTGTATGTTGGCATAACCATTTGAAATATGATTATGATCATTGAATACATATAGGAAATTTTTATATATTTTGTACATGGAGAGGACAACATGATGGTACAGACTGGTGAGCATATTGCATGAACAAATCTTTGATTTTCTGCCATTTTCACTATTTTTCTGTGTTGTGCAGAACTATATGGATTGGGAGAAGGGATCAGTTGACATATTTGGATAGGTTGATGAAGTAGGCTTCATTTTTTTTTGGTTTGAAGGATTTATCTTTCCATTTGTTCAAGTTATTACATTTTTTGTTAAAGTTGCTTGTTTGGGGTTGAATTCGAGGGTTTTGGAAAGCATGTGCCTCCAACTTGCAATCCCACGATTGGAATTTGATGCTACTTGGAGGAATGCAAGTTAGGGGAGTTTATTTTGATATGGTAGATTTTCAAGCTTGGAGGAGAAGGTTTCATATTTATAGTAGCTAGCCCTAGGCTAAACATCCCTATGTGTTCAGCACAAATTTGTAGGAGAAGTGGTGATTAGACTTCAAAACCAACTAATCTAACCTAGGAAAAGGATGAAATGGAGATGTGGTATGGGGAGGAAGAGTTCCATGTAGTGTTTCTGGTTGTATGAACCCATTTCCTAACACTTGTTTTAGAAAGCCAACCTAATTAGGCCTATTAGGTTTGTGAACCAAGTGGGAGTTAGAGCATGCTGGAGTAGGTTCAACCCAAGATATTTTGAAGTCTTCAAGAACTTAGCAAAGGATATTTGAAAAGGTAATTTTTTTGATACCTCATTTGGAAAGTTTGGAAGTTAGCCATATAGAATTGAAAATTGACCTACTAGGATTTCTAGGCTTGATTTTGGGAATTTGGTATTTTGGGGGTGTTAGAACCCTAAAAGTACATGAATCTCTGTGGTATGAGCCTAGTGATGTTGATCCTAGCCTAAGTTTGGAGTTTGGAAACCAGATTTCACATTTTTTCTTAATTGGCCTAGTTGAGGGCTAGTGTCCCTAAAACCTATAATTGACCCAAGTTTGCTAAGAGCTCTAGAGAAGGGGAAAGACCTTAGAAAAGTGGAGTCCACTTGGAGAGATAGTGGTCTGCATTGGGTAAAGACTAGTAAGCCTAATTGGCATCTTGTAGTGGGTTAGGTGCTACTAGGCACTTAGGAAGCTTTTGGTGAAAGAATGCTATAAGCTCTGCATCAGAAAGAATGTGACAATGACTATCTACAAAAATTCATCTAAATAAATAAAAACTTCAAATTGGACCTAGGTGTGGTAGTATGTGTATTTGGTACAGGGCACCAAGGCAAATAGGTAGGGATCCTAGTTGTAAATTAGGAACAAGGTTGCAAAATGATGTAATAAGACCAAGATGTAATGTCAATTGGACTCTTGGTGCCATTATAAGCCAGAGTGCCAAATTGAACCAAGGGGTCAAAAATGTGCAATATAGGTGATTTTTCAATTAAAAAAAGACTTTTATGTTTCTTAGAAGGTTCTAAAGGTCCTTAGGATCATTGGGTTCAATTTTAGGCATCTAGGAGTTAAGATGTCCAAAATTGCAAAAATGCTGACAACTTTGCAATTTTGTTGAAAAACCAAGTGTACGTTACAACCACCATTTGAAATGTGGTTATAACCATTAGAATGGAAGCATATATGTATGATATGACCATAAAAGCCTAAGAGGGTGATGGTTGCATGGATTTGATCTCGTTTGGAGCAATAAAAATCTAATTTTCTGCCATTTTATCTGTGTTTTGCTATTGTACAGATATGTACAGATTGCCACATGTGAAAATTTGATATTTTTTGATTTTGAAGTATCTTTCATTTTAATTTGGTTTGAGGTTTTTCTCTATTCATTTGTGTAAGATATTGACATTTTATTGAGGGCTATCTGGTTAAGCCTGTAAATTGACTAGATTGCACTTATGGCCTTGTAACTTGCAACCCAATGGTGGGACCTTGATGCCATTTGGTGGGAAGCAATTTAGGGGTGTATTCTTACATATGGTAGAGTAGCAAGAGTAGAAAAGTTGGTTTTCTATTTTTTCTTGCAGGCCCTAGGCTAAACGTCGTCATGTATTCAACCCAGTTTTGAACATGAATTGGGGTAAAACTTCCAAAATTTCTGTAATGACCTAGGTGAGGGGTGGAATGGATTGTTGGCATGGTGAGGAAGAGTTCCAATTGGTTGTGCTAGTTCTATGACCCCATCTCTTGACACTTGCTTTGGAAAGCTAGCCTAATTAGGCCTATTAGGATTGTGAGCTTAGTTGGTGTTTGGCTATGCTAGAGTAGGATCAGCCCATGAAACTTTGAAATCTTCAAGAGTCTAGAAAAGGGTATCCAGAAAGGTGTTTTTTTGCGACACTATTTGGGGAGTTTGGGAGTTAACCTTGGAAAACTAAAAACTGACCTACTAGGATTTCTAGTCTTAAAATTGGGAAAAAGGGTTTATATTTTGGTTTTCATATTTTTCTTACCTACTTAGGCTAGAATAAATAATCCATGGTTTTCAAAGAAAGACACCATTTTATATGGTTAAGATACTTTATGCAATTTATAAGCTTTAGTTGCTCATTAGGAAAATTTTGGATTTTTAATGTTTTTGGTCAAGAAATCCTAGGACTAAGTTGTTTTTAGTTGGTTTTAAGTATGTTGGAACCTTTTCCAAGTCCTAGAAGTGGAATCAAGAGAAAAATGTAAAAATTGCACTTTTTGTGCAAAGTTGCATTGTTGAAAGTTGTAAAAGTTGCTCAAATTTGCAACTTCATGGGAAAAGGGTTATAACTATTAAAATATTGGTTCTAACCATTAAAATATACATAGGATATATATATATATATATACACACACACCTCATTTGTGAGGTCTGGAGGGCATTAATATACGAATTGGAAGAAGTTGCAAAGAAATAAATTTAGTTTCGACTAGTTTTTACTATTGTTTGCATGATGCAAAAAATGTACAAAAAATTATATGAGACATGATGAATTTTTGAGCTAGATATTTGAATTAGCTTTCTGTTTCTTCTTGTCTCATCATTCTATGTGTTTTCTAACTCAAGTTATTACCTTTTTAGTGAAACTAGATTTTTAGGACAACATTTTGGTGCACACAACAAAAATTGGCCTCAAATTGCAATTTCATTGGTTGAAATTTCATGACCACTTGGGAAATGGTAGTTAGTAGGGTCCTTTTTAAGATTCTATGGTTTCAAGATTGGAGGACATGTTTTTTGATTTTTCCAATAAAGCCCTAGGTCAAGTACCATGAAGGATTTGACCTCTTGTAGCGTGTTGATTTGTAAACAACAAGAGTTTGGGAATTGGTGAAGGGCTAAGCATTTGAAAATAAGTTATTTTATTATTTTTGAACCTTCTTAATGATTGAGTTCATTTCCATGAACCCATTTCCTATTGGTTTCTTTGTAAACCAATCATCTACTTGACTAGGACATGTTTGAGAACTGACAATCTCCATTTAAACTGAAGTGTCCATTTAAAGGTAGCAATGAGATTTTTGTTGTTCTATTAAGATCATTAATATATTTTGATTCAAAATTTGAGGGATCATGCCCAAATTGAGTATCCTAGCTTCTCAAGTCCTATAAGTGCAAAGTTGCAATGTTGCTCAAAAAGTTGCTTGAGCAACTTTTGTAATTTTTGCAAAAAAGTTGCAAATGAAAGTTTGGGAAGTTGTATCCATGCTTGAGTATATGAGCATGGGAAACATTTTTTTGAAGGTTATAAGGTTTCCAGTTAGATTTTCATTTTAAAGCAACTTTTACAACTTTTGTAATTTTGGACAAAAAGTGCAACTAATGCAAAGTTCACTAGATTTCACTTCTACGACTTGGAAAAGGTTTCAAACTATTAAAAGAAAACTAAAAACACATAATCCTAGGCTATCTTGACCAAAAAATCAAAAAGACTCAATTTGGCCTAAATAGCAATTTTTGCTCATATCTTGCGCAAAGTGGCCTAGGCATACATATCTTGCTCATATCTCTCTCACCATTTGTCGTGGGATAGAACTATCTATTCTATTAGCTTCAAGTGGTTGGGTAAACCCTACCCCAAGCTTGTCTCATCTTGTTGAGTGCTTGAACATTCTAGGGCATGCCAAACTGAAACGTCCCTAAGGGTCACTAAATGCCATAAAGCAGTGATATTTGATGGGGCACATCTTGGAGCACGTGTGAGGTATGGATGCAATTCTAAGTCCTATAGGACCATGTTGTAGAGACCTATAGTAACCTCTCTCTCTTTTTGGAGATCTTACTCTATTTTAATTTTGTGACACCATCTTGGGTGATGCTGAAACTCATAGTGTTGACCAACACAAAGTTTCCAACTACCAAATCTCGCTCACTATTCATCATGAGATCGAACTATCTGTTCCATTAGCTTTGAGTGGCTGGGTAAACCCTAGTCCCATGTTTTTCTATTCCCATTGAGTGCTTGAATTTTCTCAGGCACACCAAACAAAAATGTCCCTAAGGGTCACTAAATGCCATAGAGCATGAATTTTTGACAAGGCATATCTCAAAGCTCGTGCAAGGTATGGATGCAATTCTAGGTCCTATAAGACCATGTTGCAAAGACCTACACTAACCTCTCTCACTTTTTGGAGATCTTACTCCATTTTGATTTTGTGACTCCATCTCGGATGATGTTGAAACTTGTAGTGTTGGCCAGTACAAAGTATCCAACTGTCAAATCTCCCTACCATTCATCATAAGATCAAACTATCTATTCCATTAGCTCCAAGTGGCCAAGAAAACCCTAGCCCCAAGTTAGTCCCATCCTATTGAGTGCTCAAACATTCTTAGGCATGCCAAACTAAAACCTCCATAAGGGTCACTAAATGCCATAGGGAAATGATCTTTGTTGGGGCATATCTTAGAGTTCGTGTGAGGTATGGATGTGATTCTAGATCCTATAGGATCGTGTTGTGGATAACTACAATAACCTCTCTCACTTTTTGGAGATCTCACTCTATTTTGATTTTGCGATGCCATATCAGGTGATGCTGAAACTCATAGTGTTGCCTAGTACAAAGTTGCCAACTGCCAAATATCCCTTACTGTTAATTGTGGGATCAAACTGTCTATTTAATTAGCTTTGAGTGGCCAGGTAAACCCTATCCCGAAGCTTGTCCAGTCCCATTGAGCACTCAAACATTCTCAGGCAAGTCAAACTGAAATGCCTCTAAGGGTCACTAAATGCCATAGGGCAACAATCTTTGAGGGGGCATATATTGGAGCTCATGCAAGGTATGTATGTGATTTTAGGTCCTATAGGATCGTACTATGGAGATCTACAATAACCTCTCTCACTTTTTGGAGATCTTACTCTATTTTAATTTTGTGATGCCATCTCAGGTGATGCTGAAACTTGTAGTGTTGGCTAGTACAAAGTTGCCAACTGCCAAATGTCCCTCACCATTCATTGTGGGATCAAAATATCTATTCTATTAGCTCTGAGTGCCTAGGTAAACTCTATCCCAAATCTCATCTCTTTTTGTTGAGTGCTCAAACATTCTTGAGCACGCTGAACCAAAATGTCCCTAAGGGTCACTAAATGCCTTAGGGTAGTGATCTTTGACAGGACATATCTCAGAGCTCCTACAAGGTATGGACGCAATTTTACGTCCTATAGAACCATGTACAAAGACCTACAATAACCTCTCTCTTTTTTTGGGGATCTTATTTTGTTTTGATTTTGTAATGCCATCTCAAATGATGCTTAAACTTGTAGTGTTGCCCAGTACAAAGTTTCCAACCGCCAAATCTCCCTCACCATTCATCATGGGATCAAACTGTCTATTCCATTAGCTCCAAGTGGCTAGTTAAACCCTAGTCCCAAGCTCATCCAGTCCCATTGAGCACTTGAATGTTCTCAGGCATGCCAAACCAAAATGTCCCTAAGGGTCACTAATTGCCAGAGGGAAGTGATCTTTGATAGGGCATATCTCAAAGATTGTGCAAGGTATGGATGCCATTCTAGGTCTTATAAGACAGTGTTGTGGAGATCTATAATAACCTTTCTCATTTTTTGGAGATGTTAATCCATTTCTATTTTTTGACATCATCTTGGTTGATGCTAAAACTCGCAGTGTTGGCTAGTGCAAAGTTGCCAACTACCAAATCTCCCTCACCATTCATCACAAGATCAAAATGTCTATTTTGTTAACTCTGAGTGTTTAGGTAAACTCTAGCCCCAAGATCATCCCATCTCATTGAGTGCTTGAACATTCTTGAGCATGCAAAACTGAAACATCCCTAAGGGACTAAGTGCCATTGGGCAGTGATCTTTGACAAGGCATATCTCAGAGCTCGTAGGAGGTATGGATGTGATTCTAGGTCTTATAGGACTATGTTGTGGAGACCTACAATAAATATCTCACTTTTTAGAGATCTTACTCTATTTTGATTTTGTGATGCCATGAGACTCATAGTATTGGCAAGTACAATGTTGCCAACTACCAAATCTCCCTCACCATTTGCTGTGGGATCAAACTATCTATTCTGTTAGCTTTGGGTGGCTAGGTAAACCCTAACCTGACACTTGTACTATCCCATTGAGCACTCAAATGTTTTTGGGCATGCCAAACTAAAATGTTCCTAAGGGTCACCAAATGCCATAGGGAAGTGATCTTTGATGAGGCATATCTTAGAGCTCGTGCAAGGTATGTATGTGATTCCAGGTGCTGTAGAACCATGTTGTGGAGACCTACAATAAACTCTCTCAATTTTTGGTGATCTTACTCTATTTTGATTTTGCGATGCCATCTCGGTTGATGCTAAAACCTGTAGTTGGCCAATACAAAGTTGCCAATTGCCAAATCTCTCTCACCTTTTTTCATGGGATTAAACTATCTATTTTGTTAGCTCTAGGTGGCCAGGTATAGGCTAGCCCTAAGTTCAACACATCTTATTGAGTATTCAAACATTCTCAGGCACACCAAACTAAAACATCCCTAAGGGTCACTAAATGCCATAGGGCAACGATCTTTGATGGGGCATATCTCAGAGCTCATGCAAGGTATGGATGTGATTCTAGGTAATATAGGACTCTGTTGTGTAGACCTACAATAACTTCTCTCAATTTTTGGAGATCTTACTCTATTTTGATTTTGTGATGCCATCTCGGGTGATGCTGAAACTCATAGTGTTGGCTAGTACAAACTTTCCAACTACCAAATCTCCCTCATCGTTCATTGTAGGATTGAACTATCTATTTTGTCAGCTTTGCATGGTTGGGTAAACCCTAATCCCAAGCTCATCTTGTCCTATTGAGCACTTGAATGTTCTTAGGCACCCAAACTAAAATGAACCTAAGGGTCACTAAATGCCATAGGGCAATGATCTTTGACAGGGCATATCTCAGAGCTCTTGCGAGGTATGGATGCAATTCTAGGTCCTATAAGATAGTGTTGCAGAGACCTACAATGAACTCTTTCTCTCTCTTTGGAGATCTCACTCCATTTTGATTTTTCAACACCATCTTGGGTGATGCTAAAACTCATAGTGTTGGCTAGTACAAAGCTGCCAACTACCAAATCTCCCTCATCATTCATTGTGGGATCAAACTATTTATTTTGTTAGCTCCAAGTGGCCAGGTAAACCCTAGCCCCAAGCTCTTCCCGTCACATTGAGTGCTCAAAAATTTGCAAGCATGCCAAACTAAAACATTCCTAAGGGTCACTAAATGCCATAAGGTAGTGATCTTTTATGGTGCATATCTTGAAGCTCGTGTGAGGTATGAATGCGATTCTAGGTCCTATAAGACCATGTTACAGAGACCTACCTTAACATCTCTCTTTTAAGATATCTTACTCCATTTTGATTTTACAATGCCATCTTGAATGATGCTAAAGCTTGTAGTGTTGGCTAGTACAATGTTGAAAATTGCCATATCTCCCTCACCATTTATCATGGGATCAAACTATCTATTCTATTAGCTCGTAGTAGCCAGGTACATCCTAGCCCCAAGCTCATCCTGTCATGTTGAGCACTTGAATGTCCTCAAGCACGCTGAACTGAAATGTCGCTAAGGATCACTAATTACCATGGGGAAGCAATCTTTGATAGAGCATATCTTAGAGCTCATGTGAGGAATGGATGCAATTCTAGGTCTTATAGGACCATATTGTGGAGACCTACAATAACCTCTCTCATTTTTTGGAGATCTTACTCTATTTTTATTTTGTGACACCATCTCAGGTGATGCTAAAACTCGTATTGCTGGCCCCTTCATTGCGGGATTGAATTATCTATTTTGTTAGCTCTGTGTGGCTAGGTAAACCCTAGCCCTAAGCTTGTCTCATCCCATTGAACATTTGAACATTCTCAGGCATGATGAATTGAAATGTCCCTAAGGGTCAGTAAATGCCACAGGGAAACAATCTTTGACAGAGCATATTTTGGAGCTTGTGCAAGGTATGGATGGAATTTTAGGTCCTATAGGACCATGTTGTAGAGGCATACAATAATATCTCTTTCTTTTTGGAGATCTTACTTTGTTTTGATTTTGTGATGCCATCTCGAGTGATGCTGAAACTCGTAGTGTTGGCTAGTACAATGTTTCCAACTGCCAAATCTCCCTCATCAATCATCGTGAGATCAAATTGTCTATTTTGTTAGCTCTAGGTGGTTAGGTAAACCCTAGCCCCAAGGTCATCCTATCCTGTTGAGCACTCAAACATTCTTAGGCATGCCAAACCGAAATGTCCCTATGGGTGACGAAATGCCATAGGCCAATGATCTTTGATAGGGCATATCTTAGAGCTCATGCAAGACATGGATGCAATTTGAGGTGCTATAGAACCATGTTGTAGAGAACAACAATAAACTCTATCATTTTTTGGTGATCTTACTCCATTTTGATTTTGTGATGCCATCTTAGGTGATGCAAAAACTTGTAGTTTTGGCCAGTACAAAGTTGCCAACTGCCAAATCTCTCTCACCTTTCATTGTGGGATTGAACTATCTATTTTGTTAGCTCTAGATGGTTGGGTAAATCTTAGCCCCAAGCTCATCCCATCTTGTTGAGTGCTCAAAAATTCTTAGGCATGCCAAATTGAGATGTCCCTAAGGGTCACTAAATGCCATAGGGTAGTGATCTTTGATGGGGCATATCTTGGAGCTTGTGAGAGGTATGGATGTGATTCTAGGTCCTATAAGACCATGTTGTGGATAACTACAATAACCTCTCTCACTTTTTGGAGATCTTATTCTACTTTGATTTTACAATGCCATCTCGGGTGATGCTGTAACTCGTAGTGTTGGCCAGTACAAAGTTGCCAACTGCCAAATCTCCCTCACCATTCATCATGGGATCAAACTATCTATTTTGTTAGCTACATGTGGCTAGGTAAACACTAGTCCCAAAAATGTCTAGTCCCATTGAGCACTCAAATATTCTCAGGCACACCAAACCAAAATGTCCTTGAGGGTCACTAAATGCCATAGGGAATCGATCTTTGATGGGTCATATCTCAGAGCTCGTGTGAGGTATGGATGTAATTCTAGGTCCTATAAGAATATGTTGTAGAGATCTATAATAAACCCTCTCAATTTTTTAAGATCTTACTCTATTTTGATTTTGTGATGCCATCTAAGGTGATGCTAAAAATTATAGTGTTGGGCAGTACAAAGTTGCCAACTGCCAAATCTCCCTCACTGTTTATCGTGGGATCAAATTGTCTATTTTGTTAGCTATGGGTGGTTGGGTAAATCCTAGCCCCAAGCTTGTCCCATCATGTTGAGTGCTTGAACATTCTTGAGCATGCCAAACTGCAACATCCCTAAGGGTCACTAAATGTCATACGACAATGATATTTGATGGGGCATATCTTGAAGCTTGTGCAAGGTATGGATGTGATTCTAGGTCCTATAGGACCATGTTGCCAAGACCTATAATAACCTCTATCACTTTTCAGAGATCTTAGTCCATTTTGATTTTGTGATGCTATCTCAAGTGATGCTAAAACTCGTAATGTTGGCCAGTAAAAAGTTGCCAACTGCCAAATCTCCCTCACTGTTCATTGTGGGATTGAACTGTCTATTCCATTAACTCTAAGTGGTTGGTTAAACCATAGCTTGAAGCTTGTCCCATCCTATTAAGCACTCAAAAATTCTTGGGCACATTGAATGAAAATGTCCCTAAGGGTCACTAAATGCCATAGGGAAGCAATCTTTGGTAGGGCATATCTCAGAGCTCATGTGATGTATGAATGCAATTCTAGGTGCTATAAGACTGTGTTGCAAAAACTTACAATAACCTCTCTCAATTTTTGGTAATCTTACTCCATTTTGATTTTGTGATGCCATCTTGGGTGATGTTGAAACTTGTAGTGTTGGCCAGTAAAAAGTTGCCAACTACCAAATCTCTCTCATCTTTCGTCGTGGGATCAAACTATCTATTCTGTTAGCTTCGAGTACTTAAAATTTAAACAATAAAAACAAGATATATATTATGATGTTGGTACCCAATATAGAAACAGTTTAAAAATAATTTAATTAATGGTTTCAAACCACTTCAAACTTACTTTGCAAAGTTTAGAATCCACATTTGGTTTAACATCAAAATTCAGTGGTTGTCAAGATTGAAGTTCAGCCTCTAGTTTTAGTCTAAATTCAAAAGGCACAAGAGTCAATGTTCAAAAGATAAAATACATAATTTTTCTCAAATTCATGTGTGATGTCATTAAGGGAGATTCAAGCTAAGTGTTAAGAAGAAGAAAGACAGTGAATCTTTATACACAAAGCAATGGAAATTACATTTGTCTATCATGAGATGATCTCAGACATTGATAACTTATAGAGACTAAAAGTAGAAACTCAAGATATTTTCTTAAGATTCATGGTACCAGTTGTGAAGACCAAATTCATGAGGTATGCTGGGAAAATGGACTTAAAGAATATGCAAAACTATCACAGTTTGGAATAAGAGAATAAAGTGCATTGGCTACCATTAATATCATGAAAGGAACCAAAAACATTTATAGATTCACTCAACAAGCAGTGCAAATTTAAATACAAAGTAGATGAATCTAAAAATGCAAGGTATAATGATGTCAGGTTTCCAAAAGAGACACTCATTATTCTAGGATTTATTGATTATTCCCCATTTTTGATTGCCATGGCTAAATACAACAATGCAGATACACTCTTTCTTTATCACAACTTGTTTGTTTGAATATTGGTGGAGATTCAATAGAATGAATAAAGAGACTTGAGTACATTATCTCATGAATAGAATCACTCTAGAGTGATTAGCATCCAAATCTCCACCAATCCATTCACATGAAAGATTCATGTTAGTTGTCCCATCAAGTATGGGAAGATATAATAGAAAACAAAGCCATTCTATGATGACTAATCGAGATCCCCAGTCCCCTCTAAGAGGCACAAATCGGTTTGGTGGTTTTTAACACTAAAATGAAAATCATAGTTTATAATTTAACATTAAAAGGTAAGATTCAATGCCATCATCTCCATGTTCAAAACACTCACAAGTAGAAACATGAGTGTGAAGAATTGAAAATTCATATTCACCATTCAGTTGGTGCATCCTAGTTGAGAAGTTGGACTTAACATGAAGCCTCGGCAAGGAGGAGTCTCAGATTTCAATAAAAGAAAGAAGACTAATGCTCATCTTCTATTGTGAAGAGGCAAAATTTGCCAGGGAGAATTCAAAAATTTCATCATTCCATGGGAGAGTACTCCTGTACCAATAATTTGTTCACTAACATATGATAACCAATAATGTTATACATGAACAAACATATAATATACAAGGTTGCACAGGGAAATGGGTACTTAGGGTACGGGTATGAGTACAACTATTTTTTATAATAGGGGATGGGGGTACTTGGGTATGTCAAACTTTATTTTTAATTATACTTTCATATTTCTAGAAAACCTAAATTTATGAGTCATGACAACAATTTTTCAAATCAAGAATAGTGATAATGTTTGCAAATGTAACATAATGTTTTTAGTTTCAGATTTGTTATATGTTTGTAATAATAATTTATGATAAATGTTTAGATACATAACATACAAGGAAAACTTTTAAACATGAACAAGAAGATCATAAATCATATGACAATGACATATTGCAAATGATAAATTTTTGGCTTTAACACTGATAAAGTTTATCGTTGATTAATATTGTATCAAAATTTCAAACTAATTAGGTATTGAATTAATCTTGATAAAAAAATAACAGAGAAGGAAAAATTTAAATATGAACAAGATCATAAATCATATGATGATGACACATTGGAAATGATAAACTTATGCTTGAACAGTGTTAAATTGATTATTAATCAATATTCTATCAAAGTTTTGAATTGACTAGGTATTGAATTAAGCTTGATAAACAACGAGCTGATACACAAACAAAAAACCAAAATAAAAAAATGTAAACCTCAATCAAGGTCCTTAGCTATGATGCTCTCCACTGAGTACCCGATACTTGGGATACATGTACGCAGTGCTTGGGTACATGGGCAGGGGTGTGGGTACAAGTACCCATGCAACTTCATAATATATTATGATAACCAATAATGTCATACATGAATGTACATATAATATATTATGATAACCAATAATGTCATACATGAATGAACATATAATATATTATGATAACCAATAATGTCATATACAAATGAACATATAATGTATTATGATAACCAATAATGTCATACATGAACAAATGTATAATATAAAATGATAACCAATAATGCCATACATTAAAAAACACATAATATATTATGATAACCAATAATATCATACATGAACAAACATATCATATATTAACCAATAATGTCACAAGTCTAATAATTTCATGCATCAAATATATGTCATAAATCAAATATAAAATGTCATATATACATCAAATGTATATTGAATATGTCCACTGACATAAAATCCAACATATATGTACACTAATGCCTATACATGTGTGTCTATCAACTATATCTTCTCCTTCCCACAAGGGTAAGGAAACAAATTCCTAGAGGTCTTTGATCATCGTGTGGAGGGAGATGATGGGGATGATGGGGTCTTCCTCACACGCTCACTTGTGCTCTTGTTTAGGCTCTTCTCTAACTCGAGCTGATACAAAAAAAGTAGATATGAATAAATAATTATTATACATTGAAATCAAATATATGAACATAAAAAATTAATTATTTTCTTACCACCATCAAATAGTCACTACATACGTGCACCTCAAAGGCTCACAGATGATCGGGTATAACAAGGCCATATAAAAATTCAATCAATATAATCACTTATAAATAACATTAGAAATTTTGATACTAACTATTATAAACAACAACTAAAACCAAGATAATTCATTCATACCTCAGTAAATGGCTCTGAACTAGCCATCGTTGCAACAACTCCACGATTGATGAACTGCTAAAGATGAGGAGGGGTCTCAGATGTCAAGAGCCACATGTCATAACATGAAACATGAAACAAATATAATCAAATGAATTAAATTAACATGAAACAAATGTACCTCTATGAAGGCCATATCATGTCTAGGCTCGGAGTCCCTAGTGAATGTTGATAGTCCTGTAGAGAATTGATGCACATGTATAATTTTTTTATCAATCCTTCATATGATTACTCAATAAATATATGCATTAATTTAAATGATTAAATCAACACATTCCTCTGAACTCATTGATGGGACAAAAAATGGGGCCAGGGGATCTCTACTAGGGCTACTAGCACTCTTACCCTAAATTTTGAACAATGTCAATACAAGCTAATTAATTAGTCATTCACTATACATACGAAATGTGATCAGATTAGTTTATTATAATTGTAATTTACCTATGTGTCAATGCCAAATGTTCAACTCAGGAATTGATCAATGACTAGCCCATCATCCATACTATCTCCAGCATGACTGCCAAATGTGCATAAAGATCCACATGATGTGTACATGTGACCACGTTGCACAAAAGGCTCCTCCTCAACTAATGGACTTGTGCAATGAATAAGGGTCTCTGTCAAAGCATTAATAGTCCCTAGAATGCTGGCCTCTACATGTTCCTTCACAATTGAAGGAATAGTCAACATGCTCACCCTTTGGCATGATAACAGGTGCTCTAACTACATTAGGGTCACGATGTGCCCCCAACCTCTCAAATGATGACCCTCCACCTCTACCCTGAGATTCTAATATATCAAAATAATTGGGGATCTCCCCAAGGAAAAACTCACAATATAATTTCTTTAAGAAATACATTGGGACCTCATGATTATTGTGGGGAGGGGCATCAAAGATGATCCGCCATCTATCCCAAAAATTATTTCTAATACCACTGTGTATGCACCAATGGATGAAGAATAATTTAGTTGTCTCTCTAATAGTATTTGGTTCATCAGGCTTTCTAAACAATGCACAAATTCTACCTTTATATATATATATATATATATATATATATATATATATATATATATATATATATAGATTTTATAGCTTGATATGATAATTTTTTTGCATAATAATTTTTTTGTTCATCCCTCTTAACCTGCCAAATATCCAACTGACCAATAATAGAAGCTACATGGGTTTCATTTATTATGTTCTCTTGTATGCCAAGAGGAGGTCTTCCAATTGGTGCAGGTTGTAGAATTTATTGGTCTTGTTCTATAGGGTTTTGATTCTCATTTTGTGGAGGGTTTTTGTTTGGATCTTGTGGAGGGTTTTGGTCTGTTGTGGATTTTCCAGTTCATTATTCACATTTGCTAATAAGAAACCAATTGCGATCTAAATAAATAAATAAATTTAAAGAAAAATTTAAAAAAACCTACAAAACAATACAAAAACATATAAAACAATGCAAAAATAAGGGTAGACAACATACAACATGATCACGATCTCAAACTTCAATGATGAGGAGGCATTTTCAGGAGGCAGGTGGTGAAAATCTTCAAATCCTCAACTCTCATACATGCTATTGTGAGAACTTGCACAAAGAAGTTAAAATGGAATGGGCTGTAGGTTTACAACCCATTTAAAAAAAAAAATTGATTTAAAAAGTGTGTACACGCTATGGCTTGGGCAGCCCAAGCCATATCACATGTGTGCTACTTGCAAAAAGAAGTTAAAATGGAATGTGCTATGGGTTTGTAGCCCATTTATTAAAAAAAATGATTTAAAAAGTGCGTATGTGTGATGGCTTGGGCAGCCCAAGCCATAGCGTGTGTGTGCTATAGCGCGTATGTGCTTTATAAAAATTGAAAAAAATGTTGTCATGTTTTTGGGACCACAACTTGGTGCACTTACCCAGATCTTCCTTCTTGCTAGCTAGAACTGATGTTAGATGACTTCTACTAAATCACAATTCTAGTGATTACCATAGGGAACTATATTGAAATGGTTGAGTCGCCCAACTCATTGACTTGGGTGTCAACAACTTCATGATTATGGATTTCATTTTCAAGAGATTTATGTACCCATTGCCGCCTCATTTATTTTCTAACATTGTCATCTTTGGCTTTCTTTTCATCTTCTACTCTGCCTCTATTCATACAATTCTTGGCAAGATGCCCAAGTTCTATACAAACATAACATCTCTTTGTATTGTCTCTTTTCCTCATATGATGTTTCACATAGTTTTCTCCAATGTACCCAAACTCACCATAGTAGTGACATGTATGCCATGTTTTCTAATCCCATCCAAATATTTCTTTCACAATTTGTTCTACTGGGTTCCACTTCTTGGTCTTACACTCTAAAAATTTCTATCCTTGTTTGTTGTAATTGTGACACTTTTCTTCAAACTTAGATTTCCCTATGCATTTGCTTTCTCTATGACCATTCTTATTGCAATTGTAGCACTTTCTATTGAATTTTGGTTTGCCATTGCTCCAACATTTGTTTTATGTATGAGCTATCTGTTAGTGTTACAGATTGCATGTATAACACTATTCTAATTTGTTCTTCAAGATAAGAATATAATGATGAGTTCTTTTATATAACAATAACATACTAATAGAACTATATTATTTAATAGTATGATGATCAAGAATGCATGAATATGTTTAAGTAATCACCACTGATATGTATTGGAAGACTGAATTACATATGTGTTCACCATGTCTAATAATTAGTGGAGATAACATATTAATAGATGAGAGGGTTGACCATGAGTCATGAGTGATAGGTGTGACTCATACTTGAGTCACTTCTATTAGGCATGACTCAATAGTCACCCTCAATGATCTTTGCAATATTGATGGGAGAATTATAAACTCAATTTAATAAGATAGTAGATAACATAGGAAAAACTTCATTAATTTATTCATATACATTTTGTAATATATTTGCATATATATATATATATATACATGTATGTATAATATATATACATATATACATATACATATATAGATATACATATATACATATATATACATATACATACATAAATACACACACACACACACACACACACACACACACACATGAGTATATTTAAATATCTTAAACATATATGAATAACATAAATATCAACACATGAGTTATTAATAAATCTTCATAATTTATGTTCAACTAATCTATACATTAACACTTCCTCTAAGATTAGTAGGATAAACACACATAAGAAGTCTTTGACCAGAAGGCTTCTTTATAAAATGTTAGATAAATGTTGATTAATCAATAATAAGATATTCACCAACTTATATTTGACATTATGTAAGATGAGTGTTGGCCTATTAGAATATTAATCACATGATATTCACCAAGCACTCTTGAGTAATGGTCTATTAGAAAATCAACTGAATGATGTTCACCAAGTACTTAGTATGGTATTGGCCTATTAGAATATTAGGGAAAGATATTCACAAAGTACTAGAAAAATATCTATACAAGCAACTTGTTGATAATCAATTTAATGATATCCAATGCCTAGTTGTTGATTTATAAGATAAAGCCTTTACATGAAAAAATTACACCCAATCAATCATGCTACAAATTATTGTAAGGAATTCACTCTACATGAACTTCCCCCAATACAAGTGAAACCATTTTGAAGTCATAACTTCTTAACGATTAATTTAGGTTTCATAAATTTATATAATAAATGTAATGTACAATAATCAATTTCTCTAAGACATTTCCTTAGATTTTACAATCACACCAAGTTCTTTATGAAAGTCCACCTTTCTATTAGTAGGTGGTTTGGTAAGAGTGTCTACAATTTAATTCTCTATACTAATATATTTCAACTTGATTACATTCTTCTCAACCATATCTCAAACATAGTGGTATGGTATCTCAATGTGTTTTGATCTGTTATGAAACAGTAGATTAAGAGATAGTTTAATGCAGCTCTTGTTATCACAATAAATAGTAGTAAATGGAAGAGGCTTTCCAAATAATCCAAAGAGAATATTTCTCAACCATACAATTTCTCTTGCTCCCATGGATACAACTATGTACTCTACTTCTGTAGAACTCTATGCTACTAAAGAAAACTTTTGACTAAACCAAGATATCATTGTTGACCCCAAAGTAAAACAACATCCAAAATTGCTCTTACTATTCTCCAAATTTCCTACCGAGTCTAAGTTTATATATTTTCTTATATTTAGTTCAGTTTTAGTGTATTTGAGACCATATCCAATTGTACCACTAAGATACCTGAGAATGTGTTTTGTTGCTACTAAATGAGTTTTCTTAGTTTCACACATTAACTGACTAAAAGCCTTTACAAAATAATAGATGTTAGGTCTTCTATTTATCGAATACATTAAAGAACCAATTATTTGTCGATATAGAGTAGGATTGACATTCTCAAAATCTTATGTTGCTTCTTTTAGTTTCTTGACATTTGTTTCCATAGGAGTCTTCATTGCCTTGTTTTCCAACATGCAAAATATTCTGAGTAGGTCAAAAGTATAATTTTCTTGATTCAATAAGATTCCATTTGAATGCTACCATACTTCTAGTCCCAAGAAATAGTTTAGTATTCCTAAGCCCTTCATTTCAAATTCAAATATAGGATTTTATTTACATCTGTTAATAAGATGATCTTCTCTTGTAATCAAAAGATCACAAACATATAAAACCCTTATCATGATATCCCCTTGTATTACCTTGTAATATAAATTAGGATTTGCAATGTTTATAGAGAAACCAAGTTTAGTTAGGTGATGATCTATCTATTCATACGAAGCTCGGGGAACTTGTTTCAATCCATATATATTTTTTAATTTGCACACATGAGATTGATTATTGTGTACTTCAAATCCTTTAGGTTTTTCAAGTTAAACTTACTCTTCTATAATGCCATTAAAAAATGTAGTCTTTACATCCATTTGATGAATTTTCCATCCCTTTGATGTAGCAATGGATAAAATACTTCTGATAGAGGTATATTTGGCTATTGGAGAAAAAGTTTCCTCATAGTCTATTCCTTCTTTTTGAGAAAATCCTCTTGCTACAAACCTTTCTTTGTATTTGTTGATACTTCCATCTGTAGCATGTTTAATTTTAAATAGCCATTTTGAGGAGACAACTAATTTATTTTTGGGTCTCAGAACAATATCCAAAACATCACTCTTTGAGTATGGAATTATATTCTTCTTCATGGCATCTTTCCAATTTTGATGTTTTATTTCTTCTTTTACATCAAATTGTTCAGATTTGGAGATTTCAATCATTAATGCAATGTAACTAGAGTATATGTTAGGAAATTTTCTTTCCCTAATGAAATGTGAGGGAATGGAATTGTTCTCTTCAATTATCTTACTGGCCCATAGTGGTCTTTTCTTTTCCTCATAAGTGTGAGTAATGTCCATGTGTTCAATGGAGTTATCTTCCTCCATTAGAAACTTCCTCTCATTATCGGATTTTTGTTCTTCTACTGTCACTTCTGAATTTGATTTAGATTCATCCTTAGATCTTTTGAAAGTTAAATATTTATCAAATATTACATCTCAAATTAGTTAAATATTTATCAAATATTACATCTCAACTTAAGTTTCACTATATCCTACAAAGATTCCCTTCTTTCTTGAGGGATCTAGTTTTGTTCTCTTCTCCTTAGGAATGTGCACATAGATAGGGTAATAAAAAATTCTTAAGTATTTAAGATTAGGTTTATGTTTTTCTTAAATTGGTTTTGACTAATGAGTTTCTATACACTTAAGTCATCTACTTAGTTCACATTGGACAAGTAACATACGCCAAGCAGTAACATAAGATAGTGCATGCCATATAAGATAGTGCATGTCAAGTAAATACTGAGTGTTGAGCCACTCAGATGCCAAGCATATAGTATGTGCTAAGTGATTCAAGTACTAAGCAAGTAGTGCATGCTGAGTCATTCATATTTTGAGTGACAATATTGAAGTTATAGTTAGTGCCGAGCACCAAGGACTTCACAAGCTAAGTAATATAGTTTTCACATAATTGTTTGTATTGGCACAAACTACCATGCAAACCATTTTTGAGCCGACTTAAGTATTATTTTATGATTTTTGTTGATAAGGATGAATCTTAATTATGAATCTGTATGCATGACACACATCTAATTTAAAAAAATGGAAGGTTTAAATGGAAATATGGGTAAATCACTACCATTGATTCATACCTAGCTAGGTCTTCTTAAGGAAGATAAACCCTAAACTTTAGAGAGATTGAGAAAGGAATGCTAAGGAGAATTAGAGAAAGTTTGCATGCACAAAAAAAGCATTCATGGTGATTAATTTGTTATGAATAGAGGAAAGGAAACAGAGGACAATAGAGGTACATTTGGTTAGAAAGTATCAAGTACATATTAGTATAGAGGTGATCTGACATCAAGAAATGAAGTGCTAACCAAAGGATCATTATTGAGACATTTTAATAGGTGAATTAGTTAAATGTCTTAACAGATTAGTCCTAACAGGCTCTTATAAATCCTTTAACAGGGTGCTTACTTCATTGTAAGTTAAAGTCCTCTTACCAGGCACACTTTTAGAAGGGTTTTTTAAATCCTTTAATAAGGTAAGATCTAACAATATTTTAAGCCTTTAACATGGAAAGCCTTTCACAAGGTAGATCATGTTTCATGGTCAAACATTGTAACCTTCATTGGATACACTTTATTACTACACTAGTGAAGATTTGTGGGTGACATCCCACCCCAATTTTACCTTCTCCTTGGAGGATTTCTGGGTAACCAAATATTTTGTGTCATACATGTGTTGAATATTTACTTTCATGCTATGGATGTATATGCTTAATTTGATATTTTAGTTTATATGCATAGATTGTGAGATGGATGTGTGGTGAATAGTTTTAGAGATTGAACATTTTAAGTGCTGATTCACCCCCCTCTTAGAGTTTACTTTCCTATTGTATTTACAATAATTGGTACCAGTTCCTAGTTCTTTGAAAGAAAATATTTGTAGATTTGAGGAAAGATCTTGGAGATGGAAGTCTACAATTTGGGAAAGACTATTGAGAACTAGATAATTAAAATAAAACTTGCCCTACATCAGTTGAATGAAGCAAGAGATGAGTTAAAGAGATCATTGAAGAGAAAGAAGGAAATTTCTACTCAAGAGAATGACACAAAATACAAAGAGATTGACACTAATAAATTATTTGCAAATGGAAAATCCAATGAATTTGATGCAACAGTTGTAGATTTGATGGAAAAGAATCGAACCTTAATTGAAGAGGTCAACAATCTAAAGAGAGAACAAGATATCCAATCAATATTTCTATGTGAAGTGGCCGAGCAGAAAAATAAATTTGAAGAGGAAAAAGTCATGATTGAAGATGAAAAAAGGATTTTGACCAACAGATTGGAAGAAAAAATATCAGAGGTAACTATCATTTCTAAGATACAATTGAAAATTTTGGGTCGAATGATGATTGTAAATCATGAACCAAATGCAAAGGATATTGAGATCACAACATTGAAGTTGTAGAATGAGAAACTAAAAAATGACCTGAAAAGAGAAAAGGAGTTTGTTGATAGTTTCAACAAACCTAGTGAAGCCATCAAATACTTTGAATAAATGATGATATCCCTTAGATCCAATGGTGATAATTCTAGATTGGAATACACTAGTACCAAAGAAGGAAAAACTTCCAAAAGTGGTGAAGAGAGAAGTAAGAAAGGTAAGAACTCCAAACCCACTTGTCATAATTGTGGTAAGATAAGTCACACTACTAATGTTTGCAAGAGCAAGACTATAAATCATAATCCTAAGAAGAAATTCATAGGTTATTTCCATAAATGTAACAAACAAGGATATCAGGCACACAAATGCAGAACCAAGACCACAAGCTCACAAATATTTGAAGGATATTGCTATAACTATTAGAAGTATGAAAATAGAGCATATGCGTGCGTATTCAAGCCTAAATGGTCATCAAACAAGTAGAAAAAGGTAAGGCATAATGGAAACTTTTATCATTGGGATTACATTGCAAGGTATAGTTGTCATTACTGCCAAGAATATGGACATGTTGCTGAAATTGCATAAGAAAAAAGTTCAGAAGTGACTATAGTATATGTTTGAGTCAAACCACATGTTTTTTCTATTTGAAGACTGGTCACATAAGTAGAAATTTTTGAACAAGGTCAAAGGAACCAAATAATGAGTCCAAAAAAGGCAAAGAAAAGGTAGATGTTGAGAATATCAAAGATGAAATGAACAAGGCATGGAAGAGAAAGGAAGATTGCAACACATCAAATGTAGAAGGGATCACTTCACCCAATGGGTTAGGTGATCACACCTCCTCCAATTAAGAAATCAAGAGGCAAGTGGGACTGATATCTTAAAGGATATAATTTACGTCAGTTACAAGGGTTTAGTGTTGAAATGGTTACATGTGTATGAAGAAAGATGCAAAGTGTTGTTAAGAATCAAGAAAAAATCTTTTGGCTTTGTTAGTTTTGATGTTGTTGCTGAGCATGAAAAGTTTCACTATGGTTGCTGAGTGAAATATTAGTTGATGCTAAGATATCACAATTTTTAGTTTGATCAAGCTTGTAGTGGTTTCTGAGTGAAAAGGAAACTTCATGGAAGCAAGTGAGTTGAAATCTTTATTGAAGCCAAGCTTAGAACTATGTAAGCACTAAGCATTAATTGAGGTTTTTGAGGTCTATATGATCAATTTCTACTCATTTGACATTATTCAAATTTTAAGGGGAGCATGAAGATCTGAAGAAAAACTAGAGAAATTGTCTTAAGCTTTTGTAAATGGATTCAATAGTCACTCGACACCATCTTTGCTGAATTGCAAAGGTATTTATCAAGTGCCAAGTTACACAGTTTGAATTTTTGCAAATCCTTATTTTATGAAATGACATCTAGTTCTTCAAAAACCAAAGTTGTAGAGGGAAATGAATTTTTGAATGCACAATTGATAAGTAATAAGATCAAATGTAGCTATAAACAAGATCCATCCAGTGCGTTGTTAATGATACCACCACAAGTCTTAATGATCCAAGATATTAGATGCTTCTATACATATAAGGTTGGAAGCATAGGAGACATGGAAATTAGGGAAATATATGGGAAATTTTTTGAAAATGGAGCATTAAAGGAGGAATTCAAAATGTTGAGAAGAGAGGGTTAACCCATGCCCTAGATTTCTGCAACATCTTCAAGACATAGTGGATAAAGATAGTTTCGAGGATACATCATAATTCTGTATGGTTAGAGAATGGATCATGAAAATCACCAAGAAAATTTTGCATAGAGTTATAGTATATCCAACCCTAGATCAGCCAAAGACATTGAGAAGTGAAGAAAAATAGGTAATTGAAAGGAATATAGGGTCTATATGGAATAAACAAGGGATGACAATAGATATAATCATAGATCCCTTAATTGCTTTTGTAGTAAGGATTATAACACATAAGTTCTATCAATCCGACATGCCTAACAATGTTCCACATATTGGAGTCAATGTGGGGTACAAAATAGTGAAGAAAGATTATACTTATGATCTTGCCAAGTTGTAGTTGCAACAATTGATTGAGAATTCAGGAGCCATAAGGAAGACCAAAAGTACATAATGAAAATTTGGTTCTATTCTTATATGCATATTTTTTAATGTACATAATACATTTCCTACTTTTGGGAAAGTTACATGGAAGGTAAATAGATCTATTGCAGTGCAAATAGGTGAATTCATTGAGCAACTAGGTAATAATTTCGAGTCAGTCATGACAAGATACTTTGAAGACTTCAAGAAAACAATGAAGAAAATACCAAGGATGCTAGTTTCACTAGTGGAGAAACATTTTAATGATGTTTGCTTCCTAGTTGACACTGACTATACATATGTCCAAGAAGCAGTTCCTAGAGTTAGATGGTTGAGACCATTGGGATATGAAATCAATATTGATGAAGCCTCTACAAAAATAACAACATTAATTGTAGAAGAAGTGGACAAGGAGGTTACATCCTTTTAGAACTATGATATGGACAAGTCAAAAATCATAATGGACTTGAATATTGCTTCAATCATTAGAAGGAAGAATAAGATGGTAAAGAAATTGAAAGAGAAATTTGGTGAAGGGGGAAAAGAAGAAGAAGAAGAAGATGAAGAAGAGAATGCACCAATCCAAGCACCACTTTCTATCACCCAAGGTCAAGGAGAGGACCAACAAGAAGAAGTAGAAATTGCAGAAGGTTTTGAGGGAGAAGAAGCTAGTGAAGCACCTATAGCTACTAAAAAGAAGAAAAGAAAAGCTAATGCACCTATAGTAAACAAACCAAAGAAGGTTGTAAAATCTACTTAGTGTAAAATACCTAAATCTACAAATAAAATAAGGGCCACTGCATGAAATACTAAGGAAGTAGCCAAGCCAACGGAGAAAAGAGATAGTCAAGCTAGGAGGGGTGGATAATCTTAGAAGAGATCAAGGAAAAAATATGTTGCTCCAATTGAATCTAATGAAGAGAGGACTGAATCTGATGACAAAAACCAATTTCAAGTGGTAATTCATAGTTCTTCTTCAAATTTAGATAATCTATGTGAGAATCTTAGAAATCATGCTAATTTATCTAGATTTTCTCACATTGAGTTTGATAATCTTGGGAAGATTGAAAAGAATCAAGTTGAAGAGGTAGTATATGCCATGATGGAAATATTTAACAAGGCTCCACTTGAACTTGCCAAATCCATACCCAAGAGTTTGTATGAGAGAGTTGAGAAGAAGTGGAACTATTGTTTGAATACTTAAAAACAAATAAGAGAAACAACACTTGCCTAGTTAATACCAGAACTAAGTAAGGGTACAATAGAAAAAGTCATTAAGAAATATACTAGAAGATTTGCACCAAAATATAGGGCATTCAATATATTGTAGATTAAAATTGAGGATGTTCTACAAAGTCTCCTTTGAAGTGGAAATCACCATATGGTTTGACAACATCCTAGGAAATATTGTAGGCACCTATTAAGGTAGGTAAAGAAAAAGAAGGAGAAAATTAAGATGACACTAAACAATATATTGTTGAGGGAGGCACAGACATGAACATAGACACATGAACACCAACTAAGGATGAATAAACAACATAAAAGAGTGTACTAGATACACTAGTGTTGAGTTTAGGTCCTTCACTTTTTGATACTGTCACTCAGAACATCAATCCCCTTAGAGAGGATGATTTAAAAAGGATACTAGTGGAATCCACCACCTAGGCTAAACTTTGTGAGAATCTTGTAGTGGTGAGTATTGATGAGATTGAGAAGGCAGATAAGGTATCTACAAGGGAGGTAGTACAAAAAAAATTACACCTTCAGCCCCTCCTCAATTCACAATAATACAACCAACATTACCCCTTGTGGAATATGAAAGAAAGTAGACAACTATTGCTACCATCAGTACAATGGTACAAAGTACTATAGTCTTAGTCATTATAGAGGAAAGTGCAGATGAAAAAGGTGAGATAGATAGAGAGAAGAAAGATGAGATAGAAAAGAATGAAGAAACTTAAGTTCAAATAGGTCAAGTAGATACTCCTACACCTACAACACATAATCAAGTTGTTATTGATAATACAAAGGTAGAGAAGGACACATCTGAAGAGTTAAGTTTGACAACAAATATAGAGGATAAAATATCAATACAAACATTGGTAACATTACCAAAATCTTCTACTCATCATAGTCAAGCTCTTCAGAGGCCAAGCATCAAATCTATACCATTACAATCCTCAAGGCCAAGTCCAAGTACATTCAAGGGAGCTGAAGTTACATCATTTGTTGATTTAAACCTAGATGAAGTAATTGAGCTACCAAAATTTGATTATGCAACTATTACTATTGAGAATATGGGTATACTCTAGGAAGCTCTAACAAAGAAGAAGCATCAAGAATTGCTCAAGTAGGAGCATAGGAATAATAAATATTTGATTGATATCAAAGACATTTTTATTGATGCATTTAGTCTACTAAATCCAGAGGAAGAAAAACCAATAATTGACCAGTTAATTATCTCAATGGAGAAGCTGAATGACATAGACATAGATTTTAATGTCAAATTACTTGAATGGTATGAGGGAAAGTTCCAACATAAGGTTGATGAAAAAATATCAAGATCTATTTCACTGGCACAGGTTGAATTAGCAACCAAAATAGAAAGTGTGAAGAAGATACTAGAGAATATTTTCTCTTTATATACCAAACTTAATAATACCACACTCTTCACAAGGGAGGTTACGCGTCATACCCTAAACTTGGACAACACTATGCACACATCTAACATAACTCTACCAAAGCCTCTAGCCCAAAGTGCAAAACACTTCAACACCCCCTACATTACCAAAGTCAGTTAGCAACATTACATGGAGATGAAGCCAACATCATGGATAATTTGATATGCATCTAGTCTACTTTGACTCCACATATGGAGATACTACACAAAGAACTAGCCTATACTAAAGCTCTCATGAAGAAAGAATCTTATCTTTCTACACATGAAGGCTTAGTACACCTTGCTACCAAGCTAGCCATACAAATTAAGTCATTGGAGGTAGCTTGTGATAATTGGGATGAAACTCTAAAGATTATCCTTGAGATCCAAAAACCATTTTTGAAAAAAGACACTATTAGTGTATAACCCATTGACATAAGTGTGAAAAGGGGGGAGTAAGGATAAAGGGGGAATAAGGAAAAAGGGGGAGTAATAATGAGAAAGAGTATGAGGGAGATAGTAAAGCTAAATAGAAAGAGTATGAGGGAGACAGTAAAGCTAAATAGACAGACAATCTATCTACTTAGTAGGAGAAATATTTTGCATCAGATACATAGTATAGCACTGTACAATCAACTCAGATGGAGTTATGAAATTTTAAGGTATGACTAATAAGTCATATATTGCCAAAATTTGATATTTTAATTTTTTTATATAGAAGCCCAATAGATACTAGTTTATAGTTATGCTTGTATGGATAAGACTATTAATGCATGACCAAGTGTTTTTGACACTCATGTCAAAGGGGGGGATTCTTGATATCATATTGGTTTTTACTAATGAGTGTCTATACACTTAGTCATCTACTTAGTTCATATCAAACAAGTAACATATGTTGAGCATAACATATAAGATAGTGCATGCCTAGTAAACAATGAGTGTTGAATCACTCAGATGCTGAGCAAATGGTATGTGCTAAGTGATTCAAGTGTTGAGAAAGTAGTGCATGCCAAGAGACAGTATTGAAGTTATAGTTAGTGCCAAGCACCAGGGACTTCAGAAGCTGAGTAATACACTTTTGACATAGTTGTTTGTATTGGCACAAACTACTATGTAAACCATTTTTAAGCCATCTTATTTACTATTTTATGATTTTTGTTGATAAAAAAAAATCTTAATTATGAATCCTTATGCCTAAGATGCATCCAATTAGAAAAAAGGGAAGTTTTAAGTGGCAATATGGGTGAATCACTACCATTTATTCATACCTAACCCTAAATCAGCTAGGTCTTCTTAAGGAAGATAAAACCTAAACTTTAGAGAGATGGAGAGAGGAATGCTAAGGAGAATCAATGAAAGTTTTCATGCACAAATAGAGTGTTCATGGTGATTAAGGTGTTATGAATTGAGTTACATTGTAGAATTAGTTAGAAGGAGAATATAGGAAAGGAAAAATAGGACATTGGAGGTACATCTAATTATAAAGGATCAAGTACACATCATTATAGATGTGATCTAACATCAAGCAATAGAGTGCTAATCGAAGGATCATTACTAAGACATTTTAATAGGTGAATTAGTTAAATATCTTAACAAAGCATTCCTAATAGGCTCTTGTAAATCCTTTAACATGATGCTTACTTTATTGTATGTTAAAGTCCTCTTACCAAGCACACTTTTAGTAGGGTGTTTTAAATCCTTTAATAAGGTAAGATCTAACAATCTTGTCAGCCTTTAATAGGGAAAACCTTTCACAGGGTAGATCATGTTTCATGGTCAAACATAACCTTCATTGGATACACTTTATTACTGCACTAGTGAAGATTTGTAGGTGTCATCCCACCCTAGTGTTACCTTCTCCTTAGAGGGTTTATGGGTAACCAAATATCTTGTCTCGTATATGTATTGAATATTTATTTTTATGCTATGAATGTATATTCTTAATTTGGTATTTTAGTTTATTTGCATAGACCATGAGATGGATGTGTGGTGAATAGTTTTAGAGGTTAAAAGTTTTAACTACTAATTCAACCACACCCCCCCACTAGATTTTACTTTCCTATTGTAGTTCTAACAATTTCTTCCCAGAAAATGCTTGTTCAGGGGTCAAGTATTCAAGATGAGAGTTTTAGCATCTATTTTGAGGGAAAACAATAGTATTTGGGGCTTCTCCTCAAAGAAAATATTCAAGATTTTGATCATGAAGCATTGCTTTAGCAGCTTCAATTATGGTTCTATTCTCCCTCTCAACTATTCCATTTTGTTGAGGATCATAGGGAACTTAATGCTCCCTCTTGATCCCAACAGTTTTACAGTAATTTATAAGGATCTTAGAAATGTACTCTTTACATTGTCTGTTCTCAAAACTTTTATCTTCTTTCCAAATAGATTTTCTAAAAGGGCTTTAAACTATTTAAATTTTGTCAAGATTTATTTAGACTCTTTACATTTAGAAAAATAGATCCAAGTCTTCCTAGAGAAATCATCCACGAATATGGTATAGTATAGAAAACTCCCTAGTGAAGGAACTAACATAGGACTCCATAAATCTAAGTGAATAAGTTCTAGAAATTCTTTTGGTTTTCTTTGACTATTTAGAAATGTAGTTTTAATATTCTTCCCTAGAGAAAAAAATTTACAATTTCCTTTTCATGGTATGAATGAAGTTTAGATAGACCCATTACCATTTTTTCTAGAGAAGGTAATCCTCAAAAATGAAGATGACCTAGTCTCTTGTGTCAGATTTCATTTTCTTTGAAAGAATCATGAAGTAGAGTTAATGAGTGTAAGTGTTAATTTGGTAAAGAAATCCATGTTTGGAGTCAGTGTTGTATGCATTTTTTATGTTAGAATTCCTAGGCAAAGCTAAGACCTTTCCTTCCATAAATGTAACTCTGAATCTTTCATCTTCAAGAGTAGAGATGGAAAGCAACTTTTTATACTAGTTACACATAGTACCTTAGTAAGTTCAATTGTTTTCCCTAATTTGAGATGAATAGTGCATGTCCTTATTACCTTAATGGGATAGCTTGTATCATCTCCAGTAGTTACTTCATCAACATAATCTTCCTTGATAGAATCCAACTATTCTTTAAAACCTATAATATGTCAAGAGGCTCTACTACCAATTACACAAGTACTTAATCTAGTTGATGCTTCAATGGAGAGAGCTAAATAAAATGTATTATTTTTAGAAATTCCATTCGAGTTTTGAGAGGTTGCAAATGATGCTTGTTTCTTAATTCTATTAGGACATTTGATCCTAGATGCCCAATTTTATCACATCTAAAACATTACATTTTGGATAAGTTAGTTACTTTTTCTTTCCTTTGAATTTTTTCTTCTTCTTATTTACTTGTGTATAGAGAAATTGTAAATATTATTTTGAGGAGAAGACATTTTGGCCTTGGGCTACTTGCATACACTCTTCTTGTATGCAATCAACTTTAAGTCTTTCGGATTTAGGAAGTTTAGAATGAGAGCGTACCCCTTGTGTTAAGGTATCCCATGATGATGGAAGACATTTTAGAGACATTATCATTAAGTCCTTTCCATCACAGATGTTCCCTATTGAAGAGAGTTGATTTCAAAGTTTAGTTATTTTCATGAAGTATGAATAATTTTTCTCTCCCTTATTTATTTTAATATTTGAAAATTTGTCCCTTAATATGATAATCCAAACAAAATTATTGGTGTAGGAGCACTTAGGAAGGCTAAGTTTGAAACACATGTATTTCCTTATTTTTGGCTTGTAGCTATGCTAGCCACATCAGTAGTCTAATAGTAGGTCCTATGTTGTTCTTAGGTCTATTTAGGAGACTTTGCAAGACCTAAAGTGACCAAGTTGCTAGAAGTTGCCGAATATTGTCAACTAGGTGACTTAGTTTCTCTAAATGCTAAAATGGTCTAGAAAGGTTCCAATGGTTTTGAATAGTTTATATGAAGTCATTTTATTCATATTATATGTCTAATTTGTATTTGTGCCAAATTTGGAGGTCTAACTCCATGTAGAACAAAAGTTGCTAAAATGTTGTCATGTTGTCATCACAACATTTTCTTGCAAAAAAAAAACTTTTTGCATTTTTTGAGTTTGCAACATCATATCCTAATTGTTTAGAATAGTTATAGAACTAATGAAGGAGCCTTTAAAAATTTTATGACAACCATTTTCATGGGTTGGTCAAGTTGTTTTGCATTTGTACGGATTGTGCAAGTATTTTGTTGCCAATTTTATGTATTTGAAGGCATTTTTAATAGAGAAGGATTGAATGACTTGATTTTTGTGTTGGAAAAGTTCTGAAATATTTTTAAAAATCTTATTGTCATGTTGATTTGATCATTTCAATTCATTTGCATTAGTTTAGAATTTTTTTTTGTTCTTGCTAGGTTGCTGGTCTGAATAGGTTTGGACTTAGAAAATGGGATCTTAAAGCCACTTCCCACCATTGGAAACCTATGGTAATTTGGGATTTGGAAATAAGGTCCATGTGCATTATGTACTAGGAAGGAGGGCCCTTGAAACCATCAATAAGTATTTTTAAAGTGATACATATATATGCAAAATTGGGGAGCCTCTGATCTTTACATACACTTCAACATGGTCATTACCTGTGAGATTATCCTAAAATAAACATTGTGTTATTTATTTGAAAAGTCTAACAGAGCAACCTATTGCCTTCTAACTATAAGTATTATGCCTTTTCTCTCAAAATGAGAAGCAAGAAATCAGACCTCTAGAACGAAGGATTTATGCATCTAAATGAAAGTACAATTAATCTAGATGAGAGATGCAATTATTAATCTAAGAAATGAAGAAACATAGTATGCTAAATGGATGCATATTTAAAATCTAAATGATATTATAATGAAAGAAATAAACCTATGCAAATGTGAGCAAATTGAGTAAGAATTTTAGCATAAATTCGATGCAAATTCCAAAATTCATCCTTTGTAATGAGGAATGGAGAGCTTCTTTTATAGAATCCAAAAGGTGATTGATGGTTAAGATTAACTGAAATGGACAGTCAAGATTGAAGAGGAGAGCCAATCATAAAGGTAACTTCCTCCTAAAAAGGGAGTTAACTAGTTGCCTTTGAGTGATAAAAGGAGTTAACTGAGTCCTTTTGAGTGATAAAAGGAGAAACTGAGTCCTTTTTGAGTTATAAAAGGAGTTAACTAAGTCCTTTTTGAGTGATAAAAGGAGTTAACTGAGTGCTTGTTGAGTGATAAAAGGAGCTTACTAACTGCCTTTTGAGTGATAACAAGAGCTTACTGTTTTCTTTTGTTGAGTGAATATCTAGTTTAATAAAATAGAATATGACCTCATAAATGGATAACTTTAACTAATTGAATAATTAGATTCAATGATTAAAAAGAGGAGATATCTTATTAAATTAAATGTATTTAATTTCTTTGTATATTAGCTAAAGAGGTAATTTTAATTTAATTAAAGTAGAACACTTATAATTAAATTAAATTAAATGTATAGGTTTGTGTAGCTAATTTGAGTCAATATTTAGGAAGTAAATAAATAATATGATTAATGCAAATTATGGTTTTTTGCATTTGACACCTAGGTCAAGTAGCGATTATTAGAATTAGAATTGCCTAGTAAAATAGGACTTAGGAATAGTTGAATAAACCAAAGTTGGTTAATATGGCAATGTGCCAATTTTGGGGTATTAAAATTTGTCCCTCTTTGAATGAATGTGTGAGTAGCATGTTCAATTCAAAGAAAATTAGAAAGCATGATGCAAAGATCAAGAAATGAGATTGGTTCTGAAATTGATGACACATAGACCAATTGATAAGCTTTTAAAGATTATCTCCAAAATGAAGCTTAACCTTAATCCAAGAAAAAAACTTACATACCTGAATTGATAAGCATTTTAAATGTTTTCTCTACAATAAAGCTTAACCTTTAAGGATCTGGATAGAACACCTAGATACCAAGATGAATAAGATTTTAAAGATTATCTCAAAAAAGGAGCTTAACCCTGTGGAATCTAGATAGAACACTTAGATACCTAAATTGACAAGATTTTAAAGGTAATCTCTAGAATAGAGCTTAATCTTAAGGGATCCGGATAGATTACCTAGATACCTAAGTTGAATAATCATTTTAAAGGTTTCATCTTGAACAAAGCTTAACCTTTAAGCATCTAGATAGAAAACCTAGATACCTAAGCATAAAAGAAAATATGATGCAATCACGTCTCATAGAATCATCCTTAGAATGAGGCTTGATCCTTAGGAGCTAGGGTTTAGACTGTCCCGATACCTGTCTATCGAACTTTAACTAGAAATGTTATAAGATGTGATTAGCTGATGAAAAGATGAGATATATGACAAATGATGCCAAATAGAGGGGAACAAGATGTCCCTAGTGGTGAGAACATAATATGGAAACAAGATTCCTTGAGCGATGAAGATGCCTCAAGTGATGAGGAAATAAGATTTAGATTGAGTTGAGTTTTAGATTCAATGATGTAATCATCTTGTCCCCTCGGGAATGAAATCGAAAGATGACACACCAAAAATGTGATGTAGCACAGTATGTTAAAAGGTATTGAAGAAATTTGATGTTTAGAGGAACGCAAAAGAGATTAGAATGATCAGAAGAAATATAGAAGAGATTAGATTGATTAGAAGAATTTAGAAGATATTAGTATGATTAGAAGAAATATAGAAGCCAATTTGAAGAAATCTTGGAAATTTTGAAGAAAGTGTGATTTGAAAAGATGTAAAGATTCACAAAGGATAAAAAAAAAATGGACTACATAAGTATTCAATCATGCCAATCCCAAAATTTGAAAATGTGATTTTGAGCTATTTAAGTGTGTCAAATTTTGAATTTGATCTTGAAAATGGATTCAAAGCAATCAAAGTAGCCAAGAGGGTGATGAACCAATCATTTGTGCAGTCATGAAGAAACATGATACTTGGAATAAGCCAACAATTCCTCATCACAAATGATGTAAGTGGATCTGTAATCAAACCATGTGCTTATGCAATGCAATCTTATGCTAGATATAATCTTAAACTAGATGCAACCCTAGGTCTAGTTATCAAGCTTTGATAATTATCATCATTGAGTGTATAGTGAATCCTAGATGTCATACAATCCCCACTGACATTGCAATCATAGGAATATGAATAGGACATTTGTTCTAGTTTTTTTAGGATTAAATGTAAGCATGCTAGGCACAAGAAGCCAGAATGACTAGAACATTTGTCCCTTTTAATATAGCAAGTGAACATAAGCATCAGTGCATAAATGCTAGGATGACAAGAATTTTTCTTATATACAGAAACATTGACACATAGGAGATCCATTTTATGCTAAGTAATCAATAAGTATTCTATCTACAATGATCTTTGTGTCCATAACCTGAGACAAAATTTTCCATAAACACTCGTAGTGACCCATACGATCACTTAGTAGCATGAGTATCATTATTTACTATAGCATAAAGAGTTCACTCCAACAATAAGGAGAAGAACCAACCTCATTGATTTATCCATATAAAAAGAGTCGAGGTACACATGACCATCCAATACAAGATGGAGGCTCTTATAGTGGACACCCCATTTATATGTATGTCTCAGATCATTGGAGCTAAACTACAAACAAAAAGAAAAGAAAAGATCATGCCCCCAATTCTTGCTTCTCTAGTAAAAAATGACATCATCAAGTTGCTCGAGGAGACATGATGAAGTGAAAATGAAACAAACAAAGAAAATGCCCAGTATATCTAAACAAGTATGTCATTTTGAGTTCATGGTTTTTGGATTGATGTCAAGTGTTAATGTCTAGAACACAGATGAAATAAATCTCTTCAGTATGGTGATAATAGTAGAAAAATGCAGCCATAATGACTGGTGACTGAGGTCAAAGAGGAATCTTCAATGTGAAGAACCTAAAGAGGATTGAGTGACAATAGATAGAAACAACTAAAACAACTAGTAACTGATGCAAGAGAGATCTACCATTAAGGAATCTTGAAAAGTGACATGAGTAATAGTAGGCAGATAGAGCTAGGACAACTGATGATTGTCATGAAAGAGATTCTATGAGGAGCATCTTGACAAAGCATGACACTAGTGACAATGGGTAGACACAATTAAAACAACTGGTGACTATCATGAAAGAGATTCTATGAAGAGAATCTTGACAAAGCATGACATTGGCAACAATAGGCAGACATAGCTGAAACAACTGGTGACTATCGTGGAAGAGATTCTATGTGGAGAATCTTGACAAAGTGTGACACTAGTGACAGTAGGCAGACATAGCTGAAACAACTGGTGACTATCGTGGAAGAGATTCTAGGACACTGAGAGTAGTGCCCCTGAGCTATAACAAGACTCAATCCATGGATACATGAACAAAAAGTAGTAAACTAAAGCAAGAAAGCAACTGTATAGGGAGCTAGAAGATGCATTGCAAGATGGAGCATTGGGAAGAAGAGGTGCCTATTTGCCAAGTTTTCACCTTCTTGGTAAGGCTTTCATTTTTTTTTTGGCTACCATGATGCTTGTTTCTAGGTTTTCACCAACGACACTTTCTTCTTTTTCAATTTTTTTTGTATTTTTATTTTTTTGATTTTTTTTTGTATTTTTGAAACTTTTCAATTTTTTTTTTTGGGATTACCAAGGTGCCTATTGCTAGGTTTTGACCAGGGTAATGATTTTTTCAGGACTTTTTGCAATTTTTAGATTTTTTTTAGGACATTTAGATATGTACAAAGAGGTTCCAAGATTAGATCAACTGTAGAATTTCTTTAGGTGGAGAGTGTTGATAGGTTCCTTAAGCACTTCTACCTTAGCTATTGAAAGCTGGTAAGCACTAGATCCATACACCGCAGTGATTATGTAAGGACCAAACTAGTTGGGTTCAAACTTCCCTTTTTGGACCCATTGTTGCTGATTCCTAAGATTTTCTCTCAAGAAAAGATCACCTAGGTGGAAGTAACGTAGCTTAACTTTCCTATTGTAGCTTCTTGACATTCATTGCTAATAAGCTGATAGGTGATTGCACACCACTTGTCAACGTTCATCTAGTAAGACTAGCTCTTGAAGCCAAGCTATTCTATGATATTCATCAATAATAAGGCCTTTCATAGAGATTCTTAAGGTGGGAATGTCATCCTCTATTGGAAGTACAAAATCCACTCCATAAACCAAAGCAAAGGGCATTGTACTCATTGGAGTCCTAATGCTTGTCCTATATGCCCATAAAGCTAGATTAATTTGGAGGTGCTAGTCCCTCCCAGATTTGCTGACTATGCAATGGAGGATCTTTAGGATCACCTTCTTGGATGCCTCTGATTGACCATTACCCTGGGGGTAAAAGATAGAAGACCAATGTTGTGTAATTTTGAATCTTTTGCATAGTTCCTTGAGGTCTTTGTTTTTGAACTATCTTCCATTGTTGGTAATGATGGAGGATGGTACACCATACCTACATGTGATGTAGTTTGTCATAAAAAGAGCTATAGTTTTTCCAATTTCTATTGTGAGGAGTATTGCCTTTACCCATTTCATGAAGTAGTCTATAGCTATAATAATGAACTTATGTCCATTAGAAGAAGATGGGTGAATTTGATCCACCAAGTTAAAGGCCCATTGTCGAAATGGCCACATTGTGGTAGATGGAATGAGCTCCCTATCTAGAGCATGAATTAGATTCCCATGGACCTAGCACTACTTGCAAGACTTGGTATACTTGATTTCCTCTTACTCCATTTTAGGACAATAGTAACCAGCTTTAATGAGTTTGCAAGCTAGTGTCTAGCCATTTGAGTGGGATCTGCAAATGCCCTCATGAGCATCAATTAATGTATGTTTGGATTGTTCAAGTTCTAAACACCTAAGGAGTGTTCCATCGAGACCTCTCCTAAAAAAGTCATTAGCAATAATGACATACCATGAAGCATTACAAATAAGGTAGCATTTTTTATTCTGGGTTAGACCATCCAGAATGGTTTGGTTATGGAGATAGGAGTAAATGTGATGGTAGAAAGATGAGTCTTGTCCTATAATAGAACTGATCATCCTAAAATCAAGGGTATAATAGGCCATTTAGTGTAACACTTCCACTAGGAACTCATGTCAGAGATCATTGTCAAGCATCTATAACAAGAAGGCCAAAGTAGGCATTGCATCAACCACTTTGTTATTTGCTCAAGGAATTTGTTGGAAGATGATGTGCACAAAATAATTCTTTAGGTCATCAACCATGCATTTTTAAGGGATCAATTTCTCACCCTTTTTTTTATACACATCATTAACCTGGTTGATTATGAGCTAGGAGTCCTCAAAGATATCTAATTAATCAACTCTCCATTCAGCTACAAATCTTCATACCATTAATCAAAGCCTCATATTCAGCAATGTTGTTTGTGCAAGGAAACAAAATCTTGTATGCTTTGGGTAATGAATATTTATGTGGCATTATGAAGAGTAATCTAGCTCTAGATTCTTGTTGTGTGAAGGATCTGTCAAAGAACATCACCCATGTTTGGTGTGTGAGTGTCAGAATTAACTCATTAGGAAAATCAATATTCATCAGGAGAAGAATCTGCATAGGTGCATCTACTAGCTGATCTATAATTGCTTGTCCCTTGATAGCTTTTTGTTCAACATACTAAATGTCAAACTTGCTAAGTATCATGACCCACTTAGCCAATCATCCTATGAGAGCTGCTTTATTGAGCAAGTAGTTTAGTGAATCTATTTTAGCCACCAACTGCATAGTGTGGGAAATCAGGTAGTGTCTCAACTTTTGGGAAGCAAAGACAACTACCAAGCAAGCTTTCTCAATGATTTTGTAAATCTTCTCATAAGAGATCAGCATGCAACTCAAATAATAAATAGCTCTTTCCTTGTTATCATTGTCCTCTTGAGCTAATAAGATTCCCAAAAATGTTTCAACTACTAACATGTACAAAATCAAAGGCTTCCCATAGATAGGAGGCATCAAGATCGATGGATTAGCAATATATTGTTTTATATGTGTTAGGATTTGCTCACAATCCTGACTCCAGTTGTATTTGACACCCTTGTGTAAAGTCATTGTAAAAGGTTGTGATCTATCTACCAACTGTGAGATGAACCTATAGATAGATTGGAGTCTTTCTTGTAGGCCTCTCATTTGGTTGATGTTACAGGGTGGAGGCATATCCATCATTGCTTGAACCTTCTCCAGATTCACCTTGATTCCTTTTGCAAACACAATGTATCCTAGTAGTTTCCTTGATGTGACATTGAATGGACATTTCTTAGGATTGAGCCTAAGACTGAACTTTTCCATGCGATCTAGGGTAGGTACAAAATCTTTTAGATGAGTATTGAGTTTAGCACTTTTGACCAAGGTATCATCCATGTAGCCCTCCATGGTCTTATGCATCATGTCATGGAAAATTGTAGTTACTACTCTTTGATAAGTTGCACTAGAATTTTTCAAACCGAATGGCATTATGTCCCAACAAGAGGTTCCCCATGCACATGTGAATGTAGTTTTCTCCTTGTCTTCTGGTGCAATTTTTATCTGATTATAACCAGAAAACCCATCCATTAGTGAGTACATCTCGTAGCCTGCCATCATGTCCACTATCATATCAATGTTGGGAAGCATAAAATCATCCTTAGGACATGCCAAGTTGAGATCACAGAATTTAGTACAAACTTTGATAGATTTATCATGCTTGGAGACTAGAACAATATTGGATATCCATTCAACATAATCAATTGCACGGATGAAACTAGCTTTCAGAAGTTTCTCTAGTTTTGCTTTGACAAGCAATGCAACATGAGGATGCATTTTTCAAAGTTTTTATTTATCTAGTTCGATGTCTGGTGCAATGGAAAAGTGATGCATGATAAGATCAATATCTAGTCTTGGCATGTCAGAATATGTCCAAGCAAAATTTATCTTCTTCTCTCAGAAAAAGGAAATGAACTTTTCTTTTTCTTGAAGTGATAATGACTATGCTAGATGTATCATATGAGGATGTTCTTCTATACCCAGGTTAATTGGTTGTCTTGGCTTTATCAACACTGATGATCTCTCTTGAAAGTGACTTTGAAGTGCATCAAATATATCATCCACGGGTGCCTCAGAGAGGCTTTCACCATTGGATATATCTTTTGTTTTTACTTTTTTGGGTTTTGACACTGCCACAATGTAGTTTTCACCATTAGACCTTTTGCATTTTTTTCTTTTTAATTTTATGATTGAGATATTTGATGTCAGCTTTAGTCATGTTGATGCTTTGTTCATTGGTGGAAGATGTTATAGGTTTGATAACATTTAGGTAGCAGGAAAGAGCACAGTCACTCTAGAATGTGGGGACTTGGCTAGATGCATTAGGGTTCTAGTGTATAAGCTCATGATGTGTGAGTGAAAGAGTAGTGATGAGTTCAATTGCATTCATGTTATAGTCCTTAAGTGCTTGGAACAGAAATTTGAGACCTACTGTGACTTCGTCCATAGTTGTGTTCGAATGCCTCTAAGTACTAACATTAGCAATTGACAACTCTAGGACACTAGTTGGGTCAGACCCATCTGACCTAACCCTAGATATTTCACCCACTTCAATTTGGTTTTCATAGACATGAACTTGGTCAATATCTTTATCTGTAGTTTCTTCTAAAAGGGAGTCAAATTCATATTCCTTAGAATCAGTGCTACATGGTGAGAGACTATAGAGCTCCCCAACAATTGTTTTGAATGGGCACAGTGTGAATCAATGTTGTCCTCAGAAGAATCACTAGTACCATCCATAGTGCTGACATGTGGCACAAAATCATCTAGCTCAGCAAATAATTTAGCAAGATCACAAGGAATAGGATAAGGATAGGGATCCTCATCATTAGATTGTTCCTCTTGAGTATCGAACTTGGCTTGTGACTCATTTCTAGATGAACTCTCACGTTCTAGTATGAATTTATTAGGTCCCAAATGGAAAGGGAACTTCTTAAATCCTAGACAAGTTGTATCATTGTTGCTTCAAGTTGTTCCCTTGATAGGATCAATTAGGCTATTGTTATTGCACCCAATAGGGCTAGTTCCCTTGTAGCCAAAACACTTCATGAATCTAAGACTAGGACCATACTTTTTAGGAGTGATCTCATGAGCTTGTTTTTTTAAGTCTAAATGAGTCTCTTCTATGTAAAACCATGCAATAATGGATCTATGTTTTCTTTCATCTTCTAAGGGAATTGTAGCCTTGACAAAAGTGCCATTATACTTGGTTTGAGGTGTCAACATCAATGGCTTCTTTGCCTTAGATGGTCTTCCATAATGATGAGGAGACTCTGGAAGAGATGTTAATGATAGCATTGGTTTAATATGTTACTCACCCATACTAGTTTCTTTTAGGTTGACTGACTACTCAATTTGTTTCAGCTTGTTGTCATGATAATCAATAGATTCCCTGTTAGCAAGGACAAAATTCTCAGCAACTTTGACCATATTGTAGGTGTAACTAGTACTGGTAGAAATAGTGATTTCAGAGCCATAGAATGGGAATTTGATGTATTGATGGTATGTGGAGGGCACAATGTGCATCTCATGTATCTAGGGCCTTCCTAGTAGAATGTTATAAGCTAAGGGAATGTCAATGACCTGACAAGTGACATCCCTTTCTATAGGATTGACATGAAGGGGCAAGACCACAAGACCAAGAGACTTTCATTCAAATTCATCATACACTTTAATAGTAATCTTGTGATGAGGATAGATAGAGTCCTTAGAGTAATTTAATTGTGTAAGCAAAGTAGCAGAGACAATGTTTATCCCAATGCCATTATCGATGAATACCCAATGAACATGCGTCTAATGTATCATGACCTCAATGTGTAGTGGTTGATTGTGTGGGTGATTTAGTGAGTTATCATCCTCCTTAGAGAAAGTCATAAGATAAGGTGAGATCAAGTGACCTACCATGGATTCAAATTTCTCAAGATCAAGATCTTGAGGAACATTTGCCTCAGTGAGGGCTTTGTCCAGAACCTGCCTATGAGCAGGCAAGATTTTAAGCATCTCGAATATATAGATTTGAGCATTAGTTCATTTCACTTGATCGAGAACAATATAGCTGGTTGTTGTTGAATTTATCATGAGTTTTGCACCTTTTCCAGATGGACCAGCAAGGGTTTTGACTTTATGTTGTTCAAGATTGGAAGTAGAGGGCACAAGGCATTTGAGCACCAACTTGGCATGAGAGAAGGTAACAACCTTAGCACAGTGTTGTGAAGGTGTTTTATCCATTGTGTTAGAAGTAGGGCCTCTCAAGACAAATGGTGTCTTGGGTTTATCGTAATCCTATTTGCCCTTAATGGTAATGACATTATAGTATTTAGAATCCATAGTTTTAACCATGTTGATCACATTGTCATCATTGGAGTATGCATAGTTGACCTTGTTGTTGGGTTTTGGTTTTGAAGTCTCTCCTTTTTCATAGGTTGGGAAAAGCTCTTTGAATACCTTGTGATCTAAGTTTTTGTTATGTCCATCTACCACAAGTTCACTAGCATCAATCATGTCTTGGACTTTATGGCACAAGTTTATGCAGTTGCTAGTTTTGTGTCCCTTATTTTGGTGATACTCATAGAATGAGGTTTCATTCCACCATGGTGGGTGTGGTTATGGATCATAGGGACAAGGGTTGTCCACTGGTGAAATAAGCTTGTGTTGGAGCAATGTTTTGTAAACCACATCCAAAGGTTCACCCAAAGGTGTATACTCTCATTTAGGGCATGTAGCCCATGAGTTTCTCAGTCTGTTCCCAGATGTGTTGTTGTTAGGAGAAGGTTTCTCAGTATTCTTGGCTGCATTGAAACTATCTATGAGATTAAAGGCTACCTTAGCAGGCTTAGAAGTTACATTGTTAGACGTACTTGGGTTTATCCTTGTTAGAGGTGGAGCCTTGTTTTGTGTCCTTTTGGAAAGTAAGTTCACCCTTCTTGACCATGAATTCTTCTATGCAGATAGCCTATGTGACCATGTCTTCAAAGGTATGTGGACCTTGAAGTTGGACTCTATACCCAAAATTAGGTAGGAGATTATCCATAAAGATGTAAAGTTTCTCTATTTTGGGGATTTTGCATGAGTATTTAGTATAAATTTGTCTCCACCTATGAAGGAATGTGAGAAAAGCTTCCCCAAGCTTTTGCTTCAGATTACACAAATCTTAGATGTTAACAATTTGTTGAATGTTATGAGAATATTGCTGGAAAAACAAGTTTGCAATTTCATCAAATGTTTTGATACCAAGAGGCAAGAGTGAAAACCACTCCATAGCCTGACCACCTAGAATTCTTGGGAATAAACACATGAGATACATCTGATTATGCATAAATTCCATAGACAAGGCACTAAATTCCCATAAATGATCTTGGGGATTGGTAGTTCCAAAGTATTTATCATTTCCAAAGTATTTATCATATTTAGGTAACTCTACTCCTCCTGGAAAAGGAGGCATGTCTATGCTGTTGTCAAATGGAAATGGACAAAGAGCATCTAAGGTGTATGTTTTCATGGGTTTGTCTTTCTCATGCATTATCTGAGCCATTTGGTCTTGCATAATTTTCAGTTGTTTTTAGAGTTTGGAAGTCTCAATTTCCTATTTAGGTGTGATGATAGTTTCCACATTGAAATGATGAGGTAGCTTAGCTCCCTCTTGGGCAAGTTTGTGAAAGTATTTTTTATTTCTCTTCATTGAGTAGAATTTCCATGACCTTTTGAAAGTTTTTGTCTTTATGACACTTTGCTATGTGTTTAGGAAGTATTTCCACCTCTTCTTGCTCCCTATTAATGTCATGGTCTTTTTCTTTGTCATTCCTAGTTTGGTCTTTGTTTCTGCTATGTTCACTATGTTCAAGTTCATAATCAACCATTGTTGAAATGTATTCAGTTTCAGTATGTTGTGATTGGAAAGGTCCTTTAAAAAGAAATTCAGATATGTTGTTTGGAGATGTGGGACCTTTGCTAGTTTTAGGATCCACTTGATATAATAGATTCGTGGTTTTTGTTGGAAGTTTATAGAGAATGTTCTATGGAACCAAGATGATAGGACAAGTGAAGGGGATCGTGAAGATTCCTCACTAGATGAACTAGAGATAGACTATGTATGGACTGAAGACCAACCTCTACCATGATTAGTACCCCTAGCTCTACCTTGTCTAGGTCTTTGGGGATAAAACACTTTGGCACTTCTTGTTGCCATAGTCATAGATAAGTACAAAAAGCAAAAGCTTAAACAAGGACCACACTAGAACATAGTCTCAAAAAAAAAGAAAGATAAAGGTGTATATGGTGTAATGTTAGTATGCTAATAGAAACCAAATTTAAATAAAGCTTCTACAAACTAAACAAAATTCATAAACTTCAAGATAGACTAAGATGAGATCTCAATTGAAAATATGAGCCATTAATGGGCTCTCTCAATGAGAAGCTCTCTTGTTGAGTAGCTTTGTCTAAAAAGATGGGATGTATGCTCAATATGCTTCCAAAGGCTTCAATGGATGATTGTGGATTTTTGGTGTGGATAGATGGCTTTAGTATGGATTTGGCTCTCAAAATAGCATTATAACTTTACTTCATGGATTGTGTTATTTTGCAAAGTGGAAGGATCCAATTTATAGGCAAGAGGCTTGAGGGATTGAGGGCTAAGATGCAAGGATGGGAAAAAGCTTATGGAAGGCTCAGATTGCATGAGAGGAGAGCACATGGATTGTGCTTCCTTATAGCCAATCAAGGAGTGACACATGTCACATGGTGAGAGGATGGAGGAAAGGGCAAGGATGAGTCAACAAAGGAGGCTCAAGAGATAAAATCTTCATAAAGACCCTCATAATGACTTGTAAGAGCAATAAAAGGGCTTGTAAGAGTCATTTATGACCTAGTGGACTTCATAAAGTTTTATGGTTGAGATATTTTGAGGGTGATGAGAGCAAATTCGACTTGGACTTGATTAGAAATGTTTTAAGCTTGTTTAGGCTTGTGCAAATGATTAGAGGATGGATTAGGATGGTTTAGGATTAGCTTAAGGATAGGCAAGTGGATGGCATTTAATGAGGGTGGGTGAAGGAAGAGATATTTGTTAACTTTGGCTTGGGTTAGTAAGTTTTAACCCATGTTTAGGGAATGTGACAAGGTTAGGAGGGGATTAGGATTAGGTTTAAAGACATCTTCTAGAAGAGTCTAGATTTTGGATGAGGATAAAGACTTTCTAGAATAGTCTAGAATTTCCTAGGATGAGGATGAAGACTTTCTAGAAGAGTCTAGAACTTCTTAAGGTGAGGATAAATTAGATTTTTAGGAAATAAATAAAGTTTTATTTATTTCAAGGGTTTGGGTTGAGGAGATATTTATTAAAACTTTTTTAATAAACATGAGGATTAATATTTAATTTTAATTAAATATTTTGAGTTGGGGTTAGGGGTAGGAAATGATGAGATTAGCCTTTAATCGAAATTAAAGAAGGATTAGAAGATTTTGGAAGAGGTTATTGGTCATAAGGAAATTGGCCAATTTTTGGGATAAAAATAAATTTTTTATTTATTTTAGGATTTTTGGTCAATTTATTAATTAAATAATTAATAAATAAGAAAATAATGTTTAAATAAGATTTAAACATTTTTGGGAGGGATTTCTTAATTAAATATTTTTAATTAAGATAAAGGGATTTAATGGCATAAAAATTAATTAATTAATTAAATAATTAATTAATTCATAAATGATGATGTCATCAGGACTTTTTCAGAAAATAAAAATACTTTATTTTCTAAAAGATTTTTAGGTGTCTACATTTTGCCCCTCTTTGATGTGATGCCGCAAGTGGCATGGCATCAAAGATAAGAAAATAAGATGCCCAAGGCTAGAGCAGAAGAGGAGAGAATGGACTGTGAGATGCCCCCTCAAGAAGGCAGCGGGGAGAGAAAGCGAGGCTTGGTGGCTTCTTGAAAAATACAAGAATCTGGGATGAGCAAGGAGACTCAAATTGGCAAAGAGAAGGGGCTGAATTAGCTCAAACTCTCACTATGAGAGAATGATAAAGGAGAATCAGATGCAGAAGAGGAAGCAAGCTTAAGACTTTAGGGAAGGTGGAGGATGAAGGAGCAGAGCGCTATAAAAAGGAATCCAGGATAGGGAGATGGATGAGGGGATTATAAAGCTGATGCAACAGGATTTCAAAGAGTTAGATTAGTGGAAGATGGGCTTCGGAGATCCCTAGGACTAGGATTATGGATCTCGAAAGATGAGGCTTGGTGGATTGATTTGATTGGTGGATCCCTAAGACTAGGATTGTGGATCCCTAAAGCTAAGAGTGATGAATGATTCAAAGAGATACTGATGCATAAGCTGGGGTAGGAGAGACGGATGCTGGATATGGATGGGGGATAATGGAGATGAAGGAAAACCATTGAAGCTTTTTGAGCGGGGGGATACTTCAAAGAGAAGTACCACCATATAGTTGAGCACTAGATTTGCTATAGGACTGCTGGTTAATTGCCAAGGTTACCAAGAACATCAAGGCCTTCTCACCAACTGTCCAGAGGACTGACAAACTGAATCAAAACAAACATGCAAGGATTGCCCCAGCATCACACATGAATCCTAGAGGAAGCAGCGTGGAAACGACACTGGAGAACCCACAAGCAGTAAAGAAAAACAAACGAAAGACCTGATCAAGACCTTACGCTCTAATTGCCCCATTTGCAACATACCATGATATGGAAGATCGTGGCAACCTTGAGGAGGGAACAAGGAGATTGCTTGGAAAAGATACTTCAAGACCCAAAAGGGAAGATCCCAAATCAAAAGAAAGTGAAAATCCAAAAGAGAACTATTTGCCAACAAGATGGGTAGGACAAGGTACTAACGGACCAAGATCAGACATGAGGAAAGCTATATCCTGCAAGGACCTATCGGAGAGCACCGAAGCTGGTGGATTTGGATGAGTGATGCGTCTGGCAAGCTGAACTAAGAAGGATAGCACTTTGGTGACAAGAGATCTAGCTAAAGGATGCATTGGAATAGCTAACCAAGGGTTGTGCGATGTGTGCAAGATGCTAATCAAGGAGGAACAAACATGAAATTTGGATAGATACAATGGTACTAAGCTAAAGAGGATGTACAAGCTGACAGACCAATATATTTACAAGCAGGCTAATCAAGATATGGTACAAGCTAACAGACCAATGATAGGTATGATACAGATGGATAAAAAGCTCAGGATGAGAGGATAGCGGGATGGTTCGATGTTGTGCAAGATGCGAAAGCTAAGGGTGGGGTGATAGCGAAAGATATGGATTTGGCAGGATGCATCCAATGATGATGAGAGATTTTGTGACCAAGGATAGCTAGAGGAGCAAGATGAGATGGCTGGATAGGATGGTAGATAGCTAGGATTATGATGGATATAAGGAGATGACATTGGGTTTGCATGAGGATAGCCTAGAGCTAGATATCAATGACAAGGGAGGATGGACAAGACAAGATCTCCAAGGAATATAGTGCCCCCAATCAGAAGATAACATGTGGAAGGAGGTCTTATGATGGATGTGATAGGATTGAAGCTAGGATGGAAAAAGCTGAAGGGGCTAGGGAGATGGATGATAGCTGGGATGATTGGCTGAAGTTGCAGGAGATTAGTGGATGGTGTGAGATGGAAGATGGAGGGTGGAGGATAGGTGGATAGATTGGAAGATGGAGTTGGATGTCAAGAGATGACCAAAAGGATGAGGGTGATAGGCTAAGCTGGGGATGGCAGGATTACACATGACGCTTGTTTGCCAAGTTTTCATCATGGTACTTGTCCAAGGTGCTTGAATTGCCAAGTTTTCACCAGTGGACGCTTTATTTTTCTTTTCTTTTTTGACTTTTTGACTTTGGACTTAGCTGGAATGATTTTGGCTTTCTTCAGCTATTTTGGCTTTTTTGGGATTTTTCACTGGCTGTTGGAATGTTCAATTTTGTTGCTAGCTGTTGGTACACCGGATGTGTGATTTATCCAATAGATCGGATTAGATGGGATTGATGGTAGGAGATGGAGGGATGAAAATGCTGGAAAGGAGCATGAGATGGGGATGCTTGCAAGAGCAATATTGGCACATGTTGGAACGGGTGTGAAAAGAGCATATGGGGGATAGATGGTAGATGCGGGCATGATGGAGGATTTGTGGAAGCGTGCTTGGGGATATAGGCACCCAAGATGGAGTTAGGAGATGGGGGACATGAGTCACTAGATTGGGGATTAGCAATGGTGGATGCCATTATGCATTGGGTTTCAACTTTTTTCTTGGGGATCCACATGGTTTTGGATTTTCTTTTCATAGGCTTTTGCATTGTTTTGCATTCTTTGATTGGATTTTGCCTTTTTGGAGTATGTCTTTTAGAATAGACATATGATTGCCTAGGATGTGGATTTTTAGCTTTATGCATTTTGAAGTTGGCATTCACATTGCTGTGGTAAGCTTTGGGAAGATGGTTTGGAGAAGCTTTGTGAGATGGAGAGGATATGAAAGAGCATGTAGGGGGATGATGATGGATGATGTGCCCTAATATGTGCCTTTGTTGATCTTGCATAGGAATGGATGGAATAGGATTTTTATGATGGCTAATAGGAGGATGGAGGATGGTAGATTTTGGGACATAGGGACCCAAAATGGATTTAGCAGATGAAGGGGGGATATGGTAGGTTGTTTTGGGTTGCAAAGATGGTGGAGGGGGGATGACATAAGATTTCTTGAAGGAGTGATGGGAGGCTGGCATGGTGGGCTTGGAGATAGGCTTAGTTTGGGGGTGTGGTGTACCAACACCTTTAGATGGTGAGCCTTTGGATACATATCCAAGACCATGAAATCCTAGATTTTTTTGTGCAATAATAGGCTCTCTAATTCCTTGCTCTTGTGGTCCTAAACCTTGACCTTGATAATGCCATCGATTGAGCATTTGAACAAGCTGAGGAAACTTCTTGCTTGCAGAAAATGGTAGAAGTGATTTATTAGGTGTATTGCAATGGGTAGATACTGTTCTTAATTCTTCTGCTGAGAGAGGGCCACCATGGATGAATGTAAGTGAACCAAGAGGGTAGATTATAGATGGTGGAATAGCTTGGATAGGTGGTAAGATGGAAGCATGGAGCGGGGGAGATGGAAGGATAGGATCTTGATGTAGCCGGTGGGATGACAAGATATCTTGTAGTGGAGGAGATATGACTCGAGGTTTTGGAGATGAAGGAGATGGTGACTGCACTATGGATGGAAGACATGGTACGATGATATCTTCATTTATGCTTTGGGGGATGTCAACATGCTTTTGGGCAGGATCTTGATAGGATTGGTTTGGAGTGGATGGTGCGATAGGAGGTGAAGCGATGGATTCTTCAAAGGCAGCGGATGGATAGATGGGAGATTCAGTAGTGGAGATGGGTGAGTAGAAGATGGATGCATAAGGGTCATTACGAGAGATTTGGGAAATGATTGGAGGCGATGTGGATAGGATTTGGAGGGATTTGATAGGTGGTGGGATTTTGATGCTTGCGGGAAGTGGAAGGATTTTAAGCAATTTGATGGATGGTATGGGGATGATAGCTATGGGAGATGGAGGTGATATTATAGATGGGGAAGCTTCATTACTAACTACTTCACATGGTTGGATTAGATGACATGGCTTATCGATTGCTAGAGGCAGCTTTTCTTGTATTTCCTCTAGGAGATTCCTTGGAGACTCATGTGTCGGAGGTGGAGGTGGATTGATAGGAATAGCTAGTGTGATGGGGGTGGAAGATTGGAAGCTTGGTTGATTGGGTGATGGAGGAGAAGCTGGGATATCAGATGGCATGACTAGATAGTTTGGAATAACTCTTGGATTTTGGGGGATGGTTGGTGGAGTGTTTCTAAGGCTCTCAATATACCCGTCATAGTCAACAAGATTTTCATCATCATTGGAATAGGAGGTGGCGGGAGCAAGGACAATGCGACCAAACACATCATGATAGGATTGGTACTTCATGCTCTGATGATGAGTTTGATGGGGATGGGGTCTTGCATATGGATGAACACGGAAGCTCATGGTTGGATTTAGATTAAGCACAGATTTTGGATTGGCTGATGAAAGATTTCCTAGGGAGAGTCAAAGCTGTATGACAGACCTAAGGAGGATTGGCTAGAGATTTTTGGCTTTCCTGTGGATGGAAGACTTCAAGAGAATGCTATCAAAAAGTGAGAGTTTTGCTTTCCTATGCACTGGATTGGTGAAGATTGTGTCAACTTAAGGATAGACTAGTGATCCTATGGCATGACACGAGATTGACCACTTGTGGATCCCAACCTTTAGCTCAAGGTGATGAGGGATACAAGTGACAAAGCTGGATTACCCTAGACAATGCTCTGTCAAAGGGATAACCTTGGTGAGATTGGTTGATTGGTAGGATTGATTGGATAGCAAAATCTAGCAAAGTGACAACAACTCTTTAAAGGCTTGGGTGATTTTGGATTGGGTTGCTAGCTAGCTGGGGGGATGATTTGGATGGACTTTGGATTTGGGATTGTTCTAAGGCAAAGAACTAGATAGATTCGGTTGCAGCGGAGGAGCTTGGATGATTTTTTGATAAGGCAGTGACTACGCTAAGTAAGCCTTGAGTTGGGAGATTTCTGCTTTTCTGGGATTTCGACCAAAATTGGCAAACATTCATTCAAAAGCTATGAACAAACAAGCAGACAAAAGTTTTCAGCAAGCACGTCAAACACACCAACATCCTAGGAAGCTTTCTACAAGGATGAAATTTGGTTTAGCTAGGGAGTCCTCGATATACGCAAGGTACGTGAGGCCCAAATCCGTAGATGAAACCAAAAAGATGTCACACAGCCGAGAGGAGCGGTAACCCACTTCTCCTCTTTCACTTCTCAAGGGTATAAAGTTCCTTGAGGCTTAGCCCGAGTGACAAAATTTTGATCCCAAGAGAGGTGTCTTTGGATTCACCTCCCAATCTTTATACTCCGCCGGAACGCTGGAGTTGAGGTCGTCCCAAGGGGTGATGAAATCCCCAAGCAGGCCTCCTAAAAAGCTAAGACAAGATTTTGGATCCTAATCTTATGCACCCAAGATGGCCTCGAAAGACGACAAGGGGAGAGAAGACTTGGATGATCTTGGGCTAAAAAACACGCTTGTTCTTTTCCAATTGATGATTTAGATTTTGTAAGCTATGATTGAAGACACTCGTGATTAGGACATACAATGTTCATTCCAACTTGACAGCGTCGTCAACATAATGAAAATCGAGAATTCGTCAGCATAAGAAATGCGAGCATCATTAAAATGCATCAAAACCATGCAATGTTCATTGATTGTTAGGCATTCAAGATTGTGTTTAGCAACATGCATTCAAAGACAAGTGATTAAACATTCAAGTTTTCTCCTTTGAGCATTCAAGATTGAGATTTTGTGTGTTATTTTAAGAACTTTGAAGTGCTTTGTTTTAACCTTAGATCATTCAAGATTGTTTTGGACTCAAAAGTGAAAATGACTCTTTGGACTTTGGTTTTCATTCAAGATTTTGTGTTCTAGTTTGCATATTTTAAGCCCAAAAATGATATTCCTAGATTGTCTTGATGCATGGAAAACTTAAGAAACATTCAAGATTTTGCAACAAGACATTTGTTTGGAACAAATAACAAAGCTTTTTAGGACAATTTTGGCAACCATTTAGGACTCTTAGTTTTCATGAGATTTTTTAAAAGAACTTTAGTGTGCACTTAGTGTTGATTTTGAACCTTTTGAAATAGAAACTTGAAGTTCTTTTTAAATTCCCAAAAATGAAGTGTTCCTAATTTTGCATGAATGCATCTAAAACTTTGATGTTGCAAGGATGCAAATGATTAGATTGGTTTAGTTTCACTTGTTAAAAGATTTTTTCTTTTTTGCAAATTTTTAATTTTTCAATGGATTTAAGTATGATTTGGGGGTTCATTTTAAGCACTAAAAAGAAGTGTGTATGATTTTGCTTCCTTAACAAAAAAAAATGGCCAAGATCTCCCACAAGAAGAAGAAGAAGAAGTAGATGGAATAAGAAGAATATAGACAAGAAGAGGAAGAATAATCCCAAGTGCTTTCTCCACCTATAAGCTTGAAAAATCTGCAAACACTATGAGATTGACTATGAGTTCCTTTGTCTTCTTCATGCTCATGTAGACCTACAAAACCCATTTATACAATCCTACCAATCACAAAAATAAGTAAAATTAGCCAAAATCAGCAAATGACATACAAAACTTGACTAAAAAAGCTAATGAAGATGACCCATGCGGGGTCCCACCGGGCGTGCCAAAATGTATATGGTGTAATGTTAGTATGCTAATAGAAACCAAATTTAAATAAAGCTTCTACAAACTAAACAAAATTCATAAACTTCAAGATAGACTAAGATGAGATCTCAATTGAAAATATGAGCCATTAATGGGCTCTCTCAATGAGAAGCTCTCTTGTTGAGTAGCTTTGTCTAAAAAGATGGGATGTATGCTCAATATGCTTCCAAAGGCTTCAATGGATGATTGTGGATTTTTGGTGTGGATAGATGGCTTTAGTATGGATTTGGCTCTCAAAATAGCATTATAACTTTACTTCATGGATTGTGTTATTTTGCAAAGTGGAAGGATCCAATTTATAGGCAAGAGGCTTGAGGGATTGAGGGCTAAGATGCAAGGATGGGAAAAAGCTTATGGAAGGCTCAGATTGCATGAGAGGAGAGCACATGGATTGTGCTTCCTTATAGCCAATCAAGGAGTGACACATGTCACATGGTGAGAGGATGGAGGAAAGGGCAAGGATGAGTCAACAAAGGAGGCTCAAGAGATAAAATCTTCATAAAGACCCTCATAATGACTTGTAAGAGCAATAAAAGGGCTTGTAAGAGTCATTTATGACCTAGTGGACTTCATAAAGTTTTATGGTTGAGATATTTTGAGGGTGATGAGAGCAAATTCGACTTGGACTTGATTAGAAATGTTTTAAGCTTGTTTAGGCTTGTGCAAATGATTAGAGGATGGATTAGGATGGTTTAGGATTAGCTTAAGGATAGGCAAGTGGATGGCATTTAATGAGGGTGGGTGAAGGAAGAGATATTTGTTAACTTTGGCTTGGGTTAGTAAGTTTTAACCCATGTTTAGGGAATGTGACAAGGTTAGGAGGGGATTAGGATTAGGTTTAAAGACATCTTCTAGAAGAGTCTAGATTTTGGATGAGGATAAAGACTTTCTAGAATAGTCTAGAATTTCCTAGGATGAGGATGAAGACTTTCTAGAAGAGTCTAGAACTTCTTAAGGTGAGGATAAATTAGATTTTTAGGAAATAAATAAAGTTTTATTTATTTCAAGGGTTTGGGTTGAGGAGATATTTATTAAAACTTTTTTAATAAACATGAGGATTAATATTTAATTTTAATTAAATATTTTGAGTTGGGGTTAGGGGTAGGAAATGATGAGATTAGCCTTTAATCGAAATTAAAGAAGGATTAGAAGATTTTGGAAGAGGTTATTGGTCATAAGGAAATTGGCCAATTTTTGGGATAAAAATAAATTTTTTATTTATTTTAGGATTTTTGGTCAATTTATTAATTAAATAATTAATAAATAAGAAAATAATGTTTAAATAAGATTTAAACATTTTTGGGAGGGATTTCTTAATTAAATATTTTTAATTAAGATAAAGGGATTTAATGGCATAAAAATTAATTAATTAATTAAATAATTAATTAATTCATAAATGATGATGTCATCAGGACTTTTTCAGAAAATAAAAATACTTTATTTTCTAAAGGATTTTTAGGTGTCTACAAAGGGTACTATATACTGAGGTACAAGTCATCCAAGTAATGGCTAGAATAGCCAAAGATGGTGACTATTGTGACATGGAGTATGACAAGCACCAAAGACCAAAGACAAAGTGAACAAGAGACAAGACTAGTTTATGTGTAGGTCACAAGTCAATAGCTAAGCAAGAAGCCATTGTTTGACATTTTTTGCAAATAGAAAAGAGGTAAAATGTTGTAGATAATAGACTAGATTTAGAGTACAAGTAGATACTGAATTTTGAAGTGGTTTTTGCAAGTTTTAGACTATTGTGGAAAAATTGTTGGTTGTTTTGAAGATTTTAGATAGGTAGTAAGACTAGTTTCAAGTTTAGGACAACATTTTGGTTGTTTTGAACAAGACAATTGGTTTCCAGATAAACACATGAAGCAAGCAATAGATTCAAACAACCCAATCAAGGACAAAGCAACTCGAAGGGGTGGGGGAGTCTTGAGGTTTAGTTTGTTTGATAGGTTTAGACAATGTTTAAAGACTCAATAACAACATGCTTTTATCCCTAAAAAGGAAAATTGGTAGAGAAAGCAAAACCTTTGTCCCACAACTTATGTGCATGCATGCACCTCACATAGCCATGTCACCCCCTAGAGGGTGCCCATGTTTTTGGTGTATTCAAAGGGCTCAATAACATATACACTGAATGAAAACCCTTCTAGTAGGTTTCAAGCACGTATACCACCTTCTAACACCTAGTTGCATGCCTATGGTGAGTTCTATAGGAGAGATTCTTCCCCCTCCTTGCACAAAGATTATGCCTCCTTTCGGAGATGAACCAGGTAGCAACTAACTAAGAAGTTTAACTTGGATTCCATTCATACTAATCCCTTGTGGCTTCACAAGAAAAGTTGAGGCCAGCATCCCACACCAACATCTGTAAGTGCACACTCTTGACTAGCAAGACTGGGGCCGATGCTGACCAGTGCAGTTTATAGAGCCTCTTCTTGATATGTGATATCAGAATGAAGAAGAGGAAATTAATATGACTTTGGAGTCTTTCGCTTAGCAAGGCTTCTTTATTATAGTGAGGTGGAATCTCTAGTGAAAGGAGTGTGCTCACTTGGGTTGTTCCCAGAGGTTGGATCACTCTGATAGGTCCTCTAAAGGATTGACTCAGACTAGTGGTTCAGATCTATGGGTCAAAGTTTTTGGTTTCCCTCAAGGGGAAAGAGCATACTCCTCCACCTCATTTCCTCACCCAAACATGCGAGACATGTTAATCACTGAGTTAGCTTAATCGATCCCACCTTGTCCTATTCCAAGACTTTGATCCCCTAAAAGAAAATCATCATCTTTTCATTAAAGGCTTTATTTGGGAGAACCACTAACTTGCTTGCCTCCCTTGGATGCCATCTTTCAGAGGCTTCTAGGTTTTTGATTTACCCTTGGTCATGACCTCCAAGTGGTAAAGAACATACTCTCATATTCCCCTGTCTTGCACCCTATGAAGTTCACAAGCCCTATCTATACTATTTAGAAAAGAAATAAAAGAAGACACAACATTTATGTGGGTTTGAAACAAATCTTTGTCATGCATATCTTTGACAAGTGTCCTGTATTCACACAGTTAATATATGTTTGAAGTGTTTGGATAAAAGGTATCTTTGTCAAGCATCCTACAAACCACTGTTAAGCTATTGAAAACCAAAAATTAGAAATAAAATGCTTTAGAAAACACCATTAGTCAAATGGAAGCTTAACTATGGGAAAATAAAATTTAACTTTTTTTGTTCTTTTTGATACCCATAAAACAACTTCAAAAAAGCCAAAACCTATGAAAAAGTCAAAAGTCAAAATTTGAAAAATACTTTTATTATTATTATTATAGATTTTTCAAAACGTCCTGCAAACCACTATTAAGCTATAGAAAAAAAATAGAAATCAGAAATAAAAATGCTTTAGAAAACATTGTTAGTCAAATGCATAATGATTTATCATATGCTATTGCAAGATTTTGCGCAAGATCATGCATAGGCTTGCACAAGAAAATGACATGCACTACGCGAGGAAATGCACATTTATGCAATTTTTTGGACGAGAAAGTGTAATGAAGGAGGCAAAATACTTAGTTCCTCACATGAAAATTTGGAAAACAACATGGAAAACTACAAAAATCTAGAAAACAGAATCATAAAAAGTGTAGAAAATAGAATAAACAAGGTCAAAAAATTTGATTTTTCCTACCCCACGATGGGTGCCAAAAATGTATATGCAAAATTGGGAAGCCTTTGATCCTCACATATACTTCAACATGGTCATTACCTATGAGATTATCTTGAAATAAACATTGTGTTGTTTATTCAAAAAGTCTAACAGAGTGACCTGTTGCCTTCTAACTAGAAGGATTATACTTTTTCTCTTCTAATGAGAAGCATGCAATGAGACCTCTAGAATGAAGGATTTATGCAACTAAATGAAAGTAAAATTAATCTAGATGAGAAATGCAATTATTAATCTGAGAAATGAAGAAACATAGTATGCTAAATGGATGCATATTTAAAATCTAAATGATATTATAATGAAAGAAACAAAACTATGCAAATGTGAGCAAAGTGAGTAAGAATTTCAGCATAAATTCGATGCAAATTCCAAAATTCATCCTTTGTAATGAAGAATGAAGAGCTTCTTTTATAGAATCCAAGAGGTGATCGATGGTCAAGATTAGCCAAAATGGATGGTCAAGATTGAAGAGGAGAGCCAGTCATAAAGGTAACTTCCTCCTGAAAAGGGAGTTAATTGGTTGCCTTTGAGTGATAAAAGGAGTTAACTGAGTCCTTTTGAGTGATAAAAGGAGAAACTAAGTCCTTTTTGAGTTATAAAAGGAGTTAACTAAGTCCTTTTTGAGTGATAAAAGGAGTTAACTAAGTCCTTTCTGAGTGATAAAAGGAGTTAACTGAGTGCTTGTTGAGTGATAAAAGGAGCTTACTAATTGCCTTTTGAGTGATAACAAGAGCTTAATGGTTCCTTTTGTTGAGTGAATATCTAATTTAATAAATTAGAATATGACCTCATAAATGGATAACTTTAACTAATTGAATAATTAGATTCAATAATTAAAAAGAGGAGATATCTTATTAAATTAAATGTATTTAATTTCTTTGTATATTAGCTAAAGAGGTAATTTTAATTTAATTAAAGTAGAACACTTATAATTAAATTAAATTAAATTGATAGGTTTGTGTAGCTAATTTGAGTCAATATTTAGGAATTAAATAAATAATATGATTAATGCAAATTATGGTTTTCTGCATTTGACACCTAGGTCAAGTAGCAATTATTAGAATTAGAATTGCCTAGTAAAATAAGACTTAGGAATAGTTCAATAAACTAAAGTTGGTTAATATGGAAATGTGCCAATTTTGGGGTATTACAATACCCTAAGCTAGCCAAATGCAACTTGGCTAGGAATCACAATTGGAAAAATAAGCTATGGAGGGGATTGAGCATGCAAATACCTCAATCTAGCTACATAGCGAGTAAGGAGAGGGTATAAACTTGATTTAGTCTAAAGGAAGGTCTTGGAACATTTTCTAAGGTGGTCTTCCATCAAAACAATGATAAAGCACTTGAAACCCTCATTTTTGGCCTAAAATTATACTTTGGTTCTACGAATAGTTTGGGGGTTGAGCAATTACAAAATATTAAAGTACTTCAAAAAGGGTACCCATAAATGCAATTTTTTTGTAGGGTTGTTAAGATTTTTCTAAGAAATCTTGTTTCTAACTATTTAGAAGGGCTCATTCCTAGTACCCTTTTTGGAGCAATTTGGTGTATTTTCCCTACTAGATTGAATGCACCTATGAAATCAGCATTGTTAATGTTCATGGATGTTAGAAGGAGTCTAAAAAAACCATGGATGAAGAACTAGCACACTTGGAGCTATAGATGGACTTGAGAGTTAGTAGTGGACTAGAGCCTACTAGCAAGAAATTTGATGTTACTTTGTTGGTGTGCCCCCAATTAAAGGAATAAGATTTCTTGAGCAAGGTCCTAGTAAGAATAGGGTGTGAAGAAGCCCTAGTGGGTTTGGAAGAAAGGTTGGGTTGTTACATTAGAGTGGTATTAAAGAAAGTTAAAGATCCTACAAAATCAGTAGGTGAATTTGTGACTATGACTAATGGAAAATTATCCAAAGAGGTTAATGAACAAAGGAAAAGAAATCGGCTTCTTGAAAAAGTACTGGAAGAGGTGAAGAAAGTGGATGTAGTTGTAGAGGCAACTAGGAAAAGAGATGAAGAAGTTGAGAAGTGTAAAAAAGTAGTAGAGGAAGACATTGTACCTAAACCTAATCCTACCTTGTAAGAAGAGCCCTTCTTGAAGGCAACCAAAGCTTTAGGAGGTAAAGCTTTGGAAGGAGTGCCAATTTTTAGTGGTAAGATGGATATTGATGCAGTTATTGATTGGTTAGAGGGTATGGAGAACCACTTTAAGTGTGAAGGTATCTCATAGGCACAAAAGGTTAAGGTTGATAAGTTAAGGATTAGAGGCTCAACCTTAACATGGTGGAAGTATGTACAAGATGAAAGAGTTAGCATGGGAAAGAATCCAATTTAAAATTGGACTGCTATGGAAAATAGAATCAAGGAGAATTTTCTACTTGAAGACTTTGAGATCTAACTCCATTAAAAAAGGCAAGGAATGAAGCAAAGAGATCTTGATGTGACCTCCTATACTAAATAATTTTAGAGGTTGTGTTTGAGATCTAAGAAGCAAGAAGAGGAGTCACTCAAGGTGGCAAGGTATCTCGGTGGCTTGAAGTGGAACATTCAATAGGAGATTAGCTTATGGGAACCTACCACTATCCAAAGATGTCATCAGCTAGCTTTGTAGGTAGAAGAAAAGAACAAGAGGAAAGGGGATTGTAACTTCAAAGATATAGGCAAAGGAAAAAATAAGAAAAATCAAAGAGGAGGCTACCAAGGAAAAGGTAGCAATCAAAAGAACCAAGGAGAAAGAAAACCCATCGAGCAAACTAGTGACTACTCTTCAAGAGGTGGTTATAATAGAGGGAGAGGCAATCAAGGAAAATCAAGAAGGGGTAGAGGAGGTAGGAGAAAATCTTACTTTGCAACAATTAAGTGTTAAAATTGTGGTTAACTAGGTCATCCTACCTATAGCTGCCCAAACAAACCCTCTTTGTCAAGCCAAGATAAAAGTCTAGCATATGCACAAGAAGATAATAAAAATTGAAAGGATATTGATATAGACTATATTGATTCTGAAAAATATGAGAACCTTATGTTTAGGAGGGTGTTTATCAAGCAACCAACCAACTATTGATGGGCCTAGACATAAGAGGGCATTATTTAGGATCAAGTGCAAGATCCTAGGAAAAGTATGCAAGGTGGTGGTTGATTCTAGATCAATTGATAATGTAATATCAGAGGAGGATGTTATAGAGCTCAAAATAAAGAAAATACCTCATGAGAACCTTTACAAGGTCACATGGCTTAACAAAAGGAATAAATATCCTATTGAATGAGAAAGCATGGATGGACTTCTCAATTGCAAGATATAAAGACTAGTTATCATGTGATATTTTTCCAATGGATGCTTGTCATGTTTTTCTAGGGAGGCCATAAAAATTTGATAGGGAGGTGGTGTATGATGGTAGAACTAATGGTATGACATTCAAAAAATGATCCAAGACTTTAAAAATTCAGTCCTTGTTGGAAGGGGAAGAACCACAGTCCCAATTTCCTAGTGTGTTGCTATGTGGAGAGAAAGATTTTGTAAAATACCTTAAGCATAAGAAGAGCCAAGGATTTGGAGAGATACCAAAGTCCACTAATGAAGAAAAATTAGTCAAGGAACCTTACCAGTTGAAGTCCAAACTTTTCTTGAAAAGTGTAAGGATATAGTGAGTGCTGGTACCCTAGCTACCCTACCTTATAGGATGGTTATAAGTGATTAAATAAACTTTGTGCTAGGTGGCTCTTTGCCTAATAAGGTGGCCTATAAGCTCACTCTAGATCAAAACCTTGAAGTGGCAAGACAAGTCCAAGAGTTGATGGACCAAGGTCTAATCCAAAAGAGCATAAGTCCTTATGTAGTTTGGTGGTTTTGGCATCCAAGAAGGGAGGGAGATGGAGGTTGTGTATAACTCAAGGTCCATTAACTGCATTACAACTAGGTATAGGTTTCCTATTCCAAGAATTGAAGATCTTATGGATTGTCTAGGAGGTTCTATGTATTTCACTAAGTTTGACTTGAAAAGTGGGTATCAACAAATTAGAATAAAAGAGGGAGATGAATGGAAGACAACTTTTAAGACTATTGTTGGTCTTTATGAATGTCTTGTGATGTCATTTTATCTTTCCAATCCCCCTATCACATTTGTGAGGCTCATGAATTAAGTGCTTAAAGACTTCATAGGCACATTTTTGGTGGTGTACTTGGATGATATCCTTATCTACAACAAGACCAAAGAGGACCATGTCAAGCATGTAGAGGTAGTTTTGAAGAGGCTTCATGAGGAGAAGCTAGCTATCAACCTTGAGAAGTGTCACTTATTGAAGCAAGAGTTGGTGTATCTAGGATTTGCGGTGTCTAAAGGAACCTTGAAGGTGGACAAGGAGAAAGTTGGTACTATAGTAAGTTGGCGTACAATTACCACTACCACTGAGGTAAGAAGCTTCCATGGACTATCCCAATTTTATAGAAAATTCATTAGAAATTTCAATGGTATTTGTGCACCCTTAATTGATACCATTAAGAGGGGAGTTAACTCTAAGTTTATGTGGACCTTAGAGGCTGAAAAGTCATTTGATTTGTTGAAGAAGAAAGTAGCCACTCAACCCATCCTACAATTGCCTAGTTTTGACAACCTATTCACCTAGATTGTGATGCAAGTTCCTTAATAGTGGGTGTGGTTTTGAGCCAAGAAAATGGACCAATAGCCTTCTATAGTGAGAAGATAAATGAGGCCGATAAAAATTACTCCTCCTATGACCTAGAGCTTTATTCCTTAGTCCAATGTCTTAGGAAATGGAGACACTATTTGTTTCTAAAAGAATTTGTTGTGTTTACAGATAATCAAGCTCTAAGCTACATGAAAATATAGGAGAAGTTGAGAAACAAGCATTTAAAGTGTATGGAGTATTTAGAAGCCTTCACCTTTAAAATCAAGCATAAGAAAAGACAAATGAAAAAAGTTGTTGATGCATTAAGTAGATGGGTTTTAATAGTCCAAGAGATTTAGCTCCATAGTATTGAAATTAATAGTTTATAGGATCTTTATAAGAATGATGATGACTTTTATGAAGCCTATAAGGTATGCATGGACTTTGAAAACCACTTTCATAGAAGATTTTCAGAGTACACTTTGCAAAATGGGTTGCTATTTAAGGGTAACCAATTGTGTGTACTAAGATGTTCCATGAGAGATAACCTAATACAAGAGAAGCATAATGAAAACTTGAGTGGGCATTTTGATATCAACAAGACAATAGAACTAGTGCAAAGGTTCTATTATTAGCCTAAATTAGTCAAAGATGTAACCAAGTATGTAGAGAAATGCATGGTGTTCATTAAGGAAAAAGGAGGAATGAGAAATGGTCTTTATTATCCTCTACCAATTCCCAACTGACCATGGGATTGAGTTGTAGGTTTTCCTAAAACTAAGCAAGGATATGATAGAATCTATGTTGTTGTTGATAGGTTCAAGAAAATGGGGAATTTAATTTTATGTAAGACAACTAATGATGCAAGTCATATAGCTCATTTTTTTTTCAAAGAGGTTGTAAGGATTCATGGACTTTTATTAAAAATTGTGTTGGGTCAAGATGTGAAATTCATGAGTCACGTTTGGAAGACTTTATGGAAGAAGCTTGGCACTAACATGTATTTTGGTTCAACTTACCATTCTCAAACTAATGGTCAAACTAAGGTGGTTAATAGGAATTTAGGTAACATTATTAGGTGTCTAACTAAGGAGTATGGTCAGACTTGGGATGTTATCATCTTAGAATAAAAATATCCCTATAATGATAGCAATAATAGGGCTACCAGAAAGTTTTGAAATTGTTTATGGCATGCATCCAAGACGTGTGTGTGAACTAAGGTGTCTTGGAAACATGGATCAAATAAGTCGTCAAGCTGAAGACTTTGTAGAAATCATGAAGGAGATTCAGGAGCAAGGCAAGAAGACAATTCGAGACAACACTCTAAAACTCAAAGCCAAGGTGGATGAAAAAAAGAAGGACATTCATTTTGTCATTAGAGACTATTTTATGGTCCATTTGAACAAACAAAGGCTCCAAAAAGGTATTCTTACTAAGATACAGATGAAGAGGGTAGGGCCTTACAAGTTATTGAGTAAATATGGAGAAAATGCCTATAAGGTAGATTTATCTTCTGATTTGGGCATATCCCCTATTTTTAATGTGCAAGACTTTGTGAAATACAAAGGTGACTCATCTCCAATCGGTCTAGATGTTCATGAAAATCTTGAACCTTCTGCAACACCTACAAACAACAAGTTAGAGGTAGAAAAGTTGTTGAACTCAAGGGTAAAGAAGTCTACAAGGCACAAGGTGTATATGGAGAACCTCATCAAGTGAAAGGGAAAAAAAAATTTAGAGGCTACATGGGTTGCTAAAGCAGATTTCAAGAGGGATGGCATACCCCTGTACTTGATACCATCAAGTTCTTCATAGCTCGTTGGAGGGGGGAGTATGGTGCAAGAGCACCTAGGCAGGCTAAGTGTGAAACCTAAGTATTTCCTTATTTTTTTATTTTAGTGATGCTATCCACATCACTATCTAATCATAGCTCCTATGTGGTCTTGAGGTGTGTTTAGGAGACTTGGCAAGACACAAAGTGACCATGTTGTTAGAAGTTGCCAAATATTTTCAACTAGGTGACTTAGGTCCCGTAAAGGATAAAATGGTCTAGAAAGATTCCAATGGGTTTGAATAGTTTATTTGAAGTCATTTTATTCATATTAAATGTCAACTTGGTCTTTGTGCCAAATTTGGAGGTCTAATTCCATGTAAAACAAAAGTTGCTAAAATATTGTCATGTTGTCATGACAACATTTTCCTACAAAAAAAGGATTTTTTTGCATTTTTTGAGTTTTCAACATCCTAAATATTTGGAAAAGTTATTTAACTGATGGATAAGACTTTAAAAATTTTAGGACAACCATTTTCATGGGTTGGTCAAGTTGGTTTTGCATTTATACAGATTGTCCAAGTGTTTTGTTGTTGGTTTTATGCATTTGAAGGCATTTTTAATAGAGAAGTATTGTATGGCCTAATTTTTGTGTTGGAAAATTTATGAAATATTATTTTAGTATTTCTTTGATCATTTCAATTTGTTTTCATTAGTTTAGAATTTTTTTTGTCCTTACCAAGTTGCTGGTCTGAACAGGGCTGCACTTAGAAAATGGGATCTTAGGGCCACTTTCCACCATTGGAAACCTATGGTATTTTTGTATTTGGAACTAAGGTCCATGTAACATCAATGAGATCCCTTGGAAGCATCAAAAAGCATTTTTAAAGTGATGCCCCAGGCAAGCCAAATGCAACTTGGCTAGAAATCACAGTTGGAAAAATAAGCTATGGAGGGGATTGAGCATGTACATACCTCAATGCAGCTACAAAAAGAGTAAGGAGAAGGTATATCCTTGATTTAGTTCAATGGAGAGGTCTTGGACCATTTTATAACATGGTGTTCCATTAGAACAATGATAAAGCACTCGAAACCCTTATTTTTGTCCTAAAATTATACTTTGGTCGTACAGATAGTTTGGGGGTTGAAAAATCACAAAGTATTGAAGTATTATAACAAGGGTACCCATAAATACAATTTTTTTTTTAGGGTTGTTAATAAGTTTTCCAAGAAATCTTGTTGTCATCTATTTAGGAGGGTCAATTCCTAGTAGCCTTTTTGGAGCAATTTGGTGTATTTTCCCTAGTAGATTGAATGCACCTATGAAATCAACATTATTTAGTGTCATGGATGTTAGAAGGAGTCTAAACAAACCTTGGATGAAGAACTAGCACCCTTGGAGCTCTAGATAGACTTAAAGGTTAATGGTGGATTGAAGCTGGCTAGCAAGAAATTTTTGTTACTTTGTTGGTGTGCTCCCAACTAAAGGATTACAATCTCTTGAGAAAGGTCCTAGTAAGAATAGGGTATGAAAAATCCCTCATGGGTATAGTGAATGACCTAAGGTAGCCTTGAGAGAGCTTGGGGTTTGGAAGCAAGGTTGGGGTGTTACATCAATTATTTATCTCAAAAATATTTCCAAGAGCATTGTACATCTCATGTGCAGTGTCTAGTTCTAAGATTACAGGAAGTAGATACATTTTTACACAATCCACAATGAGATTCATGGATTTATTGTTGATATTCTCCAATTTTTCCAATTCATCATTTCCTTTGGGTGGTGGGTCAAAATTTTTAATGAACTTATTTAAGCCATGTTCTTTCAATATGAGTTTTAGCCGTAGTTTCCATCCTGCAAAATCTGAATCACCTTCTAACCTATCTTCTACCCTCATGTCATTCACCATTTTAGAATAATATTTGAATAAAGTATGATTTTAGATCACTTATTTAAACCAACTCTATTACAATGTTAGTGTAACAGACTGTATGTGTAATACTATTCTAATTTCTTCTCCAAGATAAGAATTTGATTATGAGTTCTTTTATATAATAGTAACATAGTGATAGAACCAAATTATTTAATAGTATGATGATTACGAATGCATGAATATGTTGAAATAATCAAAACTTATATGTACTGAAAGACTCAATTACATATACATTCACCATGTCTAATAATTAGTGGAGATAGCATATTAATAGATGGGAGGGTTGATCATGTTTCATGACTGATAGGCATGACTCATACTTGAGTCAGATCTATTGGGCATGACTCAATAGTCACCCTCGATAATCTTTCCAATATCGACGGGAGAATTATAAACTTAGTTTTAATAAGGCAGTTCATAACATAGGAAAAACTTAATTAATTTATTCATTTACATTTTGTAATATATCTGCATATATATATATATATATATATATATATATATATATATGAGTATATTTAACTATCTAAAACATATAAATAACATAAATATCAAGACAAGAGTTATTAATAAATATTCATAATTTATGTTCAACTAATTTACACATTAACACTATCTTACCACAATGATTGCAAGTAGGTCATTTGTTCTTTTGAGCTCCTCATTGTGATGATTCACCTTCTTATGTATATTATAATCCAAATTTTCCTTTTTGTCTATATTGAGCCTACTCAATCAATTGATTCATACTTTCTTGGGATTTCATCATTCTTTCATTGGTTTTCTTTTCCATAGTGAGATCATTTTGCAGTCTTTCATTTTATGTCTTTAGATTTATAAAATCTTGATTTGCATCATTAAGTTGATCAATAAAGTCTTCTTGCTAAAGGGATAGTTGTTGAATTTCATTATTCTTTTCTTCTATATCTTTTTTAGCTCTTTCCTTTTATTTCATGACTTCACACTATCTAACTGATTAGATTTCTTGCTCTCTTTTCAACTTTTTGACTTCTTCTTAAAGAATGAAATTCTTCTCTAGTAGGTCTTTTTGGCTGCATTAGCTTCATCTTAAGTTATTTCTAGACATATGTCTTCAATTCTTTATTCAATGTAGAGACTGCCATCCATTTGTACTGCAAGATCTTTCCTTTTTTTCAATGATTGAGAGAGTTTCTCCTTTTCCTTCTTGCGTTGTCCAATAGCCAATTCAAATCCAAATTTTCATTCACAATAGCCTTATCTAGCTTGTACACCTCCATCACTTCAAATCTTATCTCAAGCTATTCAACTTCTTCTATGAGAACCAAATGCTCTAATACATATTGTTGGAAATATAAGGTAGGCTAGGTTATGGTCCGCCTTACAATAGGTATTTAATAATCATGCTCTAAACCATACTTAGGAATAATGTATTCAATCTAAGGATTACTTTTCCCACTATGAGGTACATTTAATCTTGTCAACCTAGGGGTGTATACTTGAAATGGTTGGCACAATATGTGCACTAGGCATCTTAATGAGTCATTATGCTTATGCTACAGGAAAGTAAAATGCAAGGAAAAGAACCTACACTATCGCTACATGAAATGAACACACTTGACTAAAACAAATACTTGAAATGAAATGAAATGTTAACACCTATTCCAACTTAGTTCATCCACTATAACTATTCTTACAGATGCTGCAGGAACATTTAGAAAGTATGATGCTGCAGGAAGGAATTCACAACTTCTACTTGCAAATACTGAAAATTCTTGAAAATAAATCTATACTACTCTAATCTAATCCACCTCCCAAGTGGCCCCCCTTGGTTGGCTTCTTCTAATCTATTATCAAGATAGAATCCAAAAACTATTTCATTGCATTTCAAACATTCATTACATGGAATTAAAATAGAGAATTGTAAAAAGATCTCATCATAAAGTCAACAATTCCTTGTCATAAACTTTCTCCTTCTTAAAAAACCAAACTTGCACACAACTGGTCCAATCCCTATATATAGGAAATTGAAACTTATTCCAAAAATAAGAAAGTGAACAAACTGACTACTAATCCATAGGTGATAAAGAAGGAAAAGTAATAGATCAAGGTATGAAGAATAAAGTCTAAACAACAACCACTTGACATAAATGCAGAGAATATAGCAAGTCTTTGGAGTTCCTCCATTCTCATAGTCGTGTCCTTCAGTACTAGTATATTTCTTCTCCACCATGACTTAAACTTTAACATTCTTTATCCTCTTGAATGCGTTCATCTTGAATTCGCCCAATTATCTCTAGCTTCATTTCTAAAGGTTAGTTATTATGTAGAGACATGTTTGCAAATAAAGACTATCAAATTAAATTCAAATATAAGAACACACATTCTATTAATTATATGAAATATTTCATAATATATATAATACTAGAAAAAGATGGCATGGTATCTAACCATAGGTTTATCATAGATTTAGGTATCATAAGTCCACAAATGTTTTGACAATGATAAAATATAATATCAACAAAGTGTTTAAAACTATAATGAAATAAAGACAATATTTGGCCTCATCATCTACCCCCTACTAAACTAATGCTTTTCCTTAAGCATTTCATTTTCTTGTTAATGACCTAAACTCTCCAATCTCAATCCTTCCTTAACTACTACTCTTGAAGGTATAATAAAATCCTCTCATTCTTTCCCACACTTCTCTTCTGTGATCTTCCTATAGTTTGTTGAGCCTATCAGTATTAGTGTCATATGAAGGCCATAGGAGCATTCGAGGCTACATAGTTAGGGGACACCACAATTTTGGTTTGGCCTACTTTCCTAACTCTAGATACTTTGGAACCCTGTAAAGTGCTACCTCCAAGTTGATGGGACTATGTAGTTTTGACTTTTAAAGTGACTTAGGAAATTCAGTCCATCTACTTCTAATACAATTCATAGCTCTCTAGAATGAAAAATATGGTAAGTTCTCATAATCAACATAGGCTTTGGTTCTTACAGCAAAGATTCTATCCCTTACTTCTAGATTCTTCTTTCCATAAGATAATGTGAACCAATCCCTGAAAACTTCATCTGGCTTGCTACTCTCAGTTCTCAATTGCAGGGGCTCTATCTTTTCTTCATCCCTGTAATTATTTAGTTGCCTATCATAATTTACTTCATTAGACAACCAGGACATTAGAACTCTTAAATGTATATCCCCAATATAAAGCAAGGGATTCCATTGGGTCTCTGAAGGGATAACAAAATTATGCACATATAATTCACAAAGAAAATTTTGTTGCTAGAATGGTAGAGTTTGATACAATCCATAAAATTCTTGAGCTAATTTAAACTCTGCATTAATATCCTTAAGAGTTAACACCAGTTGAAACAAAAGAAATTGTTCTTTCAAATAAAGAGCATAAACCCTTAGTGGTGGTCTACAAGCAAGTTCCTATTCAACCAGCTTGAGTGCATGATCCATCTATTGCTTTTGACTTGCCAATTGTTCCTTTAATCCTGTAATTTCTTCACCTTGGAAGGCTATGACTTTCTTCATCTTTTTCCTCTCTTCTTCCCATAAGTCCTTATCAAACATACGTTGTCCAAAAAATTGAAAAAAGAGTTTCTCCAGTGTAATGGAACCGCTATCTTCTTCATGGTTTCTTTTCCTCTTCCTTTGTTCCTTCCATGAATGTTCTACAAAATTAGTAAACCATGTTGATTTATGGGGAACTAGGGTAGTGTTTGGATGGACTTTCTTAGTGACTGTTTCATCTTTACTACCTCAAATTCCTAATTGAATTGCTGAGGTGTCATTTGAATTTTCTTTAATTTCATCCCTACATTCCTCATTAGGATTTTTGGGAATTCTGATAATTTTAGGATGGGGAGGAGAGTGATCAAAGACAATTTGCATAGGGGATTCTTTAGTAGATGTTTTGGACAAAGTAGAATCTTTAAAAACTTGCCTTCTCATCCCAGGGCTTCTCCTTACAATGGTTTCTTCTTGTATCACAACCTTTTTGCCTACCTTTCCCTTTGGGTGTCTCTACTACAGGAGTAGTTGTTGCAGGAATTTTCTCAGTTCTCTTTTGTCTCACAATAGTAGGGTTTGGATCTTCCTTTTCTTGAACAAAGATTTCTTCTTACAATTTTCATTTCCTCTTTGCTTTGTTAGAAGTAGGTTTTTAGGTTTCTTGAATACGTAAAGGTATAGTTTCTTGGATATTTTCTTGCACTTTTTTGGCTTCAGGCTCTTGTATATTTTGTTCAGTAGGCTCATTGGTGGGGACTACATTCTCCTCACTAGGATGTTCACTAGGAGTAGCTTGGGGTTGCAAAGGTTTGGCTTGTACAAATTCTTCCCATGTCATGGGAGACACATCCCTAAGTGACCTTTCTATTAGCAATTTCATTAAGGCATGATGGGTAAAAAAATTATCTTTTCCTTTTTGAGTTTCTTCTGCACTAATAGAGAGCATATTATACAAGAAATTTGGAATGTTTACTGGAAGATTATGCCTTATAAAACTAATTAATTTGAAATAATGTGCATGTAAGCATGGGAATTTCCCTTCACATTTAAGGTGCCTGATAATATGCATGGCTAATTCATTGTATGGTAGAAACATTGGCATTCTTTTGCATCCTTACTTTGTAATGTCCATCTACGGATCAATTGGTCCAGTAAATTGAGCTCTTGCTAACCTCGCATCATGTGTGCTGGGATAATGTTTTCCAATTGTAAGCAACCTAGTCACTTCAGTAATGTGTTCCTCTATTGCAATCATTGTTAAGCCCCATATGAAAGCTTCACCTTCATTAAACATGCTGGTGAATTCTGTGGCTGCCTTCTCATTAAATGCAGTCAAACTCAAGAAATACCCTAACCATTCACATGTATTAAACCTCGTTACGAGTTTTACATCTGAGAGCAACATGGTATGTTCCACTGGTTCTCTCCTTTGCAACTATCCACTCATTTTCTCCACACTTTCACTGTCTACTATGTTTTCCCCCTTTTGAATTCAAGCTGCTTGTTGTTTTATAGACTCAACTCACATTTCTTTGTTTTAACAGGTAATTAATGTCATAACAAATTGTTATGCACAATATTATGGCTTTAATGAAGATAAATCATGGATATGTGTGAGAATCATCTGAAAATGGGGTTCAGATCACATAAAATTTAAACACAAGTCACATCACAACCTAATAATAAAATCATTCAAAAATAAGTGGTATGACACCTCACTTGTGTACTTATGGTAGTTAAATTTCATTAATGAAGGAAATGCAAAGATTTAGAAAAATCTTTACAAATAAATAGAAATGCCATTGGATATTAGTGACCTTCCCTACCCCTTACTAAATTAGGACAAGTATGCACACTTGTCAAACCTAGTACGGGTAAGGGATTAGCATAATGCCCCATCATATAGAGAATGTAGTATTAAATATTATTAATGAAATTTGTGGACTATAAATGAATAATAATTTGAAAATATTATACCTTTTAACTGATGATTGCACATACCTGAAAAGGTGGCAGAAGTGACAACAGTGATAGCATCCATCAACAATTTGTGGTGTTTATTGAAAATAGAAAAAAATAATGACATGGAAGGTGGATGGGTGGAAGAAAAGAAATAAGATGAGATGGATGGATGGAAGAAAAGAAATGAGGTGGATAGAGTGAATGGAGAAATTTGGAAATTTATGTGAACATAAAGTTCTTATTATGAACATGTAAAAAGGAATTAATGTTGAAGAGTAGCAGTTAGAAGGTTAATACCTTTAGCTGTAGGAAGTGTTACCTAATGTGTATTTGAATCCGATCGCTGAAACTGCTGGAGGAAGTCCTCTTTTGTTTGGGACCATTTATAGAATTTTAATCTCTGACCAGTGACTAATAACTTGAAAGGTATGAGATCAATGGTAGTTAATTGGATAGCTCCATTATCAAAGACATGATTAACTTCATATGGACCTAGCCATCTAGTTTATAGCTTTCCTAACATATATTTAAATCTGAAATCATATAGTAGTGCCTAGTCACCAATTTGAAATTGTTTGTTGATAATGTGAGAATCATGCCATTGTTTTCTTTGTTTCTATACAATTTTAGTGCACTTCAAAGTAGTTTTTCGCATTTCATCCAAAGAATTGAGATATAGAAAGACGTTCTCTCTATGCTATAGGAATTTCAATGTTTGACTGCAACACTGTTCTTAGAGTTTTATGTTCAAATTCAATAGGGAGCATTGCTACTTTACCATATAGAAGCTCAAATGGTGTGAATCCTATAGTAGTCTTCCATGTTGTTCTGTAAGCCCAAACAAATTCTTGTAATCTGCTGGTCTAATCCTTATGGTGCAGATGGACTATTTTTGTTAGGATGTTCTCAAGCTCATGATTTGTGACTTCTGCTTGCCCATTAGCTTGAGGGTGATAAGGATTGGATTTCCTATGCCTAATGTTATATTGTTTCATCAGTGTTGAGATCAGATTAGAGGTGAATTGTGCACCTTGATCAGTGACTAGCTCTTTGGGTACACCATAGCAAGTAAAAATTTCTTCATACAAAAATTCAACAACTTTTTCATCATGAGTGTGCTTCATGGTATTGACTTCAACCCATTTTGTTAGATAATCAAAGGATATAGGATTTCCTATTGGATGGAGGATCAATTGGAACAATAAAGTCCATGCCCCATTAGTCAAATGGTGTTAATGCCTTCTATGGGTTAAGAGGCATTTGATTTGTTCTTGTTGGTCTACCCATCCTTTAACACTTATCACACTTTGGTGTATAGTTGACTACATCCTTGTGAAGTGTAGGCCAATAGTAACCAGTTGTTGAGATTTTGAAGGCCATTCTTTTTGCTACAAAATGCCCTCCACATGGTTCTTTATGACATGCATGTAGAATGTCATATATTTCATCGTCTCTTACACATCTCCTCATAACTTGATTAGGTCTAGTATAAAACAAAAGATTATCTATCCACAAGAACTGAAAACTTTTCTCTACAAGAAGCTTCCTTTCCTTGTAAGAAAAATGTGCTGGTATTTTATTGGCTACAATGTAGTTAGCAATGTCTACATACCATGGAGTTTGAATAGCAATATGAAATAAATACTTATCTAGAAATGCATCATCTATCAGAGTAGTATCATTATCATCATGACAGATTCTTGACAACTAATCAACTACAACATTAGCTCTTCCAGGTTTATCAACTATAGTTATATCAAATTCTTGCAACAACAATAACCATCTTGCTAACCTACCTGTTATAGCAAGTTTTTTCATGAGATATTTAATTGTTGCATGATCAGTATGAACAAATATGGGGTAGCTAGTGATATAATGATAGAATTTGTTCAAGGCATAAACTACTACTGATAGTTCTTTTTCAGTCATAGTGTAGTTTAGCTCTGGTCCATGAAGGCTCTTGCTAATATAATATATTGCATTTTCAAGATTGTGAGATTGTTTCCCTAGAATTGCACCTATGGCATAGTCAGAAGCATCTGTATATATGTGAAAAGGTAAATTCCAATCAGGACCTTGTAAAACTAGGGCTGTAGTGAGATGTTTCTTTAGCTGTAGGAAGGCTTCATTACATTTGGATGTCCAATTGAATTTAGCTTCCTTTGTGAGTAATTTATACAAGGGACTAGCTATTTTACTGAAATCCTTTATGAAAGTCTATAACATCCAGCATGACCTAAGAAAGATCTTACATCTTTTGATTTTGTAGGTATGGGCAATGTTTGAATTACCTCTATTTTAGCTGGATCCACTTGTATTCCTCCAGCTAACATGAAATGACCAAGTACTACACCTTCTTGCATGAGCATGAAACATTTTTCACTATTAACTATCATATTATGTTCTTGACATCTAAACAAAAACTTTTTAATATTCATCATTGCTTCCTCAAAGTTGACTCCAAATGTTGTGAAATCATCCATGTATATTTCCATACAATCATGTGATATATCAGCAAAGATGCTAATAATAGATCTTTGAAATGTTACAAGAGCATTACATAAACCAAATGGTAAAACATAATATGCAAAAGTACCCCATGGGCATGTAAATGTGGTTTTGTCTTGGTCTTCAGGAGTAATATTGATTTGATTATAACCACTATACCCATCTAGAAAAGAGAAATACTTATTTCTAGCTAGAGTGTCTAGAACTTTATGTATAAATGGTAAAGGAAAATAATCCTTCTTGATGGCTTTGTTCAACTCTCTGTAATCTACACAAATTCTCTATTTTCCTCCCTTTTTAGGCACTATGACCAGGGGTGATACCCATTTACTATCAAATATAGGATAAATAAAACTAGCATCAAGCAATTTTTGCAATCTAGTCTTAACTATTTCTCTAATGATTGGATTTATCCTTCTCTGAGGTTGACAGAGTGGTAAACATCCATCATTGATGTATATCCTATGGGTGCACAATGTAGGACTCAACCCTTTCATATCACCATAATCCGATGCAATAGCCTTTTCATGCCTTTGAAGCAACTCTATTAACTGTTCCATTTGGGTTGGTGTTAATTTGGGATTAACATGAAGATTATGACCTTTAGACAGTTCAACATTAGTGGTCGACTCTATCATAGCATCTTTAGAGATTGGGCTTGCTTCTAATTCACATGGTAGGATTTGATGAAGAATATTAGGTTCCTTAAGTAGAATACAATTCTCACCACATTTCTCATATGTGATTAATTCTAACATAGAACTTTTAGATACATCTTTTTCTACCACACGACTATTAGTAAGAATAATTTGAAGTATTGAATCTTCCTCCTATAGCTTTAGAAAAGATTGTTTATGTAACATTATGAGTTGTACTATAGAATTTAATTTTTTTTCTTCATCCCCTAAATCTGGCCAAGCAGATATGCTTAAATTTGGTAATGGTTGTGCTAGAGGATATAGATCAAACATTTTTGTTGCTTGTCCATTTGATATGGTCATATTCCCTAATCTAACTTTTATATTTGCATCTGCTATAACTAACCATGGTCAACCTAGTATGATAGGGTAACCAGATAAATTAACCTTGGGGGACAAAATCATGAAGTCTGCAGGATACTCTAGAGAGTCTAAAGTTACAACTATGTTTTCTATCATCCCATGAGGGGTAATAGTAGAACTATCTACAAGTTGTAGGATTGTTGGAGTAGCTCTTAATCCTTCTATTTTCAGCTTCTTCATAGTGTCTTTGGTCATGACATTTATAGCAGCTCCAAGATATATTAAAGCAATTTTAACAGACTAACCAATGATACTGACATGTACAACTGGACTACCTGGATCAGAATATTTTGGTGTCACCAATTTCCCTAACATAATATCAGCTAATTGTTGCACAACATGGATTGTGGTGGGGTCCTTTTTCTTTCTTCTAGGCTTCTTCAAGCAGGCTTCTCTAATGAATTTTCTATAGATTGGAACATCTTTAATGGCTTGGAATAGGATTATTTGGACATGCATGTTCTTCAGCTAATCAACAATATCAAAAGGTTGTTCCTCTTTTTGTTTAGGTTTCTTTTGTATAAGCTTTTCTAGAAAAGGAGGTTCCACTTCTAATTGAGCTTGAGTTGAAATAGTAACATTGGTTGGATCAACCATTTTAGCAACTAGGAGTTCTGATGCTATAGGAATATCTAGTATGTCAGTTATAAGAAGTGGTTTTTGCACTGGTAAAGTTGTATTAGATCTCAGATGCATGTCTGCAACATTTAGAGTATAGGCAGGATATTGTTGAGCATCAACACTATACATGGGTTGCTGTGGCTATTGGCTATTTAGATTTGGTTGAGGTTGTGTAGGTAACTGTGTCTATTTTTGAGGATTTGTAAGTGGTGGATTTAAAGCAAGTTATTGAACTAGAGATGGTAATTGTGGAGGATTAGTATTTTGGTTAGGCCATTGTTGAGATCCTCTCCATTGGTTTGTAGATTTCCAATTCCCTTGGGGTTGTTGCCATTGGTTCTACTAGTTTTTCCATTGGTTATTCTACTAGTTCTGCCATTGGTTATTCTACTGGTTAAGCCAGGAAGATTGGGAGTTCTAAGGCCATTGAGATTGTTACAAAATATTTTGCCCAACATATTCCAATTGGGTTGATATTGTGGAGGACCTTGGGGATTATGGTTTTTCCATTGATTACCACATGAATCTAAATTTTGCAAAGGGTCTTGAGGCATACCTTGACGTTGGGCCCATGGTTAGTGTTGAGCAAAAAAAAATACTTGCTCATTATCTCCATCCATCTTGAGGTACTCACTTGGAAGATGTTGGTTCTCCACACTTGCAACCAGTTTGCATTGGCAATCCTTCTTTTTCTTCTAACAATGAGGACAATATTTAGCTAGTTGTAATTTAGATTCTACATGCTTCTTCTTTGCAATCATTGTGTCAAGATGTGTAGCAACATCATTGATAATGTCTTGTTTGAAATCTGACAAGAGGTTAGATATCTTGAGCTTCATAATGCCTTGGCTAATCCCCTTAGTGGCTATAGAATGTGGTCCTTAGCCTTTCTAGCCTTTCTTCATAGTTGACCATGAATAATTTTGGCAATTTTTTTTGAGGTCATCCCAAAAAGCTTGATATACATCACCACCAGCCATCAGGTCTAATGCTTCTAGATAGTTATCATTTACACCTCTCAAAAAAACTAGCTTTTGTGAATCCTCAGACAACACATGTTGAGGGTTCTTCTGCAATGTATACAAAAAATGTGAAACATAGTCTTCCAATATTTCTTCCTCCTTCTATGATATTCTAAAGAAATCATCTCCTCTTGACCTAGATGCTTTTCAATACTCTTTATATTTATCTAGAAATAGAGTTTTCATTTCATCCCATGTTCTTGCTGCATTAGCTCCCAAGCCCATGAACCATCATAGAGCTGATTCTTTCAATGTTGTTGGAAATAATTTGAGCTTGTGGGCATCAGTGTTGTAGTCAAAACTAAGACAAAGTATATCAAAATCAAACAAGAAAGTATCAAGGTCTTCAATTTCAAGGCCATAGAACTTTGGAAGAGCAGTAGGAGGTATGTTTTTAAGATTAACATTGGTTACAAGACTTGGAAGAGGGAATGGAAAAGTAGGTTGTGACTTTATTGGATGTACTAGATTTTGAGGTTGCTTTTGAAAAGGCACATTAGGTTCTGAGTTATTAACAACTGGTGGATTCAAGGCAGTATCATCAAGAAAGCTAGCCAAAATTTTAACAAAAGGTCAAATACCACTTTTATCTAAAGGTTGTGCTCTTGAGGATAATTCCATAGGAAAAATAGGGCTTACATTCAAAAGGTAACTCAACTTCTTCTTCTTCATTTTCTTTGTTCACATTAGTAGACTCTTGTGGAAGAAATTTTTCATATTCATCTTGTCATCTTCCTCTTCAATGCATGCAATTGAATTCTTCACACAGGTGAAGAAGGTTTGAAAGCTAAATTTTTTTTTGTCTAAAAAATACAACTCAAAAATACTCCTAGCTTGACACCATCCCCAACAATGGCACCAAAAATGGTTTGCCTCACAATAGGTATTAAATAATCATGCTCTAGGCCATACTTAGGAATAATGTATTCAATCCAAGGATTACTTTTCCCACTATGAGGTGCATTTAATATTGTCAACCTAGGGATGTCTACTTGAAATGGTTGGCATAGTATGTGGACTAGGTATCTTAATGAGTCATTACGCTTATGCTATAGGAAAGTAAAATGCAAGGAAAAGAACCTACACTATCTTTGCATGAAATGAACACATTTGAGTTAAACAAATACTAGAAATGAAATGAAATGTTAACACCTATTCCAACTCAGTTCATCCAGTATAACTGTTCTTACAATGTTGCAGGAACATTCACAAAGTATGATGCTACAGGAAGGAATTTACAACTTCTACTTGCAAATACTGAAAATGCTTGAAAATAAATCTATACTACTCTAATCTAATCCACCTCCCAAGTGGGCCCCCTTGGTTGGCTTCTACTACTCTACTAACACAGGATAGAAGCCAAAAACTATTTCATTGCATTTCAAAAATTCATTACATGGAATTAAAACAAAGAACTGCAAAAATAACTCATTATAAAGTCAACAATTCCTTGTCATAAACTTTCTCCTTCTTAAAAAAGTAAACTTGCACACAACTAGTCTGATCCCTATATATAGGAAATTGACACTTATTCCAAAAATACAAAAGTAAAAAAACTAACTACTAATCCGCAGGTGAGAAAGAAGGAAAAGTAATAGCCCAAGGTGGGAAGAATAAAGTCTAAACAACAACCGCTTGACATAAATGTAGAGAATATAGTAAGTCTTCAGAGTTCCTCCATTCTCATAGCCATGTCCTTCAGTATCGATATATTTCTTCTCCAACATGACTTAAACTTCAATGTTCTTTCTCGTCTTGGATGCCTTCATCTTGAATTCACCCAATCATCTTAAGCTTTATTTCTAAAGGTTAGTTATTATGCAGGGACATGGTTGCAAATAAAGACTATCAAATTAAATTCAAATATAAGAACACACATTCTGCTAATTATATGAAATGCTACATAATATATATAATACTAGAAAAAGATGGCATGGTATCTACCCATAGGTTTATCATAGATTTAGGTATCATAAGTCCACAATTTTTTTGACAAAGATAAAATAGAGTATCAACAAAGTGTTTAAAAAGATCATGAAATAAAGACAATATTTGGTGTCATCAGGTTATTGAGAGGGGAGGGGTAATTAGGAACCAATGAAACTTTAGCTTATTTGACCAATTAATCCTTCATATATTACTATGATCTAATTGCATGCATGAAAGAATAAAATTAATTAACCACTCATAACACTTTGACACAAGATATGGTGACCCAAAAACCTTCCAATTAGAAAGTAAAACTATTGTGGGCATGATAGCCACAAGATTTAGTACTCTAGTATAAAGTTAACTTGTTAAGGCTTATAATTGATCACTTCTGATGATCTACCCTATAAGGAGAAATAAAGATGCAAGGTCTACCTTGTTAAAGGGTTTATAAACACACAATGAAGTATGCACACTATTAGGAGATCTAGCAAAAGACTATTAAGTCCACTTGATTAAAGGATTTAACTGATGAACATGTTAGAATGAATCAGTGGCTAATCTCTGATGCGCAGCTTTGATTTTTTTTAATGAGATTCCTTGAATTTCAATGATCACCTTATTGTAATAGATAAATGTGTAAGTGCACCAAGTTGTGGTGCCAAAAGGGGGTTATAAGTGGACACCTTTTTTTTGAAATCAGCAATTTCTAAACTTCAACAAGAATTTGAAGATAGTTACACTCAAAATTTTAAGATATGCAAAAAACAAAAGTTACTAAAATAGTTAAGATAGTTACTAAAATACCAACTTTTTTCCAAAATGGTTTAGTTTTAGGTCTTGAAAAAAGGGGGCCACAGAAAGTGGTACTGTTGATTCCAAAAAAACACAACACAATACAAAGTGTGGCCCCCCTAAAATTTTAACTATTTTTTTTTTTTTTGAAATTCTTTAATCGCTCCAGTCAAAAGTCGCCTAACACTATATAACTTATCCCAAATTTTTTGGATATTTTTATAATGTGTATTTTTTTAATTAATTTTTAAAGTAGACACATCCCAAAAATGTGAAATATCTATGTGCTTCCCCTAGAAATGATTGAAGGCTAAAGTAAAATCAAAACTTATTTTTTTAAAGTGTGTAGAATGGAGTCTAGTTTCTAAAAAACTAAGTTGTTGCAAAATTATATGAACGAGCTAAAATATACAACCCAATAAGTACATGTTGGTTATTGACAAAAAATGGACATACATTCAAAAGAAATTATAGTTGAAAGGCTTGGAATAGTTCAAATAAATAATAAATTATATGGTTATATAATTAACATAGAGACCTACAATGTCATGCAACCTAATTTTATTGATGCTCAATCATGAGGAAACTTGAAGGAGAGCACACAAGAAAAATCAATCATTTTTTTTAATGTTTGCAACAAAAAAAATCTCAGACCAGTTTACAAACTCCAAACATTTTGGTTGGATCCCCAAGGCAAAACCAAGCCTTAGGCTTGGTAGAATGCAACACTTTGAATAATAGATGCACCCTATAGCATGTATGAGCTATTTAAAGATTTTAAAACTTGAGTCTTAATAGTGCATGTGCACACACTATTGAGACCTAAATACTATATAGGGAGGGAAGGAGAGAGGCAGAGTGAGAGTGAGAGAGAGAGAGGAGAGGGGGATGGGTTTGTGTGTAAGAGAGAAAAAGTAAGGGATGGGAGAGGGGAGAGAGAGAGGAAGTGTAAGAGAGAGAGTAGGGGTGGCAAAGAGAGAGTATGAGATGGGAGAGAGAATTAAGAGTAGGGGATGGGAGAGAGAGGAAGTGTGAGAGAGAGTAGGGGTGGCAGAGAGAGTACGGGATGGGAGAGAGAGATTGAGAGTAGGGGATGGGAGAGAGAGAGTAGGTGGTGGGAGAGGGAGTGGAAGAGGGAGATAGAGGGGGGATGGGAGTGTGTGTAAGAGAGAGTAGGGGATGTGAGAGAGAGAGTAGGGGGTGGGAGAGAGGGAGTAGAGGGTGGGAGAGAGAGAGGGAAAATAGGAAATGGGAGAGAGTGTGAGAGTGAGAGAGAGATTAGGGGGTGGTTGAGGGAGTCTAGGGGATGGGAGAGAGAGAGTGAGAGTAGGGGATGGGAGAGAGAGTAGGCAGTGGGAGAGGGAGAATGAGAGAGAGAGGAGGATGAGAGTGTGTGAGTGAGAGAGAGAGAGTAGGGGATGGGATAGGGGAGAGAGTATGGGATGGGAGAGGAGAGAGGGGGATGGGAGTGTGTGTGTGTGAAAGAGAGAGAGAGTAGGGTATGGGAGAGGGGAGAGAGAGAGAATATCCCAAGGTAGAGAGTAGGGGATGGGAGAGAAAGAGTAGGTGTGGAAGAGGGAGTGAGAAAGGGGGATAGAGAGGTGGATGTGAATGTGTGTAAGAGAGAGAGTAGGGGATGTGAGAGAGTGTGAGAATGTGAGAGAGAGTAGAGAGGGAGAGAGTGAGAGTGAGAGAGAGATAGAGAGAGTGAGAGTGAGAGAGAGAGAGAGTAAGCAATGGGAGAGGGAGTGGGAGAGGGAGAGTGAGTGAGAGAGAGTAAGGGATGGGAGAGGAGAGAGAGAAAGAGAGGGGGGATGGGTGTGTGCATGTGAAAGAGAGAGAGTAGGGGATGGAAGAGGGGAGAGAGAGAGTAGGTTATGGGAGAGAGACTAGGCGGTGGGAGAGGGAGAGAAGGGGGGGACAAGAGTGTGTGTAAGAGAGAAAGTAGGTGATGGGAGAGAGTGTGAGAGTGTGAGAGAGATTAGGGGTGGTAGAGAGAGTAGGGAATGGGAGAGAGAGAGTAGAGAGGGAGAGAGTAAGAGAAAGAGACAATAGGTAGTGGGAGAGGGAGTGGGATAGGGGGAGAGAGGGGGGATCGGAGTGTGTGTGTGTGAAAGAGAGAGTAGGGGATGGGAGAGGGGAGAGAGAGTGTCTTGAGAGAGAGAGAGAGTAGGGGATGAGAGAGTAGGTGGTGGGATAGGGAGTGGGAGAGGGAGATAGAGAGAGGGGGATGGGAATGTGTGTAAGAGAGAGTAGGGGATGTGAGAGTGTGAGAGAGAGTAGGGGTGGCAGAGAGAGTACGAGATGGGAGATAGAGTAAGAGTAGGGGATGGGAGAGAGTGTGATCTAGAGTAGGGGATGGGAGAGAGAGTGAGAGTAGGGGATGGGTGAGAGAGAGTAGAGAGGAAGAGAGAGATAGTATATAGTAGGAGAGGGAGTGGGAGAGGGAGAGAGAGGGGGGATGGGAGTGTGTGTGTGTGAAAAGGAGAGAGTAGGGGATGGGAGAGGGGAGAGAGAGTAGCTCTCTCTCTCTCTCTTAAGTAAAAAATGGGAGAGAGAGAGTATGAGAGAGTAGGGGATGGGAGAGGGGAGAGAGAGTAGCTCAAGAGAGAGAGTAGCAGATGGGAGAGAGAGTGAGAGAGAGTAGGTGGTGGGAAAGGGAATGGGAGAGGGAGAGAGAGGGGGGATAGGAGTGTGTGTAAGAGAGAGCAGGTGATGGGAGAGAGTGTGTGAGAGAGTAAGGGGTGGAAGAGAGAGAACAAGATGGGAGAAAGAGAGTGAGAGTAAGGGATGGGAGAGATAGTAGGCAGTGGGAGAGGGAGTGGGAGTGGGAGAGCGAGAGAGAGAGGAGGATGAGACTGTGTGAGTAAGAGAGAGAGTAGGGGATGGGAGAGGGAGAGATAGAGTAGCTAGAGATAGAGAGAGTATGGGATGGGAGAGAGAGTAGGAGGTAGGAGAGGGAGAGAGAGAGGGGGGATTGGAGTGTGTGTAAGAGAGAGAGTAGAGGATTGGAGAGGAGAGAGAGTGAGAGAGAGTAGGTGATGGGAGAAGGGGAGAGAGAGAAGGGCAGAGAGAGAAGGGAGAGAGGGGGATGGGAGTGTGTGTAAGAGAGAGTAGGGGATGGGAGAGAGAGTAGATGATAGGAGATGGAGAGAGAGGGGGATGGGAGTGTGTATAAGAGAGAGAGTATGGGATGGGAGAGGAGAGAGAATGAGAGAGAGTAGGGATGGGAGAGGAGAGAGAGTGAGAGAGAGTAGGGGATGGGAGAGGAGAGAGGGTAGGGGATGGGAGAGGAGGAGAGAGAGTAGGGGATGGGAGAGAGAGTAGGCAGTGGGAGAGGGAGAGAGAGGGGGGTTGGGAGTGTGTTGTAGCCTTTAACAAGGAAGGCCTTTAACATGGTATCACTTCAGAAGGGTGAGAAAGAAGGTAGCATGTTACTAGTGGTTTTTCCAAATTGAGTTTCTATGTAAATCAGTATGTTATGTGTTGATTTTATGTGTTTCATTTTTGCATATCGATTTACAGTAACTTTCTAGGATGAAGGTTTAAACTTGGATGCATGGTAGTTTGTATGGGCTCACTCTACATAGTGAAAAAGTTTAATTACTCAATTTTGGACCTTGAATAATTGATTCAACCCCCCTCTCAATTATTCTAAAGCATTTCCAACAATTGTTATCAGAGCCATCTGATGATTTGGTTTTAAGGTACTAGATGTAGGAAAGATCAAGATGACTAAAAGAGAAACATCCAAACTAAATAGAGATAACTTTTTAGCATGGTAGAGTTTGATGAAGCTGCACCTTGGATCTATAGGTGATCATGCACAATCAACAATCATAGTAGAACATGTTGATCCAACTAGTGCTCCTACTACAAAAGACATGAAGAAAAAGAAGGAGCACAATTAGACTATGATGGAGATAGCCTCTACCCTCAATTATTCTGAGATTGATGACATTAAAGACTATAAATCTACACACCAGATGTGGAAAGCCTTGTCAAATATCTATGGAGGAGATGAGAATGTTCAAAGAGAAAAAAGAGAAAGCCTCAGAGGAAAATTTGATGAATTGAGAATAGAGGAAGGTGATAACATTGCCCAATATGCATCTAGGACAAAAGAGGTAGTAAGTGCAATAAGAAGTGCTAATGGTATTCTAGATGATGAAACAATCAATAGCAAAGTCTTGAGAACCTTGTGCCCCATATATGCTATTAGAGTATTAGCCATAAAAGAATTGAGATGTATACAAGGGATCAAGCTCTCTCTTGAAGGAATAGTAGGTAGGCTTAATACATTTGAGTTATCTAACTTTGATAACTACAGACTTGAGAACATTGAATCTGCTTTCAAGGCCAAGTTAATGATAAAATATACTGAGGAGGTAAAGCCAAAGAAAAAGAAGAAAAAGATCAAATATGCATCCAGTGACAACAACACTGATGAGGAGGATGTAGTACAGTTGGAAGCACTTCTGGCTAGAAGATTTTACAAAGGCAAAGGAAAATTCAAAGGTAAGCTTCCTATTATTTGTTTCGATTGCAATGAAGTAGGTCACATTGCTGCAAGATGTCCATAGAAGAAGAACTATAAAGAAGGAAACAAGTACAAAAATAGAAGAGAAGATGATAGGAAAGACCACAAGGACAAGGGCAAAAAGTGCTACATTGTTGAAGAAGACTATAATGAGAATGATTATGAAGTTTTCTATGTAGCCATGAAAGATGAATTAGACGAAGATAAGGCAACAACACTGGTAACCTGTATGAACAAGAACAATAAGTGGATCATAGATAGTGGATACTCTCTGGTGCAGAGAACCTAATCAAGAGTTTATTTTGTTTAATGTAATAAGGTCTAGGGATTGATCAAATGATCTCCATAAGACCATCCACCCTTGTAATGGATACAAGACCCCATGGTGCAATTATAAGCTTGGGTATGATTTGGTCCAATAAGGTGGATTTTGATTTATTTCATGTTTGCTAGAGTAGTTTAAGTGTTTAGAGAATTAGGAGAACCTATGGGGTTAGTTAGAATTCAATTTATAGGAAAATGTGGTCATAAAGCAAAAATTTCAAAAATTGCAAAAAGTTGCTTAGCAACTTTTTGCAATTTGTTGACAAATTTTTGAAATAACCATTCCCAACGGCTACAACCACCATCAGGTGGTTCTACCTATTTCAAATGGCCTATAAAGGCTCTAAATATTTGAAGGAGAGGAATGTATGAAGAAAAGCATTGTACTTGCTCTTTTGATTAATAAAATGTACTGTTCCAGTATAATTTTTTTAAATTTTTCTGTACAATACAACATTTGATAATTGGAGGATGAAAACCTTGCATTGATCTAATAGCCCTATTTATTTGTAAGATCTTGGTTTTGGTTTCAAGTTTGTATCAATCCTAACATTCAAGATATCCAATTTCTTTGGTCACTACCTTGTGAAACCCTTAAAACCAGGGTTTGGTCAAAGAAATGACCCTAACTTGAATATCCCTTGTTGGAATTTGCTCCAATTTGGCATGGAGCAAGTTAGGGGTATGATCTTTCATATCTTACAAGTTTTGGAATAAGAGGTTGTAGCAGTGAATTATAAGAGAAAGCCCTAGGTCAAATATCCTTATGTATTTGACCTTGTTTTCATGCAAATTGGTTGGATAATGAGAAGAAAGGAGGTTGAGGACTTGGTGTAAGAACAAGATATTCTTATTTGAGTTAGGAGAATATCTTGGTGGTGGAGGTTTGATTTCATGAACCCATCCTTTGTCATTTTCCTTGTAAACCATGCCTAAAGTAGCTAATTAGGCCTGTGTGCTTAGTATTGATTAAGGCATGCTGGAGTGGAGTGAAACCTTGAAACTTTGGAGTTTGTCGCACTTGGAAAAGGGTATTCAAAATTGAATTTTCTTTGTCAAGTCCTTTGGTAGGTTTTGGAGTTAATGGTGGAAAATTGAATTAGGAGACCTAATAGGCTACTAGGTCAAATTCAACATCTTGCATTGTGAGTTGTTGGGAGTAGATCCATTGAATGGTTTACCATATTTGGGTTGAATTTGGGTTGTTTCAAGCCTTGGTTGGTGATAGGAAGGCCAAGAACATCAAAATCACCATTTTGCCATTTTGGAGTAGTAAGCCTTGTTTGCACCAAGTTGGGTGTAGTTGTGTTTTGTGTCTTGCTTGAGGAGTTGGGACTAGAAACTTGTTAGAGACTTAGTATAATCAGAGTATTCTCCATGAGAAGTGAACCAAGCCTTTGAACATTCCTTTGTGAAGTTTGGAGGTTGTGTAGAAGTTGGATTAACCCTTCCTTCCTTTGTGCTTACTCTGCATCAAGTGGTATTAGAGCCACTTTGATTTTGTTGTTACACAATATCTGATGGAGGAGAAGAACCTGAAAGGGAGATCCCCTTGAGGATCGCTAATGTGGAACTAGCCAAGCTAGTCAAGAAATAGATGGTAGAGAGTAGAGTAGTCCAAGAAGAGAATATGACTATAAAGAGGGAGTTGGATAGACTCAAGAATAAGATGAGGAAAGAGAGTGATGATGAATCAAAACCTAAGGAGATAGAAGGGAATGAAGAGTAAGAGAACATCCTTGTAGATCAAAGGCCCTTCCTTGCTACATTGGAGAGGGTTGGAAAGAAAGGAGAAGGGGAAATAACCACTTTTCATGGTAAGTTGGACCCTGATGAATGTATGGATTGGATTGATGCCTTAGAAAATCATTTTGAATGTGACAAGACCCTGAAAATTAGAAGGTCAAGATTGCCAAGGAAAAACTCCAAGGACCTACCTTGAATTGGTGGAACATTTTGCAAAATGAAAGATTGGATGAGAACAAGGAGCAGATTGCCACTTGGAAGAAAATGAAGGCAGACATTAGAAAGCAATTCATTCTTGAAGACTATGAGGTGTTGGTACACAAAAGGTTGCAAAATCTCAGACAAATGGACTTGGATGTCAACATCTACACTCAAGAATTCCATAAGTTAACCCTCAGATCCAAGGTGTATGAGACAGAGAAGCAAAAACTTGCAAGGTATGTAAATGGTTTAAAGTATAGCATTCAAAATGAGTTAACATTGATTACTTTGGGTTCAGTACATCAGTGTTTCAATATGGCTTTAAAAATTGAAGAGAAACATAAGAGAAAAGGGGATACAAGCAAGAGGGGTAGAGGCAACAACAATAGGGGCAGAGGTAGGTTCCATGAAAGGGGATCCTTAAATAAAAGTCAAGAGGAGTCTAGTGGTTCAAATGCTAAAGTGGAGTATACAAATAGAGGAACAGGGGGCAGGAGATCTAATGGTAGAGGAAGGTCTAGTGGAAGGAGGCCTAGTGTGTTCACAAGTAAATGCTTCACTTGTAATCAAGTAGAACATCAGTCCTTTAGATTCCCTGAAAAGAACACAAAAGGGGTAGGAGAATCCAATTGACCTAAGAGGAGGAAAGTCAGAGTGTTACTTCTTACCAATCTGCCACTTCTAGGCCTACATTTCCAAAGCATGGTGAGTCTTTAATAATTCAAAGAACTATGATTGAAGCCCCTGCAACTAAAAAACCACCTCAAAGGAAGTCACCATTTAAAACCTTTTGCAAAGTTAATAACAAAGTCAGTAGGGTTATAGTGGATTTTGGTTCCTCTGATAATGTTTACTCTAAGGAGATGGTAGATAAGTTGAAACTAACTGCAAGACCTCACCCTTACCCCTATAAGGTTTCATGGTTGACAAAAGAGAAAAGAACCCTCATAAATGAGCAAGTGTGGGTGGAATTCAAGATTGGAGAATATAATGACAAAGTTTTATGTGATGTGGCAAAGATGGATGCATGCCATTTGCTTCTTGGGAGGCAATGGCAATATGATGTGTGTGCCAAACATGATGGCAAGACAAATGTATATACTATAACCAAGGATGGGGTTGAATACACTATGCCACCTATGCCTGATGATGGGAACCCTACTACAAATGGGGTGATGTTGGTAGGTGAGAAAGAATTCACGAGGATCACTAAAGAGAAGGACACACCTTGCTATGCATTAATAGTTAGACCTCAATAATATCACATCAAGCAATCACAAGATCCACCCAAGGTTGTCAATATTTGGCCCAAGGAGGTAAGAGACTTGTTGGAGAAGTATAGGGGGGTAGTTGTAGGTAGCCAACCATAGACCTTGCCTCTTGAAAGAGACATCAATCATTGTATAGACCTCATCCCAGGAGCTACACTTCCAAACAAGGTAGCCTATAAGATGATCCTTGAGTAGAATGAAGAAATAGTAAAGCAAATTGAAGAGTTGTTGGCTAAGGGGTTCATTAGGAAAAGTATAAGCCCATGTGCAGTCCTTGTAGTCCTGGCTCCTAAAAAGGATGGTACTTGGAGATTGTGTACATATTCTAGAGCACTCATATAAGATAACCATTAGATATAGGTTTCCTATGCCAAGAATATAAGACCTCTTGGACTGTTTGGGGAAGGCAAATATTTATTCAAAGGTGGACCTCAAGAGTGGATATCATCAAATTAGGATCAGGGGTGGAGATGAGTGGAAAACAATGTTTAAGACCTTAGAAGGCCTATATGAGTGGCTTGTGATGCCTTTTGGCTTATCTAATTCCCCAAACACCTTTATGAGACTAATGAATGAAGTCCTATAACCTTTCTTGAGCAAGTTTATTGTTGTGTACTTAGATGATATTTTGATATTCAGCAAGGATAGGGACGAGCATTTAAGACATCTTGATTTGGTTTTGAATAGGCTTCATGAAGAAAAACTAATGATAAACTTGGAGAAATGTTCATTTTTGCAAACAAAACTGATCTTCTTGGGGTTTGTGATATCAAGAGTAGAGTTAAAAATGGATCCTTCTAAGGTTGAAGCCATCCTTAACTAGATACCACCCACCACTCCATTAGAGGTGAAGAGTTTTCATGGTATGTGTAGCTTTTATAGAAAATTTATAAGAAATTTCAGTGGTGTGTGTGCTCCAATGATAAATACCATAAAGGGAGGAAGGAAATGTGTGTTCTCTTGGACCAAGGAGGCTAATGAATCTTTTGAATGCTTAAAAAGGAAAATTTCAGACCAACCTATTTTGGTGCTCCCTGACTCTTATAAGTTGTTTAGAGTAGAGTGTGATGCTAGCAACAAGACAATTGGAGGTGTTCTAACTTAGGAGGGGAGGCCTGTGGCCTTTTTTAGTGAAAAGATTAATGAGGCCAAACAAAAATATTCAATATATGACCTTTAACTCTATGCTATGGTGAAGTCCCTTAGGAAATTGAGGCATTACTTATTGCCTAAGGAATTTGTTGTATATATTGATAATCATGCATTAATCTTGTTGAATAGGAAAGAAAAGTTAAATCATAGGCATATGAAGTGGATATAATTTCTACAAGCTTATACCTTCACTATTAAACACAAAAAGGGAGAAACTAACAAGGTTGCTGATGCACTTAATAGGAGGAATTTGACAATTCAAGAGGTTCATTTGGAGAGAACTGACATCCATGCAATGAAGGACATGTATGGGAAAGATGAGGATTTCAAGGAGGCATACAAAGTCTGCAAATCTATGGGAGAAAGATACCATATTGAATTTGGTGAGTACATTTTAAAAGATGGCCTTTTGTTCAAAGGTGGTCAGCTTTGTTTTCCCAAGGGATCTATTAGGGAGAATATTATAAAGGAAAACCATTGTGGCAGTCTAGTAGGGCATTTTGGAGTGGATAAAAATTTAGAGTAGGTTAGGAGATTTTATTTTTGGCCAAAATTGCAGACTGATGTTAGGGGATATGTAGAGGAATGTTTGATTTGTCAAAAAGCAAAGGGAGGCACATAAAATGTAGGGCTCTATACCCCACTTCCAATACCTCACAAGCCTTGGGATTCAGTGAGTATGGACTTTTTTGTTGGTCGACTAAGGACTAAATTAGCTTATGATAGCATCTTTGTAGTTGTGGATAGGTTTTCAAAGATGGCCCATTTCATAGCTTGCAAGACCACTCATGATGTCTCCCATGTAGTAGGTTTGTTCTTCAAAGAAGTTGTTAGGCTTCATGGTTTGCCATTGTCCATCATATCTGATAGGGATCCTAAGTTTTTGGGGCATTTTTGGAGGACCTTGTGGAGAAAGTTAGGAACCAACTTATGTTTTTCATCTACCTATCACCCTCAATCTGATGGGAAGATTGAGGTAGTCAATAGGTCCTTAGGAAACATGCTAAGGTGTATTTCCAAGCAACATAGAGTCTCATGGGATTGTGACTTACCCCAAGTAGAGTTTTCCTTTAATGATTCCATTAATAGGAGTACTGACCTAACTCCTTTTCAATTTGTTTATGGCACTCACCCTAGGGGTACCTTGGAACTCAAAGATGTTAAAGACATGGAAAGGAGAAGTGCACAAGTTGAGGATTTTGTAGAGGTTATGAAAGAAGTCCATCAACAAGTGCAAGATAGGTTGTAGGATACTTCCATCAAGTACAAGTAGCATGAAGATAAAAGAAGAAAGGAACTTTAGTTCAAGGTGGAGGATATGGTAATGGTCCATCTCAATAAGGAAAAACTCCCAAAGAAGATGAAAAAAAACTGTAGATGAAGAATATTGGCCCCTTTAAGATAGTTAAGAAGTGTGGCAACAATGCCTACCGAACTGATTTACCCCCTGATATTAACTTGTCTCCTATTTTCAATATTTCTGACATGTATGCTTTCAAGGGTGTTGTTTCAAATGATATGGATAGAGGTACACTTGTAGATTTCAAGGAAGATTTGAAGAAGACCATCCCACCAATGCCTAAACCCATGGTGGAAGCCATTTTGGATAAGAGAATCAACAAGCAAACTAGGAGGAAGACATACTATGAGTACCTAGTATAGTGGAAGGGGTAAATAGTAGCAGATGCAACTTGGATGACAGAGAAAGCTCTTAAGGCTTATGGCTTTGATCTTCCACTCCACAACACTCCAAAGACTGGAGTTTCTTTTATGTAGGGGACAATGGTGTAGAGCACCTAATAAAGAGTTTATTTTATTTAATGTAATAAGGTTTAGGGATTGATCAAATGATCTCCCTAAGACAATCCACCGCTGTAATTGATACAAGACCCCATTGTGCAATTATAAGCTTGGGTATCATTTGGTACAATAATGTGGATTTTGATTTATTTCATGTTTTCTAGAGTAGTTTAAGTGTTTAGAGAATTAGGAGAACCTATGGGGGTGGTTAAAATTCAATTTATAGGAAAATATGGTCACAAAGAAAAAATTTCAAAAATTGCAAAAAGTTGCTTAGCAACTTTTTGCAATTTGTTGACAACTTTTTGAAATAATAATTCCCAATGGCTACAACCACCATCAATTGGTTCTACCTATTTCAAATGGCCTATAAATGATCTAAAAATCTGAAGTAGAGGGATGTATGAAGAAAAAAATTGGACTTGCTCTTTTGATTAATAAAATCTACTGTTCCAGTATAATTTTTTTTGATTTTTCTGTACAGTACAACATTTGATAATTGGAGGATGAAAACCTTGCATTGATCTAATAGCCCTATTTATTTATGAGATCTTGGTTTTGGTTTCAAGTTTGTATCAATCATAACATTCAAGATATCCAATTTCTTTGGTCACTACCCTGTGAAACCCTTAAAACCAGGGTTTGGTCAAAGAAATGACCCTAACTTGAATCTCCACTATTGAAATTTATTCCAATTTGGCATGGAGCAAGTTATGGGTATGCTCTTTCATATTTTATAATTTTTGGAATAGGAGGTTGCAGCAGTGAATTATAAGTGCAAGCCTTAGGTCAAATATCCTTATGTATTTGACCTTGTTTTCATGCAAATGGGTTGGGTAATGAGAAGAAAGGAGGTTGAGGACTTGGTGTAAGAACAAGATATCCTTGTTTGAGTTAGGAGAACATCTTGGTGGTGGAGGTTTGATTTGATGAATCCATTCTTTGTCATTTTCCTTGTAAACTATGCCTAAAATAACTAATTAGGCGTATGTGCTTGCTATTGGTTAAGGCATGCTGGAGTGGAGTGAAACCTTGAAACTTTGGAGTTTGTCAAAACTTGGAAAAGGGTATTCAAAATTAAATTTTTTTTGCTAGGTTCTTTGTTAGGTTTTGGAGTTAATGGTGGAAAACTAAATTAGGAGACCTAATAGGCTACTAGGTCAAATTCAACATCTTGCATTGTGGGTTGTTGGGAGTAGATCCATTGAATGGTTTACCTTATTTGGGTTGAGTTTGGGTTGTTTCAAGCCTTGGTTGGTGATATGAAGGCCAAGAACATCAAAATTCCCATTTTTCCATGTTGGGGTAGTAAGCCTTGTTTGCACCAAGTTGGGTGTAGTTGGGTTTTGTGTCTTGCTTGAGGAGTTAGGACTAGAAGCCTATTGGAGACTTAGTATAATTAGAGTATTCTCTATGGGAAGTGAACCAAGCCTTTGAAAATTCCCTTTTGAAGTTTGGTGGTTGTGTCAAAGTTGGATTAACCCTTGCTTCCTTTGTGTTTACTTTGCATCACTCTCATCACATGACTAGAGACAAAAGTAAGTTTATTACCTTTATCAATATGATGGTAATACTATTAGATTTGGAAATGATGCTCCATGTCTAATCAAAGGAAAATGTAGCATTGAACTTATAGAGAAGATATCATGTGATAATGCATACTATGTTGAAGGTTTGAATTATAATCTGTTGAGTGTATCATAATTAGGTAATGTAGGATGCAAAGTAGAATTTGGAAAAAAAACTACCAAAGTCTATAAAACTCATGGAAATCTGATAAGAAAGGGTGACCAGACTAGGAGTAACTTGTTTTATCTATATATAGAAGATGCTACTTGTCTTTTATTAAAACTTGATGATGTGTGGTTGTGGCATAAGAGGCTATGCTATGTGAATTTTGACAATCTGATTAGCATCAACAAAATGAAGAAAGTCAGGGGACTGCCAAAACTAAAGAAGCCTAATAACAAAATGTGCAAACAATGTGAACTAGGGAAGATGACAAAGTCTACTTTCAAAAGCAAGACCTATACTTCCAATGAAGTACTAGAGTTGGTTCATACTGACTTATGTGGTCCAATTGACGTACATAGCTACAAAGGAGATAGGTATATAATGCTATTTGTGGATGACTACTCAAGAATGATGACTATTATTTTCTTGAAACAAAAGTTTGATGTATTCCAAATTTTTAAGTGGTATTTGGCTAGAGTTGAGAAGGAAACAAGAAAAATCTTGAAATGGCTAAGATCTGATAGAGGAGGTGAGTTCACATCAAGAGATTTTAAAGTATTCTTTAATGATAGAGGAATCAAAAGGAAAACATTAGCACCTATAACTCTACCACAAAATGGTATAGTGGAAAGGAGAAACAAATTAGTGATTTACTGTACCAAAACCTTGATGATGGAAAAGAATGTTTCTCTCAAGTACTGGAGAGAAGCTATAAGTACAATAGTCTATACCCTGAATAGAGTTCAAATCATGAAAGGTACTAATGCAACACCTTTTGAACTATGGTATGGTCACTCACCTAATGTTAAACATTTCAAAGTATTTGGTTGTAAGTTCTATATTCTTAAAGAGTCTAGAAATGACAAATTTGATGCAAAAAGTGATGAAGGCATATTCCTTGGATATTTCACTAGAAGCAAAGCCTATAAGTGTTTAAATGCTAACACTAATGAAGTTGTGGAAAGTGGAAATGTAAACTTTGATGAGCATGCAAAAGTTGAAAATGATGAGTCCAAAAAGAGACCAGAAGAATACAAATCCTTTGTATACTTCTATGAAGGAATATCTGATGAAGAAGATGTTGCCAATAAATTTGGGAAGCAACAACAAATTTTAGTATCTACCGAGTCACAACCAGTGAATGCCGAGTTGTAGAATTAAGTACATACACATTCTGATTCTAAAATCAACACACATGAAAGAGATAATGAGTTACCTAATAGAGATGTGCATTGTGACTTTGATGATGAATGGCCAAACATAGAAACAATGATTGAACCTAGGCTATCAAAGTATTTGAGAAGGCACCATCCTATAGAATAGATCATTGGTGATAAAGAGGCTAGGCCAATGGCAAGAAAATGACTTAGAAGTGAGATATGTCTGCTTAGCAAGATTGAACCCAAGATAGTGAGTGATGCCCTACAAGATGATGATTGGTACAAAGCAATGAAAGAAGTGATAAAAAAAATTGAGAAGAACAAGACTTGGACTTTAGTTCCAAGACTAGTAGATAAGAATGTGATTGGAATCAAGTGGGTGTTCAAAAATAAGTTAGATGAAAACGGAAAGATCACAAGAAATAAGGCTAGACTAGTCTGCAAAGAGTATGCACAAGAGGAAGGAATAGATTGTGGGGAAACATTTGCCCCTATTGCAAGAATGGAAGGAGTTAGGACTCTACTTGCATATGCTACCTTTAAAGGTTTCAAAGTCTACCAAATGGATGTCAAGTATGCCTTTCTGAATGGCATACTAGAGGAGGAAGTCTACATAGAGCAACCAGATGCTTTTGTTGATGAAAACAACAAGGATAAGATTTTCAAATTGCACAAAGCTCTCTATGGGTTGAAACAAGCTCCTAGAGCTTGGTATGAGAGACTTCAGAAATATTTGGTGAAGATAGGCTTTGAAAGAATAGATGACAATAGTGACATGTACATCAAGTCAGAAGAAGGTAAGGATATCCTGATATCAAAAATCTTTGTGGATGATATAATTTTTGGAGGAAAAGAAGCACTACACAAAGATTTTGCTGACAAAATGAAACATGAATTTGAAATGTCAATGTTTGGAGAAATAAAGTTCTTTGTTGGATTACAAGTACATAAACTAAAACATTGTATATTTGTGACCCAATCAAAGTATATCAAAGAGATACTCAAGACATTTGGTTTAAAGGATTCCAAACCTGTCAGCACACCAATGGTAATAGGACACAAGCTATCTAAGAATGATGAGTCTGGTAAAGTTAATCAAATAATGTATAGGTCAATGATTAGAAAATTGCAATATGTTGTACATAGCAGACTAGAAATTGCATTAGCTATTGGGATAGTAGCAAGATTTTTTGTTAATCCAAGAGAAACTCACATTATGGTAGTAAAGAGAATATTGAGGTATCTAAAAGGGATAGATGACTTTGGTTCATACTACAAGAGGAGTGAAAAATTTGAGTTGAATGCCTACACTGATGTAGACTGGGGGGGAAACATTGATGAAAAAAAAAGCACTAGTGGAGGAGCGCTCTTCTTAGGAAAAAGATTAGTCACCTGGAATAGCAAGAAACAAAATTGTACCTCACAATCCACAGCTAAAGCTGAGTATGTTGCAACTGCCATCAATTGTACTAACATTGAGCGGATCAAGCACCTATTGAAAGGTATGGACAAGGAGATAACTAAGCCAGTGATACTCTATTATGATAACACAATTTCCATCAACATATCCAAGAATCCTATGATGCATGCAAAAACTAAGCACATTGCAATCAAGTATCACTATATAAGAGAACTAGTGGAAAACAAACAAGTGAAGATGGAATATATTCACTCAAAGGAACTAATTGCTGATATCTACACAAAACCACTATCTGAAGATGTTTTTGTGTATCTTAGAGGTAAGCTAGGGGTAAAGCCCCTATCCTAGGCTATTTGAAGCAACAATAGAATTGCCTTGCATCAAAATATTGACTGTTGAAATAATGAAAGTTGATGTATAGGATATCAAAGATTTGAGATTCCAAATTAGTCACAAGCATGGTGACAGAGGGAGAAGATTAGAAGATGCAAAGTTCATATTAGCATAATCAAAGATGCTACATCTTTGGCATTATTTTCAAAGACGAAGAAATAGCAGAAACTAATCAATAAACCAGAGGGAAAATTTGATCTTAAGGATCAATTAGAGGAGATAGCAGAAATAGACCAGTCAGAGGGAGAAATAGAGGATTAGACATATAAAGGAAGAATAAGAAAGGAAACAACAACTAAGAGGGAGAAGCAGAAGCAAAAAGAAAAGAAATCAGGATGAAAAATCTAAGAGGGAATAGAATAGAGAAATTAACAAAGAAGGAGATGTGATGCAAAGAGGGAGATATAAAAGTCAACAAATTTTCCTTTAGGTATATTAGTATTATGGTTGACCAACTTGGTTAGTTGATCAATTTGGTTTGCCATCAATGCCAAAGAGGGAGATTGTTGGAATATGATTGTAAAGATCATTGTTGAAGAATGATGAAGTTTATAAAGAGTGTTTTTGAATCATTTTTTTGTCACTGATGTCAAACCTACTATTTGTTGGATTGAAAATTACTTATATGATCCAAGTACTATCACTTAGTTGATTAATAAGGAGGAGTTAATCAATAAGAGGTAACAAAAGAACCTAAGGGAAAGGTTGAGTCATGATGTTGCAATGAAGTATAAGGATCGGTTAAGACATTGATAAAATAGTGTATTGATAACATACTCTAAGATACAGAGGTTGGTCACACTTAGAAACATTAGAAGAATAAGTTGTAACAAGGCTATCTGCTAAGCTTGACAAAATTCATTAGTGGTTGTTGAGCAAGTTAGTTCATGCTGAGTAGATTTTTTAGTTAGTGCTGAGAAAATGTTGAATCTAGTGTGTGATGAGTGAAAGTGTTTAGGTGTCGAGCAATCAGTTAAAGTCAAGAAAACTTCAGGTGCCAAGAAAGGAAATGTAGTATGTGCGAAGCATCTATAAATTTAGTTGATGCTAAGTGAATCTACAGTGGGTGCCAAACAATGTTCAAGTGTCGAGTAATACAGTATGTGCCAAGCATCAGTATTCCAATAGTACTGAGCTGCTACATTATTTGAAAAGTCAGGGATTCACCAAATCTAAGCCGATAAGGTTGTTACATTGAACTTTGTGAACTAGGTGGAAGATAAGGATGATGAGTTGGTGTCATAGAATTTTATGCTAACTATTTGTAGGTGAATATAGATGGATTTCACATGATGTTTTTAGATGAAACAAATTGGAGGGAAAGCTACATCAGATCTTTCCAAATCAATTCAAATTATGAGTAGGAAGAAAGAGTAGAAAATGTATTCCAAACTTCTACTTAAGAATTTATAGGTCAGATGATTAAGTAGTAGTAGAGAATGGTAAGAGTGTGATGCTGCTAGAGTGAGAAGTGTCAAGAAGAAGACACAGTGAGGAAGAACAGAGCACAAAGACTTTGATTCGATCAAGTGACCACAAAGAGGAGATTGTATTGGCACAATGAGTAGAAGACTCAAAGAGACAGAGTTTGAAGGGTGGACAAGCCATCAGAGCTATAGAGGAAAAAAGCCAAGAAAATTTGTGAGTTGAATTGTGATCTGAGATCTAAAAGGTTAAGTTGTAAGTTGTATCAGGTCAAAAGCCCTTAATTATTACTCTCTTACAATTGTATCACTTGAGGAAAAATCCTACAGACTTAGGTTGGCCTAATAGCCATTGAGAAATCCTTTAACAGGGTGACATTCCAAGTTGAATGTTCTAAAGTCCTTTAATTAGGCACACTCCTAACAGGGTGTTGAAATCCTTTAATAGGGTCACATCTAACAATGTGTTGTAGCCTTTAATAGGGCATCACTTCAGAAGGGTGAGAAAGAAGGTAGCATGTTACTGGTGGTTTTCCCAAATTGAGTTTCCACGTAATTCATTGTGTTATGTGTTTCATTTCTACATACTGATTTATAGTAACTTGCTAGGATGAAGGTTTAAGCTTGGGTGCATGGTAGTTTGTATGGGCTCACTCTACATAGTGAAAAAGTTTAATTAGTCAAATTTGGAACTTGAATAATTGATTCACCCCCCCTCTTAGTTATTCTAAAGCATTTCAAATAGGTTGCACAGGGATGGGGGTACTTGGGGTACTTAGGGTACAAGTACAGGTACAACTATTTTTTATAATAGGCGACAGGGGTACTTGGGTATGTCAAACTTTATTTTTAATTATACTTTTATATTTATAGAAAACCTGAATTTATGAGTCATGACAATGATTTTTCAAATCAAGAATAGTGATAAAGTTTGCAAATGTAATGTAATATTTTTAGTTTCAGATTTGTTATATGTTTGTAATCATAATTTATGATAAATGTTTAGATGCATAAAATAGAAGGAAAACTTTAAACATCAACAAGAAGATCATAAATCATATGGCAATGACATATTGCAAATGATAAATTTTTGTCTTTAACACTGATAAAGTTTATTGTTGATCAATATTGTATCAAAGTTTCAAACTGATTAGGTATTGAATTAAGCTTGATAAACAAATAATAGAGAAGAAAGACTTTAAACATGAACAAGATCATAAATCATATGACGATGACATATTGGAAATTATAAACTTATGCTTGAACAATGTTAAAGTTTATTGTTAATCAATATTCTATCAAAGTTTCGAACAGATTAGGTATTGAATTAAGCTTGATAAACAACAAGCTGATACACAAACAAAAAACTAAAAAAAAATTAGAAATCTCAATCAAGATCCTTATATATGATGCTCTCCATTGAGTACTTGGTACTTGGGATATTTGTACCTAGTACTTGGGTATGTGGGTATGAGTATCAAGGGTGTGGGTACAAGTACCATAAAACCTCATAATATATTATGATAACCAATAATGTCATACATGAAAAAAAAAAAATATTATGATAACCAATAATGTCATACATGAATGAACATATAATATATTATGATAACCAATAATTTCATACATGAACAAACATATAATATATTATGATAACCAATAATGTCATACATGAACAAACATATAATATAAAATGATAACCAATAGTGTCATACATTAACAAGCACATAATATAGTATGATAACCAATAATGTCATAAATAAACAAACATATCATATATTAACCAATAATGTCATAAGTCTAATAATGTCATGCATCAAATATATGTCATACATCAAATATAAAATGCCATATATACATCAAATGTATGTGAAATATGCCCACTGACATAAAATCCAACATCTATGTCCACTAATGCCTATACATGTGTGTCTATCAACTATATCTTCTCCTTCCCACAAGGGGAAGGAAACAATTCCCTAGAGCTCTTTGATCTTTGTGTGGAGGGAGATGATGAGGATGATGGGGTCTTCCTCACACATTCACTCGTGCTCTTGTTTAGGCTCTTCTCTAACTCGAGCTGATACAAAAAAAGTAGATATGAATAAATAATTATTAAACATTGAAATAAAATATATGAACACAAAAAATTAATTATTTTCTTACCGCCATCAAATAGTCACTGTGTATGTCCACCTTAAAGGCTCACGAATGATTGGGTGTAACAAGGCCCTACAAAAATTTAATCAATATAATCACTTATAAATAAAATTAGAAATTTTTAATACTAACTATTATAAACAACAACTAAAACCAAGAAAATTCTTTCATACCTTAGTCAATGGTTTTGAACTAGCCATTGCTGCAGCAAATCCACAATCGATGGATTGTTGAAGATGAGGAGTCTTAGATGTCAAGAGTTGCATGTCATACAATACAAGTTACATGTAACATGAAACATGAAACAAATATAATCAAATGAATTAAATTAATGTGAAACAAATGTACCTCTACTAAGCTCGTATCACACCTAGGCTTGGAGTCCCTAGTGAATGTCGATGGTCCTGTAGAGAATTGATGCATATGAACAAATTATTTTTGTCAATCCTTCATATGATTAATTAATAAATATATGTATCAATTTAAATAATTAAATTGATACATACCTCTGGACTTGTCAACAAGACAAAAAATGGGGCCATGGGATCTCTACCAGGGCTACCAACACTCTTACCCTGAATTTTGAACAATGTCAATACATGCTAATTAGTTATTCACTATACATATGAAATGTGATCAAATAAGTTTATTATAATTTGTAATTTACTTGTGTGTTAATGCCAAATGTCTGACTCAGAAACTAATCAGTGACTAGCCCATCATCCATACTATCTCTAGGATGACTGCCAAATGTGCATAAGGATCCACATGATGTGCACATGTGATCGCAATGCATAGAAGGCTCTTCCTCAAGTAATGGACTCATGCAATGAATGATGGTCTATGTCAAAGAATTAATAGTTCCTAGAGTGTTGGTCTCTACATGTTGCTTTACAATTGAAGGAATAATCACATGCTCACCATATGGCTTGACAACAAGTGCCCTAACTGTATTAGGGTCACGATGTGCTCTATACCTCTCAAATGATGACACCCCACATCTACCTTGAGATCTTAATATATCAAAATAATTGGGGATCTCCCCAAGGACAAATTCACAATATGATTTCTTTAAGAAATACTTTGGAACTTCGTGATTATTGTAGGGAGGGGCATCAAAAACCATCCACCATCCATCTCAAAAATTATTTCTAATACCATCATGTATGCACCAATGGATGGGGAACTATTTATTTGTCTCTCTATCAGTATTTTGTTCACCAAGCTTTCTAAACAATGCACAAATGCTACCTTTTGCTATTTTAATTTTTTTTTTTAAAAACATCTTGATATGATAATTTTTTTCCATAATATATTTTTTGTTCATCCCTCTTAACATGCCAAATATCCAACTGACCACTAATAGAAGCTACATGGGTCATAATGGACTCTAGGGAGGATGCGGCCAATTGTGCTCTCATTGGATTAGTTTGTCCACAAGCTCTCAACCTACCAATGAGTGCTTCTAATTCATTTTTTCCTCTTTCTATTTCATTTATTATGTTGTCTTGTGTACTAGGAGGAGGTCTTCTAAGCAGTGCAGGTTGTGAAATTTCTTGTTCTCATTGTGGAGGGTTTTGATTCTCATCTCATGGAGGGTTTTCATTTGGATCTTGTGGAGGTTTTTGGTTTTAATCTTGTTGGGGATTTGGTAGTTCATTATTCACATTTTCCAATAAGAAACCAATTACAATCTAAATAAATAAAAAAATTTAAAGAAAAATTTAAAAAAACCTTCAAAACAATGCAAAAATATATAAAACAATGCAAAAGAAAAAGTAGAAAACATATGATGTGATCTCGATCTTGAACTTTAACGACGAGGAGGCATTTTGAGGAGGCGGGTGACAAAAGTCTTCAATCCTTCAACTTGTGTACATGCTGTGAGGAAGAAACCCTTGCAAAACAAAATGAAAATGAAATGAGTTGTGGGTTTGGAACCCATTTATAAAATTCTTTAGTTTTATATAGTGTGCATGCACTATGGCTTGGGCAACTCAAGCCATAACACGTGCTATAGTGCGTATGCATTTTAGAAAACTAAAAAAAGGGGTGTTATGTTTTTGGCACCCCAATTTGGTTCACACACCCAAATCTCTTTTGCCCCTTATACTTCTTGTAGCCTTCTTCAATTCACAATCATAAACTTCATATTACTTCTCATTTTCATACTTGGATATGATACAATGAGTTACATATATATCAATTCAAATAACTACTTAGTGGAGTTGGCTACAATACCAAATACATCTTAATTCACAAAGTCAGCCCAATTGCTATTACTCGAGTTTAGAAGACAAACTCGGTGATGTTCTAATACTTAAAAAACTCTTTTAACACTCAACATACTCTAGCAGTTAGTTGAAGTTGAAGCTCGATTGATATTGATCACTTTTGAGTATCTCAAACTCAATCAATACTATGTGACTTGATGAACACTAAGAAACTTGGTAGCTATTGAATCACTCCATTGACATTGCATGACTCAGTCAATACTGAATTCACTTCATTAACACTATGAGCATGGTAGACATTGTAGAACTTGGTTAACACTGTAGAATATGATTAACACTAGAGTTTTCATCACTTCCACTAGAAAAATCAATAGACACTCCTACAGTAGAGAGATACAATAAACTATCTTTGATGCTCGGTAGCAACTGAGACATTTGGTTAATACAACTAGATGAATGATAAGCTCGATAGCAACTGTAGAGCTTGGTGGAAATGTAACCAACTGACTAAGTTTTGAGTCACTAATAGACAAATTGACCTTAATGTCAACACTAGGAACCATAGGAACATACGTTTTCATGTAATGGGTCCAAAGGGGTCATGGAATACCCTATGACCCCTTTCTACACATTAGAACACAACATTTATGTCCCTCGGGGCCCTAGGACTCCTAGGACCATAAGTTGTCATGTATTTGATTGAAACAAGTCATAGGTTATCCTATGACCCCTTTCAACCCATTTGAACACAATATGTTTGTCCCTAGGAGTCCTAGAATCCACAAGAACATTTTTGTCATGTAATAGTTGAAAGGGTCATAGGATACCCTTAAACCTCATTCAACCTAGTAGAACACAAAAAATATGTCCCTAGGGGTCTTAGGAACCCTATGCACATATTTTGTCATGTAATGGGTCAAAATGTGTCATGGCATGGCCCATGACCCCTTTCTACCAATTTCAACACAACATGTATGGCCCTAAGGGTCCTTAGACCTTGAGGAACATATGTTGTTATGTAATGGGCTGAAAGGGGTCATATAGTATCCTATGAACCCTTTTGACCCATTACAACACATTGTATATGTCCCTAGGGGTCTTGTAACCCCTAAAGGACCCTTAGGGACATACATCATGTGTTAGAATGGGTTGAAAGGGGTCATAGGGTTCTCTATGACCACTTTGACCCATTAAATGATAACATATGTTCATAGGGCTCCTAGGACCCCTAGAAAAATATGACATGTTCAAATTATTTGAAAGGGGTCATAGAGTACCTAATGACCCTTCCAACCTATTATATGAAAATATATATTCTTAGGGGTTCTAGGACCCCTAAGGACATACATCATGTGTTTGAATGGGTCAAATTTTGGCCCATTAAATGAGAACATATGTTCTTAAGGGTCCTAGGACCCCTTGGAAAATATATCATGTGTTCAAATGAGTTGAAAAGAGTAAAAGAGTACCTATAACCCATTTTGGTTGATTATATGACAACACATGTTCCTAGGACTCATAGGACCCCTAGGGGTATACATCATGTGTTTGAATGTGTTGAATAGGGTTATTTGATGTCCTATAACCTTTTTTGACTCATTAAATGAGAACATATGCTCCTAGGGGTCCTAAGACCCCTAAGAACATATATCATGTGTTCAAATGAGTAAAAAATGGTCATAGAGTACCCTAGAATCCTTTTCGACCCATTATATGACAACACATGTTCTTCGGGGTACTAAGACCCCTAGGGACATACATATGTGTTTAAATGTATCTAAAGGGGTCATATAACATGCTTTGACCCTACTTGACTCATTATATGACAACATATCTTCCTAGGGGTTCTAGGACCCATAGGGACATACATCATATGTTTGAATGGGTCAAATGGGGTCATAGGATGCCCTATGACGCCTTTTTACCCATTAAATGAAAACATATATTTCATGTGTTTGAATGAGTCAAAATGAGTTATAGAGTACCTTATAACCTATTTCAACCCATTATATGATAACATATGTTGATAGGGCTCCTAGGACCCCTAGGGGATATACATTATGTATTTGAATGGGTCAAAAGGGGTCATATGGTACCCTATGACCCATTTTGACCCATTAAATGATAACATATGTTCCTAGGGGTCCTAGGATATTGAGGAACATATATCATGTGTTTGACTAAGTCTAAATGGGTTAGAGAGTACCATATGATCCCATTCAACCCATTATATGGAAAAATATGTTCATAAGTGTACTAGGACTAGGGAGATACATCATGTGTTTGAATGGGTTGAATGCAGTCATAGGCTGCCCTATAAGCCCTTTTGACTAATTAAATGATATCATATGTTTCTAGGGTCCTAGGACTGATAGGAACATATATCATGTGTTCAAATGAGTTAAAAAGGGTTGTAGAATACCCTTTTACCCCTTCCAATTCATTATGTGCCAAAATATATTCCTAGGGGTACTAGGACGCCTTGTGACATGTATCATGTGTCTGAATTGGTCTAATGGGGTCATAGGTTGCCTTATGTTCCCTTTTGATCCATTAAATGAGAACATATGTTCCTATGGGTCCTAGGACCCTTCTGAACATATATCATGTGTTCAAATGAGTCGAAAGGGGTCATAGAGTACACTATGATGCCTTTCGATGCATTATATGACAACATATGTCCCTAGAGGTCCTAGGACCCCTAGGGACATACATTATCTATTTGAATGGGTTGAATGGGGTCATAAAGTTCCCTATGATCCCTTGTGACCCATTAAACAAGAAAATACATTCCTAGGGATCCTAGGAACATATATCATGTGTTTGAATGAGTCAAAAGGGGTAATAGAGTACCCTATGACCCCTAAGCACATTTAATGTTATCGAATGGGTCAAAATGGGTCATAGGGTATTCTAGGACCCCTTTTGCGCCATTAGATCACATCATTTATGTGGTTAGGGGTCCTAGGACCCATAACCACACATATTGTGATTGAATGGGTCAAAGAGTATCAAAAGGTACCCTATGACCCCTTTTGATCCTTTGAAAGCATTGCATGTATAGTTAAGGGTCCTATGTATAGTTAAGGATTGTAAAAAGGGGTCATACTATTATAAAAAAATAAAAAAAATAAATTTTTAATTTAAAAAAAAAAAAATTTAATTTTTTTTGACTTTTTATTTTGGGGAAAATTAAGTATACGATTTGAGAACAAGTATTCAATTTCAGAATGGATATCCGATTTGGGAATGGGTACTTGATATTATTGGGTACCTGATTAGGCTTGGTTTTGCTTCGGATGCCAACCCTCCATGTTCAACACCAAAAATGCCCCAAAAACATATTTTTGGCCTATTATTGTCTATTTCTTACTTTGACCATGTAGCTGACAACTTTTTATTCATCCAAATTTGATGAAATGAAAATAGTTTCTTGAGAATGTTCTCATCTTTCCATCGATATAATTTTTGTTAAATTATGAGTTTAGTAAGTAATTATTACTTATTTTCTAATGAAGTTAGTACAAAGTGCTAATTGACATACTAATTGAAAAATAGCTATAACTTTCAAACCATATTATATTTTTGAAATCCAAAAGATGCATTACATTCTATGCTTCCTCTAGTATAAGGAAAAATAAACAAAAAAATAATTTTGATTTTTTTTGAATTAGTTAAGGTGGCCAGACACGAGATTTTTTAATTCTAAAAATGATACAATAGAAAATTCATAATTAATTATTTATTTGGAATATAAATACCCAGAAATATGTGTCACATCTGGGCATGAGTTTAATTATTATATCTATAATCTTATTAAAAAATACTAACATTTGATTTTGATTAAAATACTCAAACATACACCTACTTATTTTTGTCCTGAAACTTTTGTACTACTACATTAAAATCCAAAATTTTGAACAAACATTTTTTTTCTTTCTTTAGACAAGGCCTATTAGTTTAGAAATATTCCTACGAATTCTTTTCTTACAATTTTTTGATATAAAGTCCATAATTACTTCAAAATTACATGCCACTTGTTGAGATAACCTTGATTTGCTAGTTTTTCACTACCACTTAAGAGCATAGTTTGGTTGACCATGATCTTGCACATACCCATGTGTCAAATACTACAATCCACTAATCATAGATGTATACTTCATCTATTTTGTACTAGGGGATTTGTCTTTGCTAGATCACTTACATGTCTAATTACCATAGGTAGGTTCACAAACTTCCAATCCAAATCTCTTCAATAAATCCTTATGATACTTAGCTTGTGATATGAAAATCCCATCTTCATTTTGCACAATACACATTACAAAATGTAATTAAAATTTCCCAAAGTGATTTTATCAATAGTCAACTTCTTGGGAAACATACGCTGAAAAGTCTTCACAAATCCTCATAGAATGAACATCTAATTTTTCCATGTTAACCATAACATCATGAACATGTCTTCAACCATAATCCAAGTGTACTAAATGGTCCTTAACCTTACCAAGAGATATAATGAAAATACCATAAACTCTCTTCGAGAAAACTCTCCACAATTTTTTTGCAACTCAATCAAATCTTCATAAATCTTTCTATGAACATTTATAGTATCAGGATAGGTTATTGAACATACCTTCAATGCACATAACATATCTCTCTATCCACAAACCACACCAAACTAATATTTCTTTGCAACTATGGCAATCCTATCTAAAAAATTGATAAATGTTGACATCAATGAAAAACATTATCATGTATGCAACACATAAGTACTCAATCATCTCTCTGACATATTAAAAAAATATCCATACAACTGCATCAAGCATTCATGCTTTACATTTTTATCCATCCATTATTTAAATAAACATATTAATATAAAATAGATATGTGAATAATTAATGTAAATAAAATTGACAAGTTTTATAAGTATTATCTCAATCAAAAAATTCAAAAATAATAATAAATTATTAATTCACTTCATCATAGGTTCAAGGAGGATCAAGTAGGTAAGAGAGTAGGGCTGAATACTAAGGCAAGAGGGATGCATTCTTCTCTTGGGCTTAGACTAATGGAGCAATGGGACCCCACTACAATATTATAACTTTTCTTTGTGATGAAGTCTAACAATAAATTTAACCCATCATTGTTGGAGGAAAAACTAGGTAAGTAAGAGGGTAAGGTTGATCCCCGTTGGTGTAAATAAGTATTTACTATTTACACTTACTTAAGTTTACTTAGGTCAATGAATATTTTAAATATTTATTTTCCACCTGGAGTATGTGCACTCTTGTGAGTTGTCATGTTGACATCATAGGGGTCCACACCTCTTTTTATGCACATGTTGTCTACAACACATGAGTCTTCTACACACATATGACACCTCGTCATTCTTATCCATTCATCTAGAATGTTGGATAAGGTGTGTGCTTAGTTGGCAATGCTTATCTTATCTCCCGGTTGCTTCTAGAGACATTCTAGGTGCTTTCTAAGAGGCCTTTATATATAAGCACTCCTAGTGTGCTTGAACATATTGAACATACTGATTGGAACAATGTATTCAGGCATACTCTGAATAATAGATCATATCCATTTTTGGTCTACAGTTGTGCTTGTGTTGAGTTCTATGATCTTGGGTGAATTTTTCCCTAAGGAAAATTTTTACATGTTATCAGAGATCTTGAAGAATTCCTCTTCACAAAGCCGTTCGAGACCAGCATCTTGCTTCATCATCGTAGCTCGACTCTGGAGTATTGCAAAAATTAGGAGTGTCTAATGCTAGATCAAACCTCACCATTGCATCCAGAATGCTAATTTGGTGAAAATTGGCTATGAATTTGGTTATCTTTGGTCATAATCGACTGTGAGGCAAATTTTTTTGCAAACTAGACCCCAGAGGCCCTGATTTGCACTATGGGTATGATCATTTTAGTATTTTAATTTCTCTATAAATTTCCATAGAATTTTTAAATTTTTTTCAGGCTAAGCAACCTTGCAGAGAAGATTTTTTTTGGCAGGTATCAGGCTGTCAGATCCTAGCCCTGTGGGTTCGTACAAGTCATTCAACAAACTTTCCTCTATTTCAAGCATTCCCACTGTCATTTCGACGACTGCCAATTTTATTCCAGATCACATAGACATTATGGCAATAACCCCTCCCATCGACAACAAGAGCTTCAACACATTCCCGATGGGGCTTCATTTGCTATACCATCCACGACAAGTTTCTTTTAAAGAGGCCAAAGCTTTCTTGCCTTATACATGCGGGATTAATTTTTCCCAACCGGCGATGACATTACAAATATCTAACTTTTTTTTTGCAGCGACTATTGGTATATTTCTTGGCGTCGACATATTTCAACTCTCAGCAATGCTACTGATTCTTCGGCAAGGTCTTTGAATCCCAACTCCAAGGCATATACCAGCATCTCATCACGACTCTGTAAAACATTTTCTGGACATGTACAGACATCGAAAACAAACAAAATATCCAATGGTAGTACATTTACTTTTCTGTGCACAATAGTTACTAGTGCTGGCAAGTTCAAGGCATCTCCAGTGTAGAATATTCCTTCGTTGTTGTGCGTTTAAAAAACTCTAGCTCTTTCCTGATCTTCAGTGATAGTTCAATTTTTCAGCCATAACCACATGTTTACCAATAGAGTAACTTCCTATCAGTAGCATCTGTTAAACATATTTCGTTAGGGCTCAAGATTCTGAGGGATGATAAGTCTTTCACAGTGACTGTTAATACCTTGTGCACAGATTGTATAGGGGTCATTTTAAAAAATTTTTTGGCAGACAGAGATGAAATATTAAACCTTTATGGTGGCCATTGTTCTCATTCAGTGATAGGTTTTTAAATTCTTGGCCACGTAGGACTTCAATAATCCACATCCACAGCTATGTCAGTGATAGGTGGACTGGCCTTGCCACCTCAGACCACCTTCCCACGTTAGCATCTACATACGTCACTTAACACGTAGGTTCGACATGGCTAGGTTAGCCACGTGGAAATCCAATTTTATTTTTTGCTACATTAGTGCCAACTATCAGACATGTCAATGATCACATGTTTCATACAGTACAGACAACCACCTCAGCTTGACACATCAACCCAGGGGCCATATTTTTTGCTGACATCATCTATTCATTGGGTTAAATTTGATGACCATCTGACCATCATATCTAGTCATTCTATAACTATTGCAATGGCCATTTCATCATCAATTTTAACATCATAGTTTTGCTCTAGACCCCTCTCTAGATTGCATTTTAGTTTGGTAGCCTAATTTTGCAAGCTCATATCTCGAACATTTAGACTCTAATTCAAGTGCAAAGTTTTTTGAAATTGGGTAGAATTTCCTAAATTTTCCATTGGCAGTGTTATTTTCTAGTTTTGGTGCAAGGATTTTTTAGAATTTGTGTCTTTTGGTGATTGTACCTACTCAATCTTGCATTTTGCAACTTGAAATGATTCGTACGGGCTAATTTGGACTCCTTTTCAGGTTTCATTTTTTTTGAAAGTGTATATATTTTCATCTACTTTCTAGGTCTATAGTTAGACACTAGGGTTGTGTGGACAAAAATCTCACTTTCAGAACTAGGACCTTTTCTACCTTATATTTCTTACAGAATTTTGTTACAGTGCTTAGTTCCAGTCTTAGGCCTCAAGCGATAGTTGTAACAAGCAAAATTAGAAGTCTACTTTGTTCATTTTGACAAGTGGCTTATTGTACACACACCACATATAAAGTGCCAACAACATCTTTTTCGGGGGGGGGGGGGGGGGATTCTTTGATTCTTTGGGGGTTCATTGATTGTTCTCATGGATTCTCATTAGATTTGTCAGTCTGGTATTAGACCACAATTGACAATAAGGAACTATCACAAATGGAGTGTTTTGCTACTTGATCATCTAAGAGACAATCTGAAATTGCTTCCTTATTTCTATTCATTGCCACCACATTTTAATTGGACACATCTTGTAAACCTTCATTGCTTTTTGTATAACAATATGAGTAAGGAATCTTTTGCTCCTCTTAGAATGGCACATTTTCCTTATGATATTTGCATGTCTATTTGGGAAGCATATTAAGATCCATGTGTTCCTCCATCTCTAGAGGACATTCTACATCTAGTCACTCTAGCTATGGTTTCTTCAACTCCAGATGAGATCACACCTCCAGCTCTTGTTGCTCCTACTAATCCTATTCCAGCCATAGATGCTTTAGATTCAGTGCAATAGGACACTATATGTCTTCCTACTCTACCTTCATGCGATGACTTCCTCCCTGCCATTGCAGAAGTGTTCATGGAGTGTCACATTAAAGATGTGGGAGACATTATTGATGATATTTGTCTTCTTTTTGAGGTAGATACTTCTTCTTCTTTTGTAGTGATAGATTCATGTACTTCAGCACTTTAGGTGACACATGGTCTTCTAGGTGATGATTTCTTGCTAGACATTTTAGCTCTATTCTTGGAGTCACACACAATAGATATGGGAGACTTTTATGATAATTTATCACTTCTCTTTGCCAAGGAGGATTCTTCTATAGTTTTTGCGAGGGTCCACTTTGACCCTCAAGTCCATTCTCTATATGATCGATCTTTTTAGGTTGGCATGATTGTGGATTCTCATTTACAACATCTGTAGGAGGTCTCTTTCACATTTGAGAAGATAATTTATTTCCTAAAGCAGGTTCTACATTACTCCTTGTTTGATCTGTACTTCTCTTTAATAGTTTTGAAGGAAGCCATCATCAATATTGACATAGGGACTTTTGGACAGGTTTTAGCAACATCGATCATCATAGAGATTCCTTCTCCATCCAGAGGACATATCTCACAGGTAACCTTGCCTTTGTTTCTTCCAAAGGGGAGGAACATCATATAGAGGTTATGGATCAACTTCTACATTAGGACATTTCTCACTGATCGGCACACTACTTTTAGGTGGGGGGGACTACTTTGCCTCCTTTTCCTTTTGGGGTGGGGGAACTTTTTCCTCTTAAGGGGGTTTCTCCTTCTCCTATTTTTCTTTTGTATATACTAGATGTATGTTGTAATGGAGGAGTCTTGATTACTCCATCCATCCATGCATCCCCTTTCATCTCTCTTTTTGCGGGAGGGTTTTTCCCATGAGGTTTTCCTTGTTTCCCTGCTTTATGAGAGATTTTCATCTTCATTTTGTACATGGGTACCTAACATGGCCTAGTAGCCATGAGGACCCATTATGCATTTCATCCTAGTAGTCATAAGCTTAAGCGCATTCCCCTACGTTTCACTTAAAGGGGGTGTTGGTGTAAATAAGTATTTACTATTTGCACTTACTTAAGTTTACTTAGGTTAATGCATATTTTTAATATTTATTTTTCACCTAGGAGTATGTGCACTCTTGTGAGTTGTCATGTTGACATCACAGGGGTCCGCACCTCTTTTTATGCACATGTTATCTACAACACAGTAGTCTTCTACACACATATGACACCTCGTCATTCTTATCCATTCATCTAGAATGTTGGATAAGGTGTGTGCTTAGTTGGCAATGCTTATCTTATCTCTTGGTTGTTTCTAGAGACATTCTAGGTGCTTCCTAAGAGGCCTTTATATACAGGCACTCCTAATGTGTTTGAACATATTGATCAGAGCAATGTATTCGAACATACTTTGAGTAATAGATCATATCCATTTTTGGTCTACAGTTGTGCTTGTGTTGAGTTCTACGATCTTGGGTGAATTTTTCCCTAAGGAAAATTCTTACAATCCCTAATGAAAGATATGTACATCCATCTCTTGGGTTTAGTCTTATTGAGCTATGGGACTCCACTACAATGTCTTACCACTCTAATATGGTATAATATCTAGGCATGATGAGGGAAGGTGAGAGCCCATTGAAGTCATTGTGGGAGAATCCTTAGACAATGGGTAAAGGTTCTAACCAAATATTTAATGAGGTCTAGATGTCTTGGCCAACCTTAGATTTTGTAGCTTATGCCTACACATTGTTCCTATTAGAATTGAATATAAGTGTTACAATAAACAATGGAAAATAATCATTCCTAACTTTTTAACTATGTCTATTTAAACTATTTAAGTATGATACTACTATACTCACATTTTGGAATTATATATATACTAACCTGTGTTCCCTTTGTGCGGGATTTTAGGAAAGAGCATAGTGATGAAATAATTATTCCTAACCCTCACCTAGTGAAGTATTGGAAAATGCTTGCATTTTGTTTCTTTTGTATGTATTCTTTGTGTCTTCATGCATTCACATGTGTACTTTATGTATTCATGCATTAATGTGTCTACATTATGTATGCTTTGCATTCTTATGCATTAATGTGTATACTTCACATATGCTTATTTTCTTGCTATATTTATTTGCATACTTTGTGTATGCTTCATTTCTCATCTATCTATGTGTATACTTTGTGTACATTTTTTATCTTGATATTTTCATGTTAAACATATTTTTTGGTGTGCTTCATGATGCCAAACATACAATCTATAGGAAAAGTTGATAAAAGATCAAAATCAATTTGGATGCCCTCACAAGAAGGATTATGTCACGGACTCCATGAATATTCAATTTACTCAAGGATAAGAAAATTTGGGAAGAGCAAACTACCATGTCTCTATTTTAAGATAGAAGTTAAAGAATAATTAAATAAAATAATATTATTAAATAACAAATTGTAATAAAATTATATATTTTAAGTAATATTAAAATACTCAAAATAAGAAATAATAATAGAACAATTTTATGATGTATACAAATAAATAATAATATAATCTATTATTAGTAAAATAATATCTAAAAATAACTAAAATTAAATATTAATTAAATTACAATGGATGAATAAATAAATAAAATTGTTTACAAGAGAGAATATTGTTGAAAGTAAATACGTAAATAAATAATATAATATAAAATAGTATAAGTTAATTAAATATAATGAAAAGTCAAGATATATAAAATAAAGGGATGCAAATCCTTCAAAATAAGATATAAAAAGGAGGAGAGTTCATTTTAAAAAGAGAGTAAGAAGAGAAGAATATAGGAGTTAAAGAATGATTAATGGAAGTGAAAAAAATGTGAAGAAAATATGGAAGTTAATTTTTCAAAAGGTAATAATGATGAAAGGATTGTTAGCCCCAATCGATAATGTTGTTAATATATGTGAAAGCATCATATCATTTATTATGTTGTCATAGATGTCAAGCCTTAATTAGTTAGAAAATATGCTAATTCCATAGAGTGCCATGTTAGTTGATTGATTAAGAGGATTTTAAGAAAGTATAGCTTTGTAAGTGTTGATAAGCATATGGTATTCAATTGACACTTAAATGAGTTAGACTCTGACAATATAATGTTGGTTTGACAATTTTACATGATTTGATTAAATGTTGAGATCATGTAAAAGAAAGATAGTTTGGACACTCAATGAAGAACAACAATATTAATTGAGCTATTAAAATTGTCACCAAACACTTGATAAAGAAGTGGAGAATGTTTAGTGTTAACTGAGTAATTACAATGTTAACCAAGTTTAGTATTGACTAAGCATGATGTAATATAGACTAAGCATGAACATGAAGAATTTTTTAAGAAAAGATTTAATCTGAGACTGACATTTGATGAAAATAAATATTGTTTGAGAAGTTTCAAGAATAAGGATTACATTAGTTATGAGATCAATGACTAGAGAAATTCATAGAAAATCTGATGAAGGAGATTTAACAATTTGAATTGAAGCACAAAGTTCAAGGTGGAAGATAGTTCTGAGCGTTTAGATTCAATGAATATGAACTTGATGAAGATATGACAATTGTGATTATGTGGCAAAACTTGGAAGATTCTAGAGGAATGACAAAAAAAATTTAATTAAGGGATGAACAAGATGTTTATCATTATTGACCCAGTTGATGAAGAAAGTGATAGTCAAAAGGAGATCTAAGTAAAACAACATTGTGAAGATCAAGCAAAGGAAGTGCTAAGTCAATTTTTGGAGTGTGTGAATTAGCCAAAATGGGATCAAAGTATTGGAGGAAGAAAGAGATTGAGCAAAGTAGAAATCTGAACAAGCGAGGTGGTGCTAAAACCTAACAAATTATTTCACTGTTACTTTCTAGTCATTATAATTGAAGAAGCTCTTAACTAAGTGGACTTAAAAATCTTTTGAAATTCTATATAATGTCATTGTTTTGAATGTGTTATAAGTCCTTTAGAATAGACCACTCTTTAGAAATTGTCAAGGAATGATAAGATCTAGATGATCTTTGGTGAAAATCCTCTAACAAATCACATTAACAATGTGTATATAACCATTAACAAGGTTGGCTTCTAACAAAACTCATTTTAGAAGATTTAAATTTTTGGGTTGTTGGTTCCTAGGCAGTTTTCCCCTTTACAAGGTTTCCACGTTAAATACTTGTGTTAAAATTGTGTGGATTCTTATTGTGTTTCATGTTTATCTCATGTTTATTGTTTATTGTTGCAACTTGGTATAAGATGCAATTTTATTCTGATACTCAGTATATTAAGTTGTCAATTTGATGCAAAGTTTATATCTATTTATATTGTGATGCTAGATTTGGTCACCGAGTTAGTGTTCTGAAAGTTTAAAGTGTTTGAGTTGGTGAAAAGTATTTTTAAGGCCTATCTAAATCTTAAAGTGTTACTATTTTTCAAGAGGCAATAAGCTCTCTCTATATCTCTATATTTTGTTTTATAAGTTAGTGTATTGAGAACTATAATAGATTTGATCCATTTATGTAAGATCTCAAAGAATAATAAAATTAATTTTGTATAATTGGTAAAATTATTTTTTGTCATAGTTGTATAATATTTATTTGGACAATTTGTAATATGACCTTTGTGTATATATGTGTTTGTACATTAATGATTGGTAATGGTGGGTATAATGTGGTGATAATAGACAACATTTTACTATGCTTCTAGACTAAATAAATTCACTTCATCAATTGTTAAGAGTAGAGATTTTATCAAGAGGCTAGAAAGACATCTTTCTTAGTGTGCAATAGAATGTATTTAATTTCCAATCAAAAGATACAAAGTGGAACACAGGGCTTAGTTATGCATATAAGGATTATCATAATTAAAAAAAAAAAATACTATAAGTATATACAAAAGGGCACCAAATTTCTATCATCGTGAACAATTGAGATATGTTTAAAACAACTCTTATAAACTAGATGGAAATGTTTGGTTGATTTAAGTTGACAATTGATATTAATAAATTTAAAAAGAAAAATTGAGATAACTAATGAACAATTTAACAACAACCAACTTTAAAAGAAAAAAAAAGGGGGAAAGATCAACGTTTCTTTAATGAAAACTTAGAAGAACTTAAAAAGATGATCTAGAAACTCTTCAAGCTCCCTACACATCATCAATTATATAATCTCTTGTTAAAATTTATTTAAGCACAAAGTGAGATAAGGACCCTACTTTTGGAAGAACATCATGTCACGAAATGAAAAAGCCTATCTTGAGAGTTCGTGAAGAAGATTGTTCTATTGAGTAGAATATTGAGAAGCTCCTCTTAATTTCAGGAAAGGAATATTTGTTAAAATATTAAAAACATTCTTCCCCCAACTACATTGTCACAAGTCTGATAAAACAGTTTTTTTTAGTACTTTATCACTCTAGCTTTGCTTCAACAAATTCCGTGCTTTCAGTAGAGAAGTAATATTAGATAACGTGCATATTCATTATTAAGTTTTGGAAGGACGCCCACGTTCCTTCCCCGCGTTTTTTTCTCTTACTACGCCCTAAACGCCACTCTTGTCATTCCAATAATTGTTGAAGACTATTTGGCTTTATCAGATAGCTAACCTTTTCCTATCTACGATGCCTCCAATTGAATGTGAAACGTGACAGCAAATGACTTTTCTATCTACCCTTCTATTTTCTTGGGAGTTACTCCATGAGAATCAGTATAAAAAGACACATCTTCTCATGGAGAGCGCGGATCATATATTCTTTTCCCTGCATTTTTATAGCTTTTGACGAGTTCAATATCGATGGCAGAAGAGATATGTAAGGCAGAGAAAGGCACAGTATGTGTTACAGGAGCTGCTGGATTCATTGGCTCATGGCTTACTATGCGATTACTTGAACTTGGTTATCTTGTGAGAGCAACTGTCAGAGACCCAGGTTGGTTTCTATTGCTGTAACCCTAAAATACACTCCTTGAATTAAGATGGTTTTAAGTAATTGGATTGTTTACCCATTATTAGATTGGCACTGAAATTGATTAAAATCAGACGATCCTCCCAACTTAAACTACACACAAAGATTGAGTTTCAATGTGAGTACAGATGTTTATGTTCTACATCGTTATTTCAAATTACATTCTTCCTAATTACCGTGTTATTTCAAATTACATTCTTCCTAATTATCATCTTAGTTGTACGTATAAAATTTAATGTTTTATGGCAGAATTTATTAAATTAGTCTTATTGAAGATATAAATGTTGGGTGTGGTGATGGCTGATGGATTCCTAATCTTAAATATTACATATTAAAGGAAATTAATTTAATCTTATTGAAGATATAAATGCTGGGTGTGGTGACGGCTGATGGATTCCTACTATTAGAGATTACATATTAAGGAAGATTAATTTAATCTTATTGAAGATATAAATGCTGGTTGTGGTGATGGCTGATGGATTCCTACCCTTAGACATTACATATTAAGAGAGATTAATTTAATCTTATTGAAGATATAAATGCTGGGTGTGGTGAGGGCTGATGGATTCCTACCCTTAGACATTACATATTAAGGGAGATTAATTTAATCTTATTGAAGATATAAATGTTGGGTGTTGTGAGGGCTGATGGATTCCTACCCTTAAACATTACATACTAAGGGAGATTAATTTAATCTTACTGAAGATATAAATGTTGGGTGTGGTGAGGGCTGATGGATTCCTACCCTTAGACATTACATACTAAGGGAGATTAATTTAATCTTATTGAAGATACAAATGTTGAGTGTGGTGACGGCTGATGGATTCCTACCCTTAAAACATTACATATTGAGGGAGATTAATTTAATCTAATTGAAGATATAAATGTTGGGTTTGGTGATGGCTGATGGATTCCTACCCTTAAACATTACATATTAAGGGAGATTAATTTAATCTTATTGAAGATATAAATGTTGGGCATGGTGACAATGATGGATTCCTACCCTTAAGCATTACACAGTAAGGGAGATAAATTTAATCTTATTGAAAATATAAAAGTTGGGTGTGGTGATGGCTAATGGATTCCTACCCTTAAACATTACATATTAAGGGAGATTAATTTAATCTTATTGAGGATATAAATGTTGGATGTGGTGACTACTGATGGATTCCTATCCTTAAACATTACATTGAAGATATAAATATTAGATATGGTGATGGCTGATGGATTCCTACCCTTAAACATTACATATTAAGGGAGAATTTAAGCTTGAAAAAATAAGTCAATTTTGACTATTTAATACTTGTAGTTTAGAAATCAAGCCTTAATGTGATATTTGAGCCCTCCCAAATTTATGTAATTTAAACCATATTTTTCTTTTCAACTGTAAATTTTCAGGAAATCCAGTGAAAATAAATCATTTGTTAAAACTACCTGGGGCCAATGAGAGATTAACTCTTTGGAAAGCAGACTTGGATCATGAAGGAAGCTTCGACACCATCATTGATGGTTGCGAAGGTGTTTTCCATGTTGCAACTGCAATTGATTTTGAGTCCCAAGATCCAGAGGTTTAGATTTCCTCTCTTCCACATATTATCCTATCTAAGTCTTATTGTTTGTATTTTAATTGTGAATATATTGTGGCAGAATGAGGTAATTCAGCCAACAGTGAATGGGGTATTGAATGTAATGAGATCATGTGCCAAAGCCAAGTCGGTGAAAAGAGTTGTCTTCACCTCATCTGCTGGGGCAGTGAATTTTACGGATGATTGTGGAACACCTGGCAAAATTTATGATGAAACATGCTGGACCAACGTTGAGCTTTGTAGGAGCAAGAAAATGACTGGTTGGGTACGACCATTCAATTATCTCATTGTTCCTAATCTATTCATATAGTTAAAAAATGAAGCTTATAGAGATGGATGTGTTGGAATAATCAATACCACTGTCGTCAGATCACTAGACTGCTTCAAACTGAACTACAGATTTGTTACTAGACTCTTAACAAATCTGTAGTTCAGTTTGAAGCAGTCTAGTGATCTGGCGACAGTGGTATTGATTATTCCAACAGGATGTAATGTAATCATTTGATGATTTTTTTTATCTACACGGTAGATTGATTTTTTTAATGAAGAATATCGGTAAATTGGTATAATTTTAAATGAGCCGAACAAACTACAAACTTGGATTATAAATATAATGGCATGCTGCTTGGAATGGGAGGTAGTATTATGTTTAACGGGAAGCGAAACCACCAATTATTATGCTCCAAATGGGCCAAACCACCATTGACTTGAAGAAATTTACGGATTTTAAAAGCCATGTAGATGTAAATGTTTAATTGCTTGATGAAAAAGAAATGTTGTTCTCTTATGTGCAGATGTACTTTGTCTCCAAAACACTAGCAGAAAGGGCTGCATGTGAGTTTGCAGAGAAAACTAATGTTGATCTCATTACTGTTATCCCAACATTGGTTGTTGGGCCATTTATAATGCAGACTATGCCTCCCAGCTTAGTCACAGCATTGGCACTGCTAACAAGTATGTCCCAGATTATTCTTTATTGCACCAAGTTCAATTTGAACATTAAAACATGATACAATTATAGAGATAAATATCTGATGGTTTAAACATTACACAACAAAATTTAATTCTTAGATTAAAAGTATTAAATAGTTAAAGTTAATTTATTTGTTAAGTTTAATTTTTTCTTAAATACATCAATTTACCAATTATACTGAACTGATGATTTATGGGTATTGTATGCATTGCAGAAAACGAGCCACATTACATGATATTGAGACAAGTGCAGCTGGTTCACTTGGATGATCTCTGCATGTCACTCATTTTCCTCTATGAAAATCGCCAAGCAAAGGGCAGATATATCTCTTCCTCGCATGATGTCACCATCGTTCAGCTTGCCAAACTGTTGGCTGGCAAATACCCACAGTACAATATCCCAACCGAGTAAGTGAACCTATAGTATCTTAGCTTTTCTACCAAAAAATTGAAATTAACATGGAAAACGTTGATAGGTAGAATGTTATTAATGTTTACAGGTTTAAAGATGCAGATCACGAGTCTTTGCCAGCAGTAGCATATTCATCAAAAAAGCTCGTAGACATGGGCTTCAAATTCAAGTACAACATAGATGACATGTTTGATGGAGCGATTCAATGTTGTGTGGAAAAAGGTCTCTTGCCTAAAATGGTAAGTGAGGGTGGTGTAGAGAAGGGATTCTCCCACAAAACGAGAAATGTGTGTTTTGAGGAGAAAGGGCTGTTGCCAAAAATGGGAATTGAAGCACCATACGACATCCTCAATAATAAGTAGTTATCTTTCTTGTTTCGTAAAAGTTGTCTTAGTTTATGATTAAATAATTAGTAGAGAGGCTATAGAGTCGTATATGTGACTCATTTTTCTATGTAGTTTTTACCTGCAATCTGCTTGAACTGTGAAATTTGGTTTAATTGTCATCCTCGTAAAATCTTCTAAATGTTTAGACCACCGGGCCAAGTATAAAAGCTTACAAGCACATTGAAATATCATGTCATTTTGTTTGAAAATAGTCAGTTGGCTGATTATTATAGTAAACAAAGATGTCTATATATGCCTACTTCAAAATATCAGGTATGCTCAAAGACGTTATTGTCCAATAGTTTTTCGATCCAATAATAGTATTAGATTTTCAAGTTAAAAAACTGTTTATTTCTTCCATTAATCATTATTAGAGTGCATCATAGGTTGAAAGTATATTTATGTTGTTTGATTTTGTTTCTAGAATTGTTCTTTATTACCCCAGAGGCTGTACAGTCACTATACGAGGCGTTGAATTCGCTACCAGGCAACATTTTGAAATCCCCATGGATTGTAAAATTTGATTTAATCGACACTGTAGTTTTGAGTATCTAAATTTTTTCTTATTGGAGTCCATTCTTTAATTTATTTCTAAAGTTTTATAGATCGTTTATTTGTGTAGAGTTACAATCCTTATAATCTGTATTACTAGCATCTTGCACAATCTGCAGTTTATGTTCTTATGACTGTAATTCAGATCTGATTAATTTGTCTTTATATACATGCGTATGATCTCCTTTAGTCTTACTGATGCTGTTTTATATATGTGCAGTTCTGAATAGTAGATATACAATTTCCAGTTGTTATTGATTGATATCCAATTCAGATTTTAAGTATGTATTGAGGCATGCCCCAACGCGTACAGTCTGGAGGCACCGATCAATCATGATAATCACAGACTTAATAATACATGATGATATGATATGATATGATAGATTTTAATGACATCCACGAGACAAAAGTAGTCTATGGGACCCATGCAATCACCTTCCCGAGTTAGGAGCAGAACTAGTCAGTTGTAAAGTTTTGGTTAACTTGTCTCTCCTTCTCTAAAGTTTGGTAATCAAATCCGCTGCTCTCTTCACTTGATCTTCTTCAAATAAATAGTTGAAGTCCTTGTTCTGCAGTATTTTTGTATAACCAGATCTGATGTCATTGTAAGCCAGGCAGTCTTTGACAAAGTGCTGCTCTGTCTCAACTATTCCCATATTACAAAATAAACATGTTCTGTCTGCCCACTCTTCCTTTGGAACTTGCCACCGACCAGTTTCACATCGCAACTGATGTGAACTAGTTCGAAGTTGTGCCATCAACATTTTTGCTTTCCAGTTAATAGGTGCTCTTATATAGGCCTTTTCATCATGACTAGAAGTGGGATTAAATTTTTTAATGTAATAAAATTTTTTCCGCCCTATGCGTCTTGTCCACAGAATATTGTAAAATTTTTCATTGACAAACTTTTTTATTTCTATAATGTTATCCAGGCAAGTTTGGATGTTGATATCCCATTTTCGCATCCATTTGTCATTTTGCTTCATCCATGTGCTTTTTCGCCTCACAAGTTTTTCCTCTATGATCAACTTGGGCCAACGATGTGTTTCCAGCCCTTGGATTTTTTTTAAGTAGCTTATCATCCGGACCAAAGCAACGACTTCTAATGGAAAGGAACCCACCTCCGCCAAAAGGATCTCATACGGAACTGTGGTCTTGACTTTAAGATTGCAAGTGATGAAGTGTTTTTGAATTCTTTCTACTTGCCGCCATTTCTGTTCGGACATACTACCTCCCCACACTTCACAACCGTATAGAATAACCAAAGTGACCAGCAAACCAAAAAGAGTTTTTATGGTCGTCCAATCCCATAATTCTGCATTCCTACACTTATTTTGTAAAGAGTATAACGCCTTCCAGCCCCCTTGGATCCTTTTTGATCTGCAACTATCCCAATTGAGTTTGTTATGAAAATCTATGCCCAAGTATTTGTACTCTTCCACAATCTCAAGTGGCCTATTCTTCTTCAGCGAGAAGATCATAATTTTGGTTTTGCTAGTGTTAACTTGCATTCCTACTTCATGAAATTTTTTTTCTAGTGCTGTCCAGTGTTCTTTCAAACCTTTAGCTGTTCTAGCAAGAATTATGAGATCATCTGCATATAAGAGCAATCTTATCACAAAGTGGGCTAGCTGCACCCACTCACCATTGGTTTTGTTTATCCACTCTTCTAACTTGTCAATATAAAATTCGAACAATGTTGGAGATAGAGGACACCCTTGCTTAACCCCGATGTTGCTGTCAAAATTTTCTGATAGCCCTTCTCTCGTTCTGATTTTAACTTTGACCTGCTCATATAATCTATAAACCGTTGACCTAAGTTCTTTAGGAACTTCCAACTCTTCCATTCTATCCCATAATTTATTACGTGGCACTATGTCGAATGCTTTTTTAAAGTCCACGAAACAACAAAAAGCCTCGTTCCCCGGAGTGTCCCAAACTTTCTCAATCAAGTGTCTAAGAGTGATGTCATGATCTATAGTAGAGTGTTTTGGTCTAAAGCCTACTTGCCCTATTGCACGTTTGCCTTCTGTTTCAGCCTAGTTGCTGATTTTTTGTTCTACCAAGCTGCCAAATAACTTGCCAAATAATGGATTGATCATGATGGTTCAGTAATTAGGAGGACTATTTATATCTCCACTTTTATGGAGTGGGATCACCACACTTGTTGTCCATTTTACGGGGAAACCTTCTCTATTGACACTGTTGAAAATTTTAGTGATGTGTGGTGTGAGGGTTTCAGCATCCCATTTTAAGTATTCAGCTTGAAGCCCATCTATATCTTGCGCTTTACCGGCAGCTAACCTCCTTATGCCTTGGATAATATCCTTTTCGCTGAATAACTCCCCTGTAGTCTCTATTTCCATAGTTCTACATTTTCCTAGATCACACTCGTAGAGAGTCTTGGCATATTCTAGCCATTTGGTTCTTGTTATGTTGTTCTCTATCTGAATTTTTCTCTGCTGAAGTTCTTTCCAAAACTTTCTGGGGTTGTTTTTACCAAGATTAATCAACTCAATTCTTCTCTTGTTTACATACTCTCCTTTCTACTTTCTTTATTTATGCTCTTTTTCCAATTTCTTTTTGCTATTTTGCATTCCTCATCAAACCATGGATTGGCTAGAAAAGTGTTCTTGGCTTCTCTTGTGGCCCTAGATCTTTTACACTCCTCCAGTGCTTTAATGATAGTAAGAACAAGATTATCCTTGTCCATGAAATGATGTTTATCAGACTCAGGATGGTTTCCTGGAAACCTAGATAGCCGCAAAAGAGAGTTTTGGAAGGTAACATGGTTTTTGTGTGTCATTAAAACTTTGCCAATCGGAATCATCTTCCTCTTTTGTAAAGGTTTTGGGACAATATGTTGATCTTTAAAGTGAGTGGCCACCCTTATCAAGATGGGGTTATGATCAGATTTTAGCTCTATGGGGCAGTCCTCTATCTCAAAGTTAATAATCTTTGCGACATATTCTTGTGAGCATATTACATAGTCAACAACACTTTGTCCATTGTATCTTTTGCATGTGATTCCACCTGATTTAGGCCACTTTTCCAAACCATTACATATGACCATCTTATATAGGCAACATAAACCTAGTAATTCAGCACCAAAATGATTAATCTTTCCCATGCTATCTTGTGAAGATCTTTTCCATTTTTGTGTCCCTTCTTCTTCAAGCCAAACTGGGTCTTTGCTTTCATTGTAACTCTCCTTAAGATTGAGAGTTTGGTTGTTTGCTGTTCTAGCATTGAAATCCCCTATTATCATTATTTCCCCTAGAGAGCTAAAGGCTGCTATGTCTTTTTTGAGTGCAACGAATGGGTCTTCTCAATCCAATCTATGCTTTTTATACATTTTTGAGCCTTTTGGGGCGAAGTAACAGATAGCCACCCTTGTAGAAATCTGATTCTTTGTTATTTTAATCCAAATATATTGCTTGTTTACATCTTCTTTCTCTAAGTTTACAAATATGCTCCAAGTTTCTTTTATTAGAACGGTAATGCCTCCATGTCCCTTACCATTATCTATCTTCTCATTCCATAGTGATACCTTCTTATACCCTTCAAAATCTAGAACCCTACATCCATCATGCTCATGCGTCTCGGTAAGCATAATGATGTCATTATCTTTAGCTATCGGCCCTAACCTAGGTCCTCTTCTCCAAGGATAACCTCTACAGTTCCAGCTAACTATAGTTAAATGTTCTTGGGTGGGCCCGAGTTCCTATTTATTGCGTGTGATTTTGTCACTGATTTGGGCTTTGCCATTTTGTAGCCACGCCCACTTGCCGTTATCTCTTGTTGTTTTCAATTTTTCCTATTCTTGCCTCCTTTCTTCTTGCTGAGTTATAGTGAGGTCATCATTGAGATATATGTGTGTGCCTCTAGGAAACTTCCTCTTGCTGAAAATGTTGTTTTTATCTCCTGTATTCCTCATTGTCACTCTAACATGTCTGTCTTTGTCTCCTCTAATCCATTTTTCGATTCTTTTTGCTTGTATGGTTGTTCCATGCCAGTCTAATTGGTCTTTAAAGAAGTCTTTAACTAAATCCGTTGTTTTCTCCTGTTCTCCATAGTCTCGTAGCCCTTTGATGATGATATTTGCTGCTTTCTCATTTCTTTCTTTTTCCTCTCTAATCTATCTTCGAACTTGCTTTTCTATGTTGTCAATAGGAGTGTTTGCTGGTCCCTTTACTATGTTAGCCCATGATCTAACTTCTTCAATTTGTTCTCTGAGTTGATTCTCTTTTATTTCCATATTGGCCATGGCATCTTGTATATTTTTCATTTGCGGATTTTTATCTCCTTCTGTAGCCTCTCCTTCTCCCGTAGTACTTGCTGTTGTCCTCTTTTCTCCTACTTCTTTTTTTAACAATATTAATTCATACTCTCCTTTTTCCATATTAAATTGCAATTTTTGAATTTGTTCTCTAAGTGACTTGACCTCCGCTACTAATTTTCAGTTATCCTCAGTAACTCTTTTCATTATGATACTTTCTATCTGGCTCCTCTCTTCAAGTGCCCACACCCTTTCTTTCATAGCTACCAAATCATTCACAAAGATGTCTAGATACCACGTCATAGGTGTCCTTGTGGGGCTGTAATTATTTGGCAGCCCATCTTCCACTGTGTCTATCACCTGAGAATTATTTCTCTTCTCTTTACCATTAATATCTCTGATATTATCAAACCGCTTAATTGTTTCAAAGATTTCAGTCGACCTCAGATTTATTTCTCCCTCCCTTGAGCTGTCTGAGGTATGTGGAATCGGTTTTGAAAGTAAAGCTGCTAACTTCCCTCTTTTTGCATTTTTAAACTTTCATATATTTATCCGCCTAATTATTTTTTTATGTTGCTTGGCATTCACATAGATGTAGTTTCCTCCTGTGGGTGTTCCACTGGCTTGTGAGAAGTTCAAAGTGTTTGTGGGTAAATTACCATTTGTCCCTCCAAGATTGAATGAACTCGTGTGTCTGGCTGAGGGTCCTAGAAGAATGAGGAAGCTCCCTTGATTCCACTTGATGATGTTGCTACGCATTAAACTATCCCCGTATTTCAGGACCAAGCCACTGTTACCAGAGATGTCATTGTGTTTTGTAGCTTCTCCCATATTAGTTTGTTGTTTTGCTATTATAGGTGCCCTGATTATCAAATTCTCTGCCACCCTGTTACTGACAGATCCTGTGTTTTGCAAGGTGGACCCACCTAGTTCTGGCTGTGCCTCTATTATCTTTGGTTGACCAATCAATGATACTTGTACAAGTATCTTCTTTGCTAGTGTTTCTATGATTTCCTCATTTGTTCCTTCCATGGGAACCATATCGTACCAACTGGTGTCTTGATATAGATTCTTTATGTAGTTTTACCGTTGTAAATTTACCAAAGCCAAGAGAAGTAATACAGGAAGCCTGAACAGGTGTAGACTGAAATGTAAGAGGTAAGAATAAGGGAAAAGGCATACCTGGAATCTACCTCTAGAAGCCCACAAATATGGACCCACTAGTAATAGCAAAGCCTTTAGCACTAGATGACTAGGCCCACTGGTTACCAAAACTACTGACCAAACCAAATTTGCCTCTACACTGATTGCCGCTCTTGCCGGTCCTACCTTGGCTGCTACGTGCTCCACTTTCACTTTTTATTATAAAATAGTCTCCGTCAGACAAAAGGTAAATCACTGTTGACAAGGTAAATCTATCAACACCGGTCCAAGGTTTGACACTGATCCAAGGTCTGCATAAATTTTTATCTCCCTTTTGACTTTCTGCACTGGTTTGGCACTGCGGGCCCTGCTCCGACTCACCTTGCCGCTGCGTCGCACATGAAAAGTTTACCTTTAAATGTGGAATTCAAACCACGTGCTTTGCCTTCACTGCTCTCTGTGGACCGTCCGATTCAGATCACTGTGTTGGTCCCCTGCGTTGATACCTTCTCTCCAGCCGACAGTCTTCGACCGATCTCTATATGATGATGCTTATACTCTTTCATCGATATAAAGTCTCATTGATTTATATTAATTTGGACGGTTAACAAGGCAAGATTAATATATATGTGTGTGTGTGAGAATAGGTTTACTGATTAGTTATATATTTATATCTATATATAAACATATATGCATGTACGCACATTCACAATTAGATTTAAAATAATTCAATTATATTGCTTCAATTTTATGAAGCTAATATACTTAACACTCCCTCTTTAGCAAGAAGAGAATTGAAGCAACTATAACACAAGGTTATACACCACTTAAGATGTGGTCAAATTATGGTGTCTGGTTAGAAGATAGATCAACTAAAAATAAGGTCGTCATCTTATAGTAGTGATCTTACACAAGAAATGTCGTTACGTTTCACACAAACAAGTTTGCAAACAATCTAATTTATTCATAAATATATTAATTTACAAATGTTATTACAAATTTGTCATACCAAGTTTACCTCTGAAGTACACAATTTTCAACGTTGCAAGAGGTTTGGTAAGAATGTCATCATTTTGCTCATTTGTGTTGATATAACTCATCTTGATGATATTTCTTTCAACCATGTCTCTGATATAATGATAAGGAGTCTTGATGTGCTTCGATCAATTGTGGAAAATAGGATTTGAAGAAAGCTTGATGCAGCTTTGGTTATCACAATGAATCACTGTAGGACTTAATTGTTTGCCAAAGAGTCCAAATAATAGCTTTCTTAGCCATACTACTTCACGTGCTCCCATGGATGCTGCTATGTACTCAGATTCAACAGAACTCAGGGAAACTATAGATTGTTTTCTACTAAACCAAGATATCATTGCTGATCCAAGACTAAAGAAACATCCTGTAGTACTCTTGCAGTTTATAGAACAACAAGCCCAATCAAAATCAATATAGCCTTCAAGTTTGATCTCTACATTTTTGTACTTCAAACCAAATCCAATAGTGTGACATAGATATCTTTCGATATTTTTGGCAAGCATCAAATAAATCTTCTTTGGTTTGCACATGAAATGACCTAAAATATTTGTACCATAATAGATATCAGGTCTAGTATTTACAAGATACATAAGAGGTCCAATGATTTGTCTGTAAAGACTAGGATCAATAGCCTCAGAATTTGTATCTTCTTCTTTTAGTTTGTGTAGATTTGTTTCCATTGGATTTGTTAGAGATTTATTGTCCATCACGCCAAATCTAGTTAGAATATCTTGGGTGTATTTTCCTTGATTTAGGAAAGTATGATTTTCCTTTTGACAAACTTCTAGGCCCAAGAAATAGTGTAGTAGGCTTAAATCCTTCATTTCAAATTTAGCTATTAGGTCTTGTTTGCATTTTTCAATCAAGTGATGATTTCCTATTATCAAAAGATCATCAACATACAAAACAAGTATTAACATGTCATAGTTAGAAATTTTAAAGTAGATATTTGTATCTGCTTCATTTTTTGAGTATCCTAGTTTGATAAGATAGTTGTCTCTCCTTTCATACCATGCTCGGTTGGCTTGTTTGAGTCCATCAAGAAATTTCTTGAGTTTACATCCATATTTATTCTTATCTTTTATAGAAAATCCTTCAGGTTGTTTGATATATAATTCTTCATTTATTACACCATTTAGAAATACAGTCTTGACATCCATTTGATGTATCTTCTATCCTTTGGATACTACAATTGCAAAAATAGTTCTGATAGAAGTGTAGCGAGTAATAGGAGAAAAAGTTTCTTCATAATCAATGCCTACCTTTTGAGAAAAACCTCAAGCAACAAACCTTGCTTTACGTTTTTCGATACTTCCATCAAAAGCATATTTGATTTTATATAACCATTTAGATGAAACAATTAACTTGTCTTTTGGTCTACTTGTACTATGTCCCAAACATCATTTTACAATATGGATTATTATTCTTCAACCATAGTATCTTTCTGGGCTTGACATGTTAAGGCTTCTTCAACAATTGATGCTTCAGATTTTGTTAGATTAGTTACTATGGCAGTATACTACAATTTGTTCTTGGTTTTCTTTTTTTCCTTGGAAATTTCATTTGGATCAACATTATTTTCTTCAATCATTTTCCTTTCCCATAAGGTCCTTTTCTTGACATTTGTGTTGTCTCTATTATCTGTATTAGGTAATGATTCATTCTCTTCTAATATGTTCTCCCTCTAAGTTTCAGTTTGTAGATTTTCATCTAAGTATGTGATGGGCTCATCTTCTATACTTGTAGATGGTTTTAAAGTAATATTCTCTTCAAATATGACATCTCTACTTACTTCAATTGACCTTTGTCTAGGTATATAGACTATGTACCCTTTGGAGTTCTCACTGCACCCAACAAATATTCTTTTCTTTTTGGATGGTTCTAATTTGGTTATTTTTTCTTTAGCTATGCAAATGTAAACAAGACAATCAAATATTGTAAAATGACTTAAGTTAGGTTTAATATTGGAGAATACTTCCTTAAGAGTTATGTTTTCTAGTATAGAGTGTGGACATCTATTTTGAATGTATATAATTGTATTGGTAGCCTCTGCCCCAAATGAGTAATATAAATTTTGATCATGAAGCATGGATTTAACTGCTTCAACTATGGTTCTATTTTTTTCTTTTTGCTACCCCATTCTATTGAGGATTATAAGTTATCGTATATTCCCTCTTCATCCCAATAGAGGCACAACAAGTTTTGAAATTTTTAGAGGTATATTCTCCTCCATTTTCTGACCTTAGCATTTTAATTCTTTTTGACATTTGATTTTCCACTATTTCTTTGAATTCTTTAAATTTTGATAGAAACTCATATGATTCTTTCACTTTTAAGAAGTAGATCCAAGTTTTCCTAGAGAAGTCATCAATGAATATTATGTAGTAGGAGAAACCTCCTAGAGAAAGTGTAGGCATGGGTCCACATAAGTGAGAGTGCACTAGTTCCAAAATTGATTTAGATTTGTATTCACTTGGAGGAAATGTTTTTTTTTTATATTCTTTTCTAGAGCACATCCTTTACAAGTGCCTATATGTTGTTTAGGCTAGGTGTTCTAGTGGTGATTTTTTCTATATTAGGAAATGAACTAAATCCACTATGTCTGAGCCTTCTATGCCATACTTCATTAGAATTTTCCACTTCATGACTTAGGGCTTTCTTTTGAATGTTGCAAAGTTTGTATAGGGTCCTGTCTCTTGATCCTATAGTGATAGCATTTTTGAAATTTGTGTTTTTATGCCAGTACAATACTTTGGCTTCACTAAAAGTGACTTGAAACCCTTCATCAACAAGTCTAGAGATAGATACCCGATTTCTTTTTATACCTGGTATGAAAATTACATCTTTTAATTTTAGTGTGACCTCAGTTCTTAGTTGTATAGAATAGGTCCCTATTCCTCTTACTGGATATGTGGAATTGTCTCCAATGGTGATTCCTTTAGTGAGATAATTGTACCAAAAGTTTCAAATTTATCTCTAAATCCTGTTATATGATGAGAGACACCACTATCCATTACATCCAAACATTTTTCATTTGATTTCATTTCATTTGATAGAGCAGAATAAAATGACAAATTTTTGTCCTTTTTAGTTATGGCTAAGGAGGCTAGGATTTTTTTCCTTTCAAAATAGTTTTTGAATGTATGTATGAGTTTTTCACACTTATAACATTTAACTTTAGAGAAATCATTTCATTTTTCCTTTCAAAATAGTTTTTGAATGTATGTATGAGTTTTTCACACTTATAACATTTAACTTTAGAGAAATCGTTTCATTTTTAATTATTATTTCCTTTCCTCTTATCATTTTCTCTTTCCTTTGAATTTCCTCTTTTTTCCTTGGTTTTGGGAGACTGAGAAAAGGACTTTATTTGAACTCCCTCTTGATTTGAAATGATCCCTCTCACAATTTTTCTTGATTCTTTTGATGTGAGATCATTTTTTAGTTGATCAAAAGCTAGTATTTAGGGTCTGTTGACAACCTGAATGAATCCCTCCCAAGATATAGGTAATCCTCTAAGTGCTATTATAGATAATTTTTGATCTTCTACTTTGCTTCCAATGGAAGAAAGATGATCTTTATCTCAAATTTTTTTCCAAAGTAGTATGAAATTGACTCACCTTTATTCATTTTTGTATTCATCAATTGATTTTTTAATATAATTAATCTACTAGAATTTTTGATTTCAAATGTCTCCTTAATTGTTTTGAATACTTTGAATTCCTTTTTGAGATTTGAAATGGATGGAAGAATATGATCTTTTATGGAATCCACAATAATTTTCCTAGCTTTATTATTTCATCTTTTCCAAGTGGCTTTTCCTACCTCATCTTCAGGTATTGAAATGTCTGATTCAATAAATGATTCTAGTTCTAATTCTTCTAGAATTGTTATAATTTTAATTTTCCATGTGAAGAAGTTTGCTGCTCCTTCCAACCTATCTTCTACTCTGACATTATTTGACATGTTTATCAATGTTGTTTTGTAAGAATTTAATTTAGAATTCTCTCTACCAATCAGGCTATGGTACCATGTAAAGTTTTATAGATCGTTTATTGGTGTAGACTTACAATCCTTATAATTTGTATTAAGAGGATCTTGGACAATCTATAGTTTATGTTCTTATGACTATAATTTAGATTTGATTAATTTGTCTTTATATATATGATTATGATATCCTTTAGTCTTACTGATGATGTTTTATATATGTGCAAGTTTGAATAATAGATATATAATTTCCAGTTGTTATTGATTGATATCCAATTTAGATTTTGCACCTAATATATAAGTATGTATTGAGGCATGTGTACGTAGGGTTGTTATCCTACATATCCATGCCCCAACACAAACACTTTGAAGGCACCGATCACTCATGATAATCACAAACTTAATAGTACTTGAGACGATTCACTAATTGATAGGCTTCATTGACCAATCTCTATATGATGCTTATACTCTTTCATCAATATGAAGTCTCATTGATTTATATTAGGTTGGATGATTAACAAGGCAAGGTTATAATATTTATATTTTATGTTTTATGTTTTATACTTTATGTGTGTGTGTGTGTGTGTGTGTGTGTGTGTGTGTGTGTGTGTGTGTGTATGCATGCATGTATGTATGTATATATATATATGTATGTATGTATGTATGTATGTATGTATGTATGTATGTATGTATGTATGTATGTATGTATGTATATGTATATGTATATATATGTATATATATATGTAAGATAACATGAATAGTTTCATTGATTAGTTATATATTTATATGTATATATGCATGTGTGTGTGTGTGTGTGTGTGTGTGTGTGTGTGTGTGTGTGTGTGTGTGTGTGTGTGTGAATAATCAGATTTAAAATAACTCAAATATATTGCTTCAATTCCATGAAGCTAATATACTTAACATATATCAAGTCTAAAAGCAAGATTTTAAATCATATTCACTATGAGACAACATTAATATTATGTGTCATGAGTTCACCTAATTGGTAACCATGCATTAACCTAATGTTTCACATAGACACATATACTTAATTATAATAATTAATTGATTTATAATTCTTTAATTAAATTTTAATAAATGAACAAAATTAATTTTTTTAAATAAATCTCTATTTGTTAAATCAAGTTAGTTTATATTTATCATCACTTATATAGAAAGTTTACTTTTGCCCCCTCATTTTTTACTACTTTTTAATATAAAAAATTATATATATGCATATATGTATGTATGTGTGTGTGTGTGTGTGTGTAAAAATATGTATACACATGTATATTAAAAAATGTATATAAATATGTATATAATGTATATATATACATGTATACATATTTACATACATATATATACATATACATACATACATACATATATTAATATATAATACTTAATTATTTAGAAAATATCTAAATAAAATGTTAGTTTCAGAATCAATATTTTAAATAATTAATAAATAATAAAATAACATGAAAGTATTAGCTATTGAACTAATTAATTTCTACTTTATTAAATAATAAATAATTTACTAATTAATAAATTATTGTAATCAATTTATGAATTTGATAATAATAATTGGATCTTTACCAATTTGCATATAATCAATTCAATTTACAAAAGAATATTTAAAATTATTATCTTTATAAATAATTTTTAAAGTTAATTTCTATAAATTTTGGCTAGAGTGATTATAGTAATGTATAAATTTTATGTCAAATACCCTATTATTTAAACTAAATTAGATTAAATTATAATAATATGTTTGATTTTTTTTTTTGATAGGTAACATTTTGTATTGCATTAATTGAAACGACGATTCTTACAATAGTGTGTCATAGTGTAAAGCAAACACTATAAAGTCCTCATATAGCCCCCAATAACAACAACAAGTTAATGTATGCTAGTAAAAAAAGGCATTAAAACCTTCATACTACACCCAACCCCTTACATAATGATAAAGAACAAATTGGTAGAGCCACTAGACATTCATAATGCTACGTTGCCATTTCAAGCCTTAAACTAGTTTGCAGCTTCTTACTTGGTGAAGTTTAGGATGGATTGATCATCCTCCACAAAGCATCACTTCTTTCGAGAGCCACTCATTTCCACCTCCCTTGTTAAAGACACATCAACCCACATCCCTACTTACATGAACTCCCTAGTAGCCTCACTTCTTCCCTTCTCCAACTGGTATCACAATGACTCTCTCAGTGGTCACACACTCTTCCTTGGAGTTGTCTTCCTAAAGCCCTACCTCCCTTCCGCCAACACCCAAACCTTTTCCTACAAAAATTTGACCACTTTTTACCAGCCTTTGGCGACTTTTGGCATGTGTACCTCACGAGGCGTTGTAGATGACTACACAACTGGAGGTTGCAATGATGAATCACCACCTCCAATCTGCCTCCAAGGTTCCTACCCCATATCCAACACTTCCCCCAGCTTAGCCTTGTCAATGACCTCATTGACATCTAATAGCCATAATGAGTTAATACACACAATAATGATGCTTCAAATTTCCTCTTTTGTCTCACCAATGAGCAGTGCTAGAGTGACAAAGAGAGAAACAATGTCCATATTAGTCCTCCTTCTCTTATAGGAGTCCAAGTACTCTAGGCCAAAATCTCCATGATGCTGCTCATGAATTCCTAGTCTTCAATGAGAAAAATGTTCTTCAAACACATCATTGAAATTTTCCCTTCATAAGCCTATGTTTGATTGTGTGAATCCAATGAAAATTTGGTCTCCATTTCTAAAAACTCCACTCAAATTCCTATGATAAATGAGGCCCTTCCCTTTCTTTAAAACACCCCACGAAAGATCTGGAAGCACACATTTCAAAATCTTGATGCATGCAGATCCATTGTCACATGTATGTGATTTCTTATTCATGAGTGTCTTTGGTATCAATGGTTAATAATTATAAATCACTCCTTCAAAAGGAGGTGCGTGGATATGATGTCACTTTAAACACATCATCCTTAATCAAATTTAAGAAGCCCAATGTCTTCAAAATATCATTCTAGTTTCCAGAGAGGAAATTCACTCCCAGGTTGGCCAATTTATTGGCCACCACATTTTCCTCCATGTAGACATGAGAAATCTTGAAGTCCTCAAATTCCATCAGGAGGCATTTAATATGATTAATGTGCTTGTCGAGGTAACAAGACTCCAACTTGCCTTTCTTTATCCCATTGATGATAATCTTTGAGTCTCCTACCAAATGCAATCACCTGATGCTCATCTTAACTCCTAAAATAATAGCCTCTTTTTCTACTTTGCATTCTTCCATGTTGTTTGTCCCAGGGTAAAAGCACAAACCTGTGTCACCTTTTATAAAGAAACGTGATATCAAAATGCCACAGTTCAACATTAATGACAAAAAAAAATGGTATTTCTGTTTAGAATTTGAAGATGATATAAACTAATGAAATGTGTAGAATTGGATGAATTTTACGTCTATAATTTTTATTATTTTTTTGAGTAATAATTTATTCATTTTATTTTATTTTGAAGTCCCTTTTTTAACTATAAAAAACATAGGGTGTAGTTCCCTTCAAAAAAGTATATGAAAATAATCTTTTTTTGTTATGATTTGAAAATATCTTATAGCTGACTTGTATATCTAGTGCAAAAAAAAAGAAATAATTATTTTTTATGTATATTTTATTTGTTATAATTAATTAAGCTCGACCTTATTAGAATCAAACAATTTTTTCCTCCCGTCAAAACTTCCTTATCAAATCTACACCTTCTTGAAACATAATTACATATTCATGAAGAGGACTTTCTCCTCTAGAGATAAATATTATTATTTAATTTTTTTGATAGGATTTAATATTTTTTCCTTTTTTTGAGTGAGAATCTTCTAAAATGTTAAAATATCAACTTATAATATTTTAAAATTATAACATATTATAACTAATCAAAACACAAAAATTTATATAATGATGATATTGAACATGAGATCTACAAAAGGGTATTGTTAATTTTTGAAAAAATTGAGTTTTGATAATGAAATGAGATTTTACCAAAATAGGTTTTTGATATCGCAAATGGTGACACAGATCTATGCTTTTACCCCCTATCAATTAGTATTTTAGTGACAAAAGCTATTGGATTGCCTTCATGATCTCGTGAAATACATTTACATCCATAAATTCCTAAGCTTCCTCAGGAAACCCCATCAAAATTAATTTTTATCCATCCTTCTATAGTAGTTGCCAAAAAAATCTTTCTTTTTTCGAGAATTAACCCTTGAAGGCCCATTAACAGGCCAATTTGATGATTATTTTACACCTATGCTACACACACACACACACACACACACACACACACAAATGTATGTTGTTTCATTTTATTTGGCTTAGTGGAGATATAAACTATTTAGAGGTTATCAATATCAAGTTTCCACAATCCATTTCTAAATATTTTTTATTTCTTGATTTGATTGTGTATGATTTTTTGACATCAACATTTTGGATCACACTATGGGATCCATTATCGTACATCCTTCTTTCATCCTAATGATGAATCACAGAGTGTGATAGGAAACATTGATGTCAAAGAATCATACACAATCAAATCTGGAAAAAAAATTAAAAAATCACTAATTAGAGGTATAGACCCAATCTACATTGTTTCTTGTTCTTCTAAATATTTGATTAAATTATTTCATTAGAATGAATTTGTTTCTCTATAATTGTTCGAAGGTGATTTTTGTTTCCCACACACACACACACACACACACACATATATGTATATGTATATGTATATATATACATACATATATATATATATATATATGTATATATATACACACATATACATATGTATGTATATATATGTATGTATATATATATATATATATATATATATAACATATGTATTTATACATATATATATATACATACATATATATATATATATGTATATATATACACACATATACATATGTATGTATATATATGTATGTATATATATATATATATAACATATGTATTTATACATATATATATATACATATACATATGTATGTATATATATGTATGTATGTATATATGTATATATGTATATATGTATATATACATATATATACATACATATATATATATATATACATATATACATATATACATATATACATACATACATATATATACATACATATGTATATGTATATATATATATATACATACATACATATATATACATACATATGTATATATATATATATATATATATATATATATATATATATATATATATATATATATATATATATATATGCGCGCACACACACACACATATGTGCATATATATGTATATATATGTATATATATATCTATACATATGTGTGTGTGTGTGTGTGTGTGTATCGTGTATGTATGTATACATATGTATATATATGTACACGTAGATATATATGTATGTAGATATATGTGTGTGTGTGTGGGAAACAAAAGTCACCTTCGATCAATTAAAGAGAAACAAGTCCATTCTAATGAAATAATTTAATCAATTTTTTTTTTAAAAAGAAACAATGTACATTGGGTTTGTACCTCTAATTAGTGATTTAAAAAAAAAAAAATTCCTAATTTGATTGTGTATGATTCTTTGAAATCAATGTTTCCTATCACATTCTGTGATTCATCATTACCTAGGATGAAAGAAGGATGTAAGATACAGATCACAGAGTGTGATCCGAAATGTTGATGTCAAAAAGTCATATCACAATCAAATCCAAAAATAAAAAGTATTTAGAAATGGATTGTGGAAACCTGATATTGATAACCTCTAAATAGTTTATATCTCCACTAAGCCAAATAAAATGAAATAAGATACATTTGTGTACAAAATCATGAGACTTAATAAAATAATGGGCAGTGATTTTCTAAACCTTCAAATAATGTATAAGGATGTATTCACCCAACAATTGTTATATCTTTCAAGAATGTTGCCTAATAAAAAGTTCTATGTATATACTATATGTAAACAAGGAAGAGGAAATGATATTTTCTCTTTGTCTAATAATATGGATCTAGGCTGACTACCAAGGGATCTTGTATATATGATTCAAGTAGATGAAATATTAATTTTATTTGGAAGTTAAATTTTGTAAGTGATGTATGCAACATGAGGTCAATATAAACATTTTAAGTCCTACATAATAATTTTTCTTTACAATATTGAATAAATATATAAAAATATTCTACATCTAATTAAAGAGTTGAAAAAGATTATCAGTTAATGAACATATTAGATGACACAAGAATTATAATTTTACAGTGAATAGAAATTAAGTATATAAGCTATTTTTTTGCACAATACAAAATGATACTTTTATACTAAGATGTTGCAATAGATGTTCATGTTCTAGACGGTGTTGGAGAAAATTATGATTACAATATTTTCAAGAAAACAAAATTGTTCATATTGAATTTCATTCAAAGTCATAAGAAATTATATTCATTTAATGAGTAATGGAGATAGATAAGGGAAATATAATAAATCACACAACATCAATGACATAACGACCACCTAATATGTATAGAGAATTGGATATAACTTGTGTATGCATAAATAACTGATGCATAGATAATCTAAAATTGATTTCTTAGCCTTTAATTAGTGCATCTATAGTAAGTACATGATATGTTATTCTAGGTTTACTTGACATGGGATTCCTCATGCTATTTCTAGATAGTAGGTGTCACTAGTTAGAAATACATCTTAGATAAGTTCACTTCCATACACTTATGATAAACATCTTCTTTGATCTATAAGTACAACCAATTTTTTACTGATATAATATTTAAGTATTAATTGATATATATGATATTTAGGAATTGATAATAGAATTCAAGTGTTATATTTTTCAAACAAATATTTCAGAGTTTTTAGTTATCATAGATGAATTGTATAAGCATATGGACCAGCAACAAACTCACATCTCGCTAAAGTATTGATGTGATTTAGAAAAAAATATAATTGGTACAAATATCATATTGGAAAAAATCATGAGGATAATTAGGTGACATGGCTCACCAAATAGGAATGGAAAAAATATTATTCATATTGAGTATAGGTGATTTGTACTTTCCAGATCTACATGCATTAATTTCAAGAACATAACCATTAACTCTATGAGAAGTTTGAAAATTTGAATGACATAAAATTTCATTGATAATCATCACATAGTTTCCCACTAGATGCACCACATATATGATAATTTACAAATATAAGATTAGATAAAAAATTAGTTGAATTTTGGACCAAATATGAAAAGAAACATAGAGAATCACCACATGTGCATAATTTTTTTATGGATTCTTGGAGAAAAAAATATGCATTTTATAGATTGGTGTAGTGAAGAACACATAAGAATAGAAGAAAATTATTTCCACCACATTGTTCATGCATGGAAACCAATAGAAATTGTTCATCAGTGCAATACATATGTATAATTAGAATAAATTCATAACATTTCTATGCTTCAAAAAAATGATATCTATGTCTAAATAACTTTTGATTCCTTTTTTTAGGAATTAAAAGTTTTTAGTCAACCCAAGGCAACTTCTATGGATGAACATTGTCTAAGATTCATTTGATAATAGAAAGATAGATAAATAGATGTTGTAAAATATGAAACAAAGGAATATAAAAGTTTAAAAACCTACCATCAAATAGTATTGCAAGACTAGAAGGTCATTTCACAACTGTTGAGGCCCCAAGATAGAGGACATTACAGGGGAGAAATGTCCCTTCACAACCAAGCGAGAAGCCCTCCAATCTTTAGCTCAAATTGACGAATAAAGGAGCACAAAAGGCACCATTTGCAAGTACCAAGAACAAAAAGTACTGATAATACTAGAAAGTCCCTCAAAGGTACCATTTGCAGATAAATCCAACTAGAACATCCATGAAAGACACATAATGATCAAAGACAAGGAAATAGTCTCTCATCCCATTGCAGAAAATGCCAATAAAGTTATGGAAATTCTTGAGAATGTAATGATTTCCATCTAGGTCATCTTCATCCACAACTCCACCTAAAAATCCACACTATCGATAGAAAACCTTGAAACAATCCCTTTGCTCACCATTTTTTAATTGTTGTTAGATTTGATTTTGATGTATTTGTTCTATTTAGGAAACTTATTTTTATGGAAGACAACATGACTATTAATAGTTATGAGAGCCATTTTAGTAGTGCTCTTTAGATGGCTCACTTGTAATCTATAATGGTGATGCTCTACAAAAAGGTGTGAGAAGGAATATACTTATTTTATCTCTATTTTTTAAAAATAGAAATAAAGATACATTTACTATGATGATTGGGTACATGATAAGATATTTGAGCAAACAAACATTTGAATCTACCAATAAATTCACTAAATGTTTACTACATTTTGATTATAATGAACTAAATTAATTAAAGAAATTTGAAAACCAATGTTGTTTTGAAATTGTTAAATGAAAAAATTGGTTGTCTTTTGAAAGGAATTAATAGATTAAGAGGGTAAATATAAATACCATTGCAAATTTTCCTAATTTTTCATGTGAATAACTTATCCATGAGCCTATAACTCTAATAAAAGTCACTATACATTGGAAATTTTTTATAGTTAGGATGGAGAAGATATTTATAATAAATTTTTTTGTCAATTATTGATAAATCTTAGATTTTTACAACCTACAATTAATGACTATAAATTATTCATGTCAAGAAAAATGAGTTATATTTCTGCAATGATGAATGAGGATTTTTCCAATAATGTTCATTTGTTCCCTGATGCAAGGAATGATGGTGAAATGATTCCAAAGAACTAACCAAAAACCTTGCTAGAGTTACACATGGAAGAAAAACCAAAATGTTTGGAAGAACAACAAAATCATGATTCCAATGTAGATATATTGAGATAATAAATTACAATGCACTAGGCATAAGTCCTACCTACTCACGTTGACAAACATCAAAGTTCCAATTGATTAGCTTATAGGCTTGGGCTTGGAGAGCCAAAATAATTCTATCATTTTTTCTCAGCATCCTAATTTCCTCGTAATCTCATCCTAGATCTCAAATATATAGGCATCAAGACCAAAGTTAGCCTAATAGATACAATTATTACAAAACATATATCATACCCCAAAGGGGAAATCAAATACCACTCAAATAACATCTGCACGCACCAAGATAGGTCCACACATTATTCAAGAAGATATCCCAAAGTTGTGGAATGCCTTGAAATCACACAAACCTTGCAGAAAAAATTGGTTATCTTTTGAAAGGAATTAGTAGATTAAGGGAGTAAATAGAAATACCATTGCGAATATTTTTTCCTAATTGTTCATGGGAATAACTTATCCATGAGCCTATAATCATAATAAAAATCACTATACATTGGAAATCATTTATATTTAGGATGGAGAAGATATTTATAATAAACAATTTTGTCAATTTATAAATCTTAGATATTTATAGCCTACAATTGATGACTATAAATTATTCGTGTCAAGAAAAATGAGTTATATTTCTGCAATGATGAATGATGATTTTTCCAACAATGTTCATTTGTTCCCTAATACAAGGAATGATGTTGAAATGATTCCAAAGAAGAACTCACCAAACACCTTGATAGAGTTACACATCGAAGAAAAACCAAATGGTTTGGAAGAACAACAAATTTGATAGGGTTAGAACCCATCACTTTGTTTTGCTTAATCATTTTTGTTATGGGGTTAAGGTTTCCTTTTCATTTTATTTGTTTTCCTCTATGAATAAGAGCATTTCTAGGCACAAAAAAAAAAACCCACTTCTAACCTGGCCTTGCATGAGAGTTTATTGCTTTTGATATATGAGAATTTTAAGGCTCAATCTAGAGAAAAACCTTGGCTCATGTTGGGGCTACCTCTAAGGACACAGGGAACTCTAAATTCTCTTTAGACTTAGAAGAGATTCAGAGTATTAGCTCAAAGGAGGATGAAGCTCTATATTTGTCTAAAAAAAAGGCAAGGGGTAAAGATAAGGATACATCTACTCCATCAAAGACACAATGTAGGAAAAGTCCCAGGGGTCTTGAACCCAAAATTGCTGATAAGGGGGAAGAGGAATATAATGAAGAAGGTGAAGATATGAGTATAGATGAGGAGAATAAGGGTGAGGAAGATGAAGAGATGGAGGATCTAGTTGAAAACCATAGGAAGAAACATAAGAGGATTAAAGAGGAGGTCAGACTTGTAGAGGGGAAAACTATTTCTAGTCTAAAAATTTTGGTGCTCCCACCCTCTCCATGTCTCCCTTAGGAGTATGAAAATGAAAAAAAGGAGGATGGAAGTGGTGAAGTGGTTATAAAAGATAGACGTCTGGAATGGAAATTTTTTAATATCAGAACTTTGAAGATGGGGATAGTAAAGGAAGCCATGAATCCACAAATCCTAGAAGAGAAAGAGGGAAAGGTTTAGATGGAGGAGCTTATTGATCCGACACTAGTGGCTATATCTGATAATATGAAGGAAGTTGGAATAAACCTACTTAATAATGTAAGAAATAGTATGATAGAAAATTTTAGATCAATTAAATGGTTGTTTCATGAACTGGAGGAGGTTAAAGAAAGAACAAGATAATTGGAAAGCCAGGGGAAGAAATTTGAGCGAGGGAATGTCACAGATTAGGGGGATGCTATTAGGTTGGTCAAAAAAATGATGAAAACTTTGGATACATACAACCATAATATGGGTAACCATATCATCTTTGTTCTAAACTCTCTCAATGAAAACATGGTTACTCTTGCTAGAAAGCTGAAAGCTAGGGGTCTTTTGGAGGATAATGAGGAAAAGGATAGAGATGAAGACCAGAAGATAATGAAACCATCATGGACATATCCTATAGCTAGTTGGATAGGACTTTCCTGAAGAAACAAGAGAAAATGGTTAAGGAGTGTTAGAAAGCCTATGAAGCGATGGCAACAATGCAGGACCTTGAAAGGAAAGCAGAGTAGTAAGGTCTACCTTTTTCTGTCTTTTGGTTTTTTGGTTTCTGCAAGATTATCACTTGGCTTTTTGTTTGTCTTTTTATTTGGCCTCTTGGTTGGTTGTAGTACTATTTTTGGGCTTTTGTTGTTTTATTTATAGCCCTATGATATGTAATAACTTTTGGGTTTCAGGATCCCTATAAAACCTATTTTTCTTATCAAAAACAAAAACATGATTCCAATATAGATATATTGAGATAAAAAATTACAATTGACTAGGCATAAGGCCTACTTGGTCACACTAATAAACATTAAAGATACAATTAATGAGCTTAGAGAGAGAGTGAGAGAGAGAGTAGGTGATGGGAGAGGGTGTGGGAGAGAAAGAGGGGGATGGGAGTGTGTGTAAGAGAGAGAGAGAGTAGGGGATGTGAGAGAGAGAGTAGGGGGTGGCAGAGAGAGTAGGGGGTGGCAGAGAGAGTATGGGATGGGAGAGAGAGTGAGAATAGGGGTTGGGAGAGAGTGTGAGAGTGAGAGAGAAAGAGTAGGGGTGGTAGAGAGAGATTACAAGATGGGAGATAGAGAGTAAGAGTAGGGGATGGGAGAGAGTATGTGGTGGGAGAGGGAGTGGGAGAGGAAGAACAAGAGAGAGAGAGGATAATGAGAGTGTGTGAGTGAGAGAGAAAGTAGGGGATGGGAGAGCAGAGAGAGGGGGGATGGGAGTGTGTGTGTGTGTGTGTGTGTGTGTGTGTGTGTCTATGAAAGAGAGAGAGATTAGGAGATGGGAGATGTGAGAGAGAGTAGGCAATGGGAGAGGGGGTGGGAGATGGAGAGAAAGAGAGAGGAGGATGGGAATGTGTGTAAGAGAGAAAGAGTAGGTGATGGGAGAGAGTGTGAGAGTGTGAGAGAGAGTAGGGGGTGGCAGAGAGAGAGAGTACAGGATGGGAGAGAGAGAGTGAGAGTAGGGGATGGAAGAGAGAGTAGAGAGGGAGAGAGTGAGAGTGAGAGTGTGAGAGATCTAGAGAGAGAGTGAGAGAGAGTAGGTAGTGGGAGAGGGAGATTGAGTGAGAGAGAGAGTAGGGGATGGGAGAGGAGAGAGAGAAAGAGAGGGGGATAGGTGTGTGTATGTGTGAAAGAGAGTAGGGGATGAGAGAGGGGAGAGAGAGAGTAGCCTGAGAGAGAGTAGTTAGTGGGAGAGGGAGAGAGAGGGGGGATGGGAGTGTGTGTAAGAGAGAGAGTAGGGGATGGGAGAGAGAGAGTGAGAGTAGGGGATGGGAGAGAGAGTAGTGAGGGAGAGAGAGTGAGAGAGATAGTAGGCGGTGGGAGAGGGAGTGGGAGAGGGAGAGAGAGAGAGGTAGAGAGAGAGACAGAGTAGGCAATGGGAGAGGGAGAGAGAGAGAGTAGGGTATGGAAGAGAGAGTGAGAGAGACTAGGCCATGGGAGAGGGAGATCGAGAGAGAGTAGGGGATGGGAGAGAGAGTGAGAGAGAGTAGGTAGTGGGAGAGGGAGAGCGTGAGAGAGAGATAGTAGGGGATGTGAGAGAGACTAGGTGATGGGAGAGGGAGTGGGAGAGGGAGATATATAGATAGAGAGAGTAGTGGTGGGAGAGTGAGTGAGAGAGGGAGAGAGAGAGAGGGATGGGAGTGTGCATAAGAGAGAGAGTGAGAGAGAGAGTAGGTGTTGGGAGAGGGAGTGGGAGAGGGAGAGTGAGAGAGAGGGGGGATATGAGTGTGTTTCTATGAGAGAGAGTAGGGGATGGGAGAGGAGAGAGAGTGAGAGAGAGAGAGTAGGTAGTGGGAGAGGGAGTGGGAGAGGGAGAGCAAGAGAGAGTAGGGGATGGGAGTGAGAGTAGGTGATGGGAGAGGGAGTAGGAGAGGGAGATAGATAGATAGAGAGAGTAGCAGTGGGAGAGGGAGTGTGAGAAGGAGAGTTAGAGAAAGAGGGGGGATGGGAGTGTATGTAAGAGAGAGAGTAGGGGATGGGGGAGAGAGAGAGAGAGAGAGAGAGAGAGAGAGAGAGAGAGAGAGAGAGAGAGAGTAGGGGATGGGAGAGAGAGAAAGAGAGAGTAGGGGATGGGAGAGAGAGAGAGTGAGAGAGAGTAGGTAGTGGGAGATGGAGTGGGAGAGGGAGATAGATTGAGAGAGTAGCCAGAGAGAGTAGGGGATGGGAGAGGGGAGAGAGAACGAGGGAGAGTAAGGGATGGGAGAGGAGAGAGGTTGAGAGAGATTAGGGTATGGGAGAGAGAGTAGGTGGTGGGAGAGGGAGAGCAAGAGAGAGTAGGGGATGGGAGAGGAGAGAGAGTAGGGGATGGGAGAGTGAGAGAGTGAGAGAGAGTAGGCAGTGGGAGAGGGAGTAGGAGAGGAAGAGAAAGAGAGAGACTAGGGGATGAGAGAGGAGAGAGAGCAAGAGAGAGTAGGGGATGAGAGAGTAGAGAATGGGATGGGAGAGGAGAGAGTGAGAGAGGGAGTAGGGAGAGAGAGAGTAGGGGATGGGGGATGGTGGAATAGGGAGAGATTATTTTTCACATAGTGTGTACGTGCTATAGTGCATAAACACTATATAAAAGCACCAAAAAATGGTCATAACACAAGTTTGGGTCCATGCTGATCCATATTATACTTTTTTTCTATTGTGTATTCTTTGTTTTGACAAAGAACATGAATTTCAAGTTTTTGGAAGTTAGCAAACACTATTTAAAGGCTTTTTGAACATTTTTTCATTCTATTTAAAGCTAGAAAAAACAAAATTCAATCATTGGATATGGTATTTTTGAGATAGATATTCAAATCATCTTTCTTTTGCTTTTGATCTCATCATTCTACATGTTTTCTAACTCAAGTTATTGCATTTTTAGTGAAACTAGGTTTTTAGGACAACATTTTGGTGCACATAGCAAAAACGGGCCTCTAACTACAATTTCCTTGGTTGAAATTTCATGGCCACTTGGGAAATGGTATTTAGTATGGTCCTTTTGAAAATTCCATGGTTTCAAGATTGGAGGATGTGTTTTCTGATTTTTTCAATCAAGCCCTAGGTCAAGTATCATAAAGAATTTTTTTCTCTTGTAGCATGTTGATTTGTGAATGGAAGGAGTTTGCAAATTGGTGAAGGGATAAGAATTTGGAAATAAGTTGTTTTAGTGTTTCCAAACCTTCTTAAGCATTGAGTTCATTTTTATGACCTCGTTTCCTACTAGTTTCTTTGTAAACCAAGCCTAACTTGATCACTTAGGCCTGTGTTGCTTTGTGAAGGAAAGGGAATGCTAGAGTAGGGCTAGAACTTGAAATTTTTGTGTTTGAAGTAACTTTGAAAAGGGTGTTCAAAAACCTAATTTTTTTGGGTCTTGTTTGAAAATTTTTGAAGTTAGATCCCAAAAACCATTTCAGGAGGGCTAAAAAGGGCTCATAGGGCTACTAGGCTGAATTGGGTTTTGAGGCTTTCTACAAGTGTATGATTCAAACCAATAGTGTATAGTCTATGATAAATAGGTGCCCTAAGATCATTTAACCTCTTAGAACCATTGGGACAAACTCCTAGGGTGTTTTCCTAGTATTAACCTAGTTGTGGGAGATTGGTGCAAAACCCATAAAGTGGGCAAGTTTGGTTCTTTGTCCTTGGATTCTTGGTGAAGTTAGAGAACATGTTTCTTTTATCCATTGGAGTATTGGAGTGTGCTAAAACCTTTTAATAAGGTTAAAGATTTGATAGCTAGTTGGTTGATTTCAAGAGTGGGAAGCCGATTTGAAGCTTCTTAGTTGTGCTCTCTACATCAGTTCCCTTATTAGGCTTTTGGAGAATCCTTATGTTTTGGTGCTTTTGAACTTAGGCAAACCTACTGATTAGGTTCTCTACCTAGTTTGGGTTGTGATAACCTGTGATAAGTTCATTATTGATGCTTGTGATAAGTGTCCTAGCACTAAACCCTCTTTTTGGGAAATTTGAAGGATTCCAACCTTGTCTAATTGCCTAGTGGCTTGCCTTTTAGAAGCTTCCACTATGCACTACTACATCACAACCTATCCTGGGTGATCCCACAATAATGGGTTCCACTTTTTGACCAATTTTGACACTGAAATCAATATTTTTGCAACAAACGTCACGTTCAAGTGACTATATCTCCAAAACTATAAATAATTTCAAGATGACATAAACTAGTGATTTTGAGTACTTTGTTCCTACTTTGTAACTATATTTTTTAATCTAAAAAAAAAATTATTTATGTCAATTTTTTTTATCTCCTCTAAAAAGTGGTACATAATACAATTCAATATTTTAAAAAGTGACAGTCCGTTTGACACACACAACTTTTTTTCTAGAAATGATAATGAAGTAATTCTTTCGACGTTAGATTTGTAACATCAATATCCAGAGGATGCATTTGGTTTGATTTCGAATATTGTATAGTTTATGAAGTTTTGAAGTGACATGAACCGTAATTTAGACATACGTTCTGTTTGACACAGATGATTTGAAGTCAATTTATCATAAACCACTTTTTTTTTTGAATAGAAAGGTATCTCAATAAGCTAGTGCCTCCATATTTTTCAAAACTTTTTTGACCTAATTTACTAATTTTCTCAAGGAGTCAAAGTTAGTTGATGTTCAATCGGTAATGAACCTATAATGAGTTAAACTCATATTTGAAAGTCATAATGATTAAATTATGTAATAAAATTATAGTCATTGGAAAGCTTGCTCCGAGCAGCACATTTTGATATTTTTTATTTTACAGTAGGAGATCATTCTCATACAATTATGGCATTCAAAAGAGCAAAAAAAATAAATTAAAAAAAGGTTAAATTTTTTGTGATCTTGCATGTTCGTGCAAACATGGCGTTCGTGCAAACACGTTTACCATGTTTGTGCGAACATGCAAATCATGTTTGTGCGAATATATTTATCACATATGTTCGCACAAACATATGAAATATGGTAAACTCAATTTCTCATTTTGCAGTTTTTTTCATTTTTGTTCATCCCACTAAAGTGGAACCCATTATTGTGGGTTCACCCTCCTAAGTGAACTATCGAGAATCTTTAGGTGCCTTCTTTGATGAGTCTAGAATGGGTGCTCCTACACTAGTCATCTACTTGACTGGGACATGTTTGGGAACTGAAAATCTCCATTTAAACTCAAGTCCCTATTTAAAGGTGGCAATGAGCTTTTTGTTGTTCTTTTAAGATCATTAATATATTTTGATGAAAACTTTGAGGGATCATGCCCAACTTGAGTATCTTGGCTTCCCAAGTCCTGTAAATGCAAGGCCATTGATGAATAGGCATTTCTAATTGAAACATCTATGATGCTAGAATGAAGTGCATGACTAGATTCTTTGCCTACTAATGAGCCAATTTGAGGCTTCACTTCACATTGCTCCATGGACAATTCTATAGCACTTGTTACTTCTCTATTTGAAAATTTTGTTGTTGGTAGCCAATTGCTTATTCATTATCTTTCAATATTCATGGGAAACTAAGGTATTTGGTTGTCCTAGGAATCTTAAATAGGGTCCTAGAATAGTCCTAGATGGGCCCATTTGACCTAAATATGTAAATAGCAAAAATTGCTCAAAAGTTGCAATGTTGCTCAAAAAGTTGCTTGAGCAACTTTTGCAATATTTGAAAAAAAGTTGCGAATGGAAGTTTGGGAAGTTGTAACTATCCATGCTTGAGTATATGAGCATGGGAATTTTTTTTTCAAAGGTTAGAAGGTTTCTAGTCAAATTTGCACTTTAAAGAAACTTTTACAACTTTAGCAATTGTGCACAAAAAGTGCAACTTTTGCAAAGTTCACTAGATTTCACTTCTAGGACTTGGAAAAGGTTAAAAAAAATTAAAAAACAATTAAAAAACACCTAATCCTAGGCTATCTTGACCAAAAACTCAAAAAGACCCAATTTTTCCTAATTAGCAACTTTTTCTCATATCTTGCACAAACTGGCCTAGGCATACATATCTTGCTCATATCTCTCTCATTGTTTATTGTGGGATCAAACCATCTATTCTATAAGCTCTGGGTGGCCAAGTAAAAACTATCCCCAAGCTGGTCCTATCTCGTTGAGCGCTCAAACGTTCTTGAGCATGCCAAACCAAAATGTCCCTAAGAGTCACCAAATGTCATAGGGAAACAATTTTTGACAGGGAATATCTTAGAACTCATGGGAGGTATGGATGTGATTCTAAATGCTATAGGACTATGTTGTAGAGACCTACAATAACCTCTCTCATTTTTTGGAAATCTTACTTTATTTTTATTTTGCAACACCATCTCAAGTAATGTTGAAACTTGTAGTGTTGGCCAGTACAAAGTTGCCAACTGCCAAATCTCCCTTACCATTTGTCATGGGATTGAACTATCTATTCCATTAGCTCTGGGTAACCAAGTAAATCCTAGCCCCAAGCTTGTGCTATCTCGTTGAGCTCTCGAAAATTCTTGGGCATGCCAAACTGAAATGTCCCTAAGAGTCACTAAATTCCATAGGGTAGCAATCTTTGATAGGGCATATCATAGAGCTCATGTGAGGTATGGATGCAATTCTAGGTGCTATAGGACTATGCTATGGAGACCTACAATAACCTCTCTCTCTCTTTTTAGATCTTATTCTATTTTGATTTTCCAATGCCATCTTGGGTGATGCTGAAACTTGTAGTGTTGGTCAGTACAAAGTTGCCATCTGCCAAATCTCGCTCACCATTTGTCATGCAATTGAACTATCTATTTAGTTAGCTCTAGGTGGCTGGGTAAACCCTAGCCTCAATCTTGTCCTGTCCTATTGAGTGCTCAAACATTCTCAGGCATGCTAAACCTAAACATCCCTAAGAGTCACTAAATGCCATAAGGAAATAATCTTTGACAATGCATATATTAGAGCTCGTGTAATGTATGGATGCAATTCTAGGTGCTATAAGACTATGTTGTAGATACCTACAATAAAATCTCTCACTTTTCGGAGATCTTATTCTATTTTGATTTTGCAACGCCATCTCAGGTGATGTTGAAACTTGTAGTGTTTGCCAATACATAGTTGCCAACTACAAGATCTACCTCACCATTTGTCATGGGATCAAATTATATATTTTGTTAGCTCGAAGTGGTTAGGTAAACCCTAGTGCCAAGCTTGTCTCATCATGTTGAACACTCAAAAGTTCTTGGGCATATTGAACTGAATCTTTCCTAAGAGTCACTAAATTGCATAGGGCAGAAATCTTTGACAAGGCATATCTTCGAGCTCGTGTGAGGTATGGATGTGATTCTAGGTGCTATAGGACTGTGTTGCATAGATCTACAATAACCTCTCTCACTTTTTTGTGATCTTATTCTATTTTGATTTTGCGATGCCACCTCGGGTGATGCTAAAACTTGTAGTGTTGGCCAGTTTGAGGTTGCCAACTACCAAATATCCCTCACCATTTGTCATGGGATCAAATTTTCTATTATGTTAGCTCCAAGTGGCTAGGTAAACCATAGCCCCAGTCTCATCATGTCCCTTTGTGTGCACAAACATTCCTAGCCATGTTGAACTGAAACATCCCTAAGAGTCACTAAAAGCCATAGGGCAATGATCTTTGATGGGGGAATATCTCAAATCTTGTGTGAGGTATGGATGTGATTCTAGTGTTATGAGACTATATTTTAGAGAGCTACAATAACCTCTCTCACTTTTTGGAGATCTTACTCCGTTTTGATTTTGTAACACCATCTTGGGTGATGCTAAAACCTATAGTGTTGGCTAGTACAAAGTTATCAACTGCCAAATCTCCCTCACCATTCCTCATGGGATCAAATTTTCTATTCCATTAGCTTTGGGTGGCTGGGTAAACCCTATCCCCAAGCTCATCCTATCTCTTTGAGAGATCAAACATTCTCAGGCATGCTGAATTGAAATGTCCCTAAGAGTCACTAAATGCCATAGGGTAACGATCTTTGACGGGGCATATCACAGAGCTTGTGCAAGGTATGGATGCGATTATAGGTTCTATAGGATTGTGTTGTAGAGACATAAAATAACCTCTCTCTCTCTCTCTCTTTTTGGAGGTCTTTTTGTTTTGATTTTACAATGCCATCTCAGGTGATGCTGAAACTTGTAGTGTTGGCCAGTACAAAGTTGCCAACTGCCAAACTCCCTCACCATCTGTCATGGGATCAAACTATCTATTCTGTTAGCTTTAGGTGGTTGGGTAAACCCTAGCTCCAAGCTCATCCCATCCTATTGAGCGCTTGAACATTCTTGGGCATGCCAAACTGAAATGTCCCTAAGAGCCACTAAATGCCATAGGACGACGATCTTTGATAGGGCATATCTTAGACCTTGTGTGAGGTATGGATGTGATTTTAGGTGCTATAGGACCATGTTTCAAATACCTACAATAACCTCTCTCACTTTTTGGAGATCTTATTCCATTTTGATTTTGCGATGCCATCTCGGGTGATGCTGAAACTTGTAGTGTTGGCTAGTACAAAGTTACCAATTGCTGAGTCTCCCTCAATATTTTTTGTGTGATTGAACTATCTATTTTGTTAGCTATAGGTGGCTAGGTAAACCTAGCCCCAAGCTCATCCTATCCCATTGAGCACTTGAATTTTCTTAGGCATGCCGAATTGAAATGTCCCTAAGAGTCATTAAATGCCATAGGACAGTGATATTTGACAGGGAATATCTCAGAGCTCATGTAAGGTATGGATGAAATTATAAGTACTATAGGATAGTATTATAGAGACCTAAAATAACCTCTCTCACTTTTTGGAGATCTTATTCTATTTTGATTTTGCGACACCATCTCGGGTGATACTAAAACTTCTAGTGTTGGCTAGTACAAAGTTGCCAACTGCCAAATCTCCCTCACCATTTGTTGTGGGATCAAACTATCTATTCTATTAGCTCTAGGTGGCCGGGTGAACCCTAGACCCAAGCTTTTCTCATCCCATTGTGCACTCAAATATTCTTAGGCACATCAAACTAAATCTTCCCTAAGAGTCGGTAAATGCCACAGGGCAATGATCTTTGACAGGGTATATCTTAGAGCTTGTGTGAGGTATGGATGTAATTCTAGGTGCTATAGGACCATGTTGTAGAGACCTACAATAACTGTTCTCATTTCTTAGAGATCTTATTCCATTTTGATTTTGTGATGCCATCTTGGGTGATGCTAAAACTTGTAGTGTTGGCTAGTACAAAGTTTCCTATTGCTAAATCTCCCTCATCATTTGTCATGGGATTGAATTGTATGTTTTGTTAGCTCTAGGTGGCTCGATAAACACTAGCCCCAAGATTTTCCCATCCTGTTGAGTGCTTGAAAATTTTTAGGCATGCCAAATTGAAATGTCCCTAAGAGTCACTAAATGTCATAGGGAAGCGATCTTTTATGGGGAATATCTCAGAGCCTGTACAAGGTATGGATGAAATTCTATGTGCTATAAGATCATGTTGCAGAGACCTACAATAACCTCTCTCACTTTTTGGAGATCTTATTCCGTTCTAATTTTGCGATGCCATCTTGGATGATGCTAAAACTTGTAGTGTTGGCTAGTACAAAGTTGCCAACTACCAAATCTCTCTCATCTTTCATCATGGGATCAAACTGTCTATTCCATTAGCTCTAGGTGGCTGGGTAAACACAAGACCCAAGCTCCTCCCATCTTGTTGAGTACTCAAACATTCTCGATTATGCCAAACCAAATTTCTCCTAAGAGTCACTAAATGCCATAGGTAAGCAATCTTTGACTATGGCAACTAGATATGTCATCTCATCCAATGATGGAGACTCATGATAGAAGGTAAAGGGGTAATAATACACCTCATTTTGAACATTTTATTTTTTGATGGTAATAAGGTAATCCTTTTTTGTTAGGTCAAGGAACCTGAGGTCACTTATAAACCCAAGTTGCCTTAGTCCTAACAATTTTTTTTTTTTTTTTTTTGTTGTTTTTGTTAATAAGTTGACTCAAAAGTGTTTTGAGAGTCATTACACCTTATATAGGTCCTATGTGTTACACAAAACCACTTGGTTAAGTTCTAGTGCAAAAATTGCTGACAACTTTTTGGCAATTTTAGCAATTTTTTAAAAAACCTTGAAATTAACCTTGTAATTAATCAAACTAACTGGTAATCACTTGGAATGGATGTTAAATGATGAAAATACCCTCTATGAATTTAGAGGATGCATAAGGTGTTTATGATTATTAATTTTTTTTTATATGGTGAGGAATCACTACTGATGTTAAACTTGTATATAGGATCATTGAGTTATTGTTAAATATCATTACTTCCTATTTGGAACAACAAACTCATACTTTATTGGTATTAAACACCACTTTAGGTACATGTTATCACTGAATGGAGTTAGTGAAATATGTTAAGGATCTTCTTGGTTGTCTTAATAGCCATTTCATGGGTTTGAAACATAATCACTTTTCTTTGTGAAGAGTTGTCCAAAAATTAGTAAATTACATGTTGCAAAGAAAATATAGTCATAGGATGTTGGAAGATTGTTTTACTCATAGGATGTTGAAGAATCTCCTGGAAGGATGGAATAGATGATAGAATAAAGTTTGTTAGATAGTTATTAGGTGTTCCTTGAAGTGTCTAAGCTGTTAATTTGAAGCAAGAAGTTGATTATGATCCATTCTCAAATTTGCTCATTTTTCCCTTATTGCTTCCCAAGTTTTGAATAGGGAAAGTAATCAAGTTGTTTTGTGAAGTTGGGTAGAAGTTTTTTCAATATTGTAACCAAGTTGAAAAGAGTCTTTGAAGACACTTATGAAGGTGGGAAAAGTAGTTTTCCTTAAAAGTGTTCTTGCTGGGAATCCACTAGCTTTTGGTGTGAGCACTCTGCATCATTTTGAATGCAATTTGCATTAAAATGAAATACATGAAATGTACTTAAAACATAAATAAGAAAAACAAGATATATATTATGATAACCATTAATGTCATATATGAACAAACATATAATATATTATGAAAACCAATAATGTCATACATGAAGGAACATATAATATATTATGATAAGTAATAATGTCATAGATGAACAAACATATCATATATTATGATAACCAATAATGTCATACATTAACAAACATATAATATATTATGATAACCAATAATGTCCACTAATACATTAGGGGTCAATTTGCGACGACAAGCAAATGTAATGTGTTTTTGGCTTTTTTTTTCAATTTTAGCCCGACGACGTCGCAATTGCGATGCTAACGAGATATAACAGAAAAAAAACCAAAAAATGTTGCTCATTTGAAATCGACATAGGGACTGTTCATTCAATCTTGGTTCTTCAAAAAGGAAAGGTGGGAGACTTTAGTAGCCAGTTGACTCAATGCAAAAGCCTGATCGCCATCTACTAGATTTCTCGTTCTAGCCATCTATCTCCCTCAACTCAAGGCATTGAGAGGGGCAAAGACCCACATCTGCTAACTACTTGCTTGCCCTACAATTCTATGGGGATCTCTATAGCAAAAGGGCCAAGACAACATTTGGAGGAGGATGATGGCAAGGTGCAAAACAAACAAGCCCATTACTCTTAGAATCCTTTTTTCTCCAATCATTATTATTATTATTCTGTGATCAATGAAATCCATGCGCCACATCTCCAGACATTGGCAGTTTTAAGGGCTTTTGCGAATCAGATGGAATCTTTGTTTTTTAAGAAAGATCTTTGGCTTAGAAGCTGGAAAATTTTTGTGCCGTGCAGGGCATCAATGTGAGAAGAGTTTAAAGCCACGTAGCTTATTGGAGTTAAGGTCAGAAGACATTCATGCTCATGCTTAAAGTAGACACATACATTGTTTGCCATTTGAGGCTATATCTAAATTATGTGAGGCAAAATATTAGTATCTAAATGGGGAGATTAGAAAGGTGACCAAAATTTGTCAATCTATTTGTAATTTATCTTAATTTTTTGACTGTGTTCAAGAATTATTTTGTTTTCTTGCAATTTCAGGTATGGATTTTACGATGAATGTCTAAGAAAATATGGAAATACAAATGTATGGAAGTATTTTATAGATCTCTTTGATTACTTGCCACTAACAGCCCTTATTGAAAGCTAGGCAAAGAAAAATATATTATACACTATTTTGTTAGTACCCTGTGTAGCACAACAAACTTGTTCTTACTATAAGAAAATTTTCTTTTCTTTTGTTTCATTGCATATCTTCTACTTGCACAGAGGTCTCTCCCCATCATTGGATACACTTGATAACATACGAGCTCTGGATTGCATACAGGAAGTGCATCTATACACATAAGTATAATGTTCTATGCTACATAGATTTGAAAAGAAGATCACAACCATAACATTCAGTTCTATGCATGATAGTGTCTTAGATCTAGCTTAATGTAGTGTTCTCTATTGGAAGAATTTTTTTGTCCTAGTTACTAAATAGTTTCTATTTGAAAGTATTTTGGTTGTATTGGCTATGTAGTGCCCCGCCAAGGAACCCTTGGAACTAAGCGTAAAACATGCAGGGGATTTTGTTAAAGCAATTGCATCATTACACACTTAAATTAGGACAACAATGCTAACAACATGAACACAAATGAACAAAAAATCACTATCACTTTGTGCTTGTGCACAAGTAGAAGTCTTGACACACTTCCAAGGGTCACCTGACACTCTACTAAAAAATTGTAATGAAATTCCCACATTCCATTGTTTTGCTTGACACAAATGGCCTGTTATTAGACCAGTAGGGATGAAGGTGCCAATTACCAGTTGGAGGCACTGATTAATGTATGTGTTGAAATATTGGTGGAGACATTAATCTAGCAAACTTTCCCAAAAGCTGAGTTAATATTCACCCAAGACTATGCTAACCCCAACATATATATGGCTGAATACATAACATCCTCTTTAGTTAGGGTCCATTAACATGATTGTCAAGGCCAAATCACTTGAGTATAACAACATCCATATACATCAATTTGCTACATTACAATATCCATGAATATATGCATGACTCTTACTAAAATTGGGAGAGAGAGAGAGAGAGAGAGAGAGAGAGAGAGAGAGAGAGAGAGAGAGAGAGAGAGAGAGAGAGAGAGAGAGAGAGAGAGAGGTGCAGAAGGAACTCATGTAGGTACCACTAAATCCGATTTAATACTTGTACATCGGTCCCCAACAGTGCCTTATCACACCACTCAATCATGTGGTACTCTCAGGTCTGCCTCACTATGCTTGTGGAGATAGTCACATAGCCCAAACAAGAACACAAGGAATACAAGGAGGTATAAGCATACTCACACTAATCAATGTATATAGAGTGCAAATAAATCATAGGCTTATTTAAGAGAAAACATGGAGCAACACAACATGAAGCAATGGCCACAATGCAATATCTAAACACACTCAATCAACCAATACCCAAGAGGTGCTATTCATACTACTAGGACTTTGATGGTTTAGTATAGTGCATAGGGAATGTCATCACATGCCCATACATGTGTCAACTATCCTCACAAGTCACCCATTTCCTTGAGGAAGTGCTCATGGTATTATGCTCATGGATTTAATTGTGAAACTAACCTCACAAGTCACCCATTGCCTTGAGGTAGCACTCTTGGTATTCTTGGGGATTTAATTGTGAAACCACCCTCACAATTCAGCCATAGCCTTGAGAAACCGCTTATCGTGTGCTCCAGGATTATATTATGCATACTGCCCTCAGAAGTCACCCATAGCCTTGTAAAAGCACGTATGGCATGCTTGGGGATTCTATTATGCATACTGTCCTCATAAGTCACCCACAACCTAGAGAAACTGCCCACGACATGCTCATAGATTCAATCATACAACTACCCTCACAAGTCATCATAGCCTTGTGAAAGTGCCAACGTGCTCATGGATTCTATTATTTTATTTTCCATACCTAGTCAAAGCACCTAATCCTATGGCTTAAACTTTTCAGAGAAGGTAACAATATAAAATAAAAAGACTTGATTGGTCTTCACCAAGAGTGCAAGTCCCAAGATGATCACACAATATAATAACATGACTCCATTGGCCAACATGCCAAGAGGGTGGATCTCAATAAGATCTCAAATTACCAAGAAATATCCCAATATATTAATATATCAAATCACAATATCCACAACATCACATAGATCCCCTTTTACAAGCAAAGGCAATGTGCAACAAGCATACTCAGTTGACATCTTAGCCAAGAGTATGAATCCCTAAGTGATCCAAAGTACATTTCACATCACATAGCTATATAATAGCACATGTAAAGTTTAAGTGTATTACCACAAAGAATATAACCTCAAAATGACAAATGTCCAATCATGGACATATGCACAGTCAATCAACCTCTATACTAAGAGTTCAGATCCCAATGCACCTAAAATGAAAATTCCACAACAGTTATACCCAATGCTCCACATGGGGATAACATATCACAATGCACAAAATCTAGTGTTAATAAAATGCCATTCATGGCCTAAAAATAGTTTTAGAAATTAATAAAATTGATCTAGAATTTACCTATATACAATAATCAGAGGTGCAATTACTTAAACAAAGATACATTGACCCAAACAGAAATGATAATAGCTATAGATTATGAAGGGCCAATGTGACTATCTCCTCTAACCACTGTCGGGGATACCAACACAGGTAGACTTGTGAAGCTAGTTGGAGTTGATGTTAGGTACCTGCCATCACTACAACACACATTAAGTACAATTGCTCACCAATTAAAAAAATTTTAACCAATGATAAAGGGTGATGCTGATATCTTGGACTGGTGATTGATATCTGACTCAACTTTTAACTACTGAGAATATAGCCTCAACTTCCCAAGGAGAATCTGTAGTTCATTTATTTTAAAGTCAACGATGGTCTGCCCAAATAAACTTGTTATGGAAAATCTGTAAGGCTTAACAGAAAAAGTGAGCTCTATGCTCAAAGGAGGAATCGACGTGATCTAAATATATTGCCAGGATAGACTAAAATTGGGAGAAATCGTGTGTTCCCAACTCAGTATATTGCCAGCACATATCCTATTTGACATTGGCATTAATGTTCCTCCTTTCCTTCCCAATCCCTTCTTCATGAGAATAATGCAAGGCACACATCCAAGGACCATCCAAATTGAAGACCCATCTTGAGGACACTCAAGAGAGTGTAGAGGCAATTTGATCTAAGGATCTATGGCTAATTATGGATTTCTTTCTCAACTTGATGCTTTATAAACAAGGCTCTAAATCAATGAAGAAAGAAAATAAACCTGGAAATGAAATCAAGATGATGAGATAGACAACTAGATCTAGTATTGACAAGAAGTCTGAGAGATTGTCCATTTACAACAAGTCATGAATTGGAGTACCAAAGGATGAGCTACAATTAAGTTTTTAATTTAGTATAACCAGTGGGAGACACCTTTCTGGACTTGTGAGGAAATCAGCTAGAAGAATGGCTACCCTACATATCCATATTTAATCAATCTTTGAGCTCCATGAAATCTACAGACTTGATATTTTAACTGAAACTCCAAACTTACAGTGTTATTGTTGCACTTTTGCTTGCAAAATTTTATTTTCGATGTAGATCAAGGATACTATAGGTTGAAGCCTATACCAAAATGCCCATTGCAATATTAGTGAACACTCAGAAACATGTTACTTCTAGACTTTTGTTCATTAATCTTGAGGGGACACTCTCAATATAAAAGTCAAATAAAAAACCAAGATCTTGCATGCTCTATCAGTAAACTAAGCAATGTAAATTTATAATTTGTCTTCCAGCAAATGCAAGCTATAGCACTAAATAGTCTAGAACATAAGAGATGACATTTAAATACTCATTATTATCCAATCAGAATTTTTGTCTTAAGAATTTGAAATGGAGGCAATAATTCTAAGAACTCCAGATTCTGAACTAAGACTTAACGAATGGAAAAATGGCTTCACACTACCCTTTGCCTTTCAACATGACAATTCAGAAGCATGTTGAAGAATGGAATTAATAATTGAAAAATCTTCCTAAAATTAATAATGCTGAATTCTAATAATTAAAATTTAAAAATAGAGTATCCTATTTTTTTAGATATTATTGCAAAGATCATTCACACTAGTCCAAGATATCAACATCACCCTTTACATAACAATAAAGGGGCATTTGGACGGCATAATCATTCTTATATATTCAAATGTTAGGACATTGACCCTTTCATATTTGATCACCATTTAAACCATCATAATAATAATGTAATTAAGTATATGCATTTAAATAAAATTTAAACAACAACAATGAGTATATATCAAATCTCTGAACCAGATAATAACAAAGCATTATCAACAAAAATATGTCAACAAATCAATAACCAGTTAATTAATGTGCTTTTTCATGACTATGTTTGACTCATATAATTGTGATCTCTCTAGCACTATGATGTCATTCAATATGTCTTGCTAAAGCTTGTAAATTTTGTTCCTTTTGCCATGTCATGTAATATGTCTTGCCTTGTAGCTTATATGTTTTGAAATTGCTATTAGGACTTGTAGCTTGTATAATTTGATTGTTGGAGAGCTTCTACAGCTAAGCAAGAAGGCCGTTGCATGAGTTATAGCCACACGCTTGGGTATGAAAATTGTATATTTTTTAATCTAATGTATATTTTAACTAGAATTTTAGCTTATATGTTTTGAAATTTCTTTTAGTGGCTTAATGTTATCCAAAAAAATTTAGTTAGTCAAAGTTTTACAAATAATCTTATCCACAAATTTGCCTAGGGCAATTGACTAAATGTTATAAAAGGTGATTGGGTTAAATGTCTTAGGAATAAAGTCAAAGAAAATATTTTTAAAATATTAAATTATTTAGCTAGGTCTAAGAATATTTGTGTACTTTCAACAATTTTTCTTAGTTTGTGAAAGTTGTAGACCGAAGTTTTCATAGCCCAATTTTTTCTTCCCGCGAAGAATGATCATGTCAGATAATATAAGTGAAGAACAAAATGGGGAGACAATCGATAGATTGTGGTCTAACTTGAAAAGAAAAGGTGATGGAAAATGTTATTGTCCTTGCAAAATTTGTAAGGGCTTAAACTGTAGAAGACTACTAATCAAAACAGTTAAGAGACATTGTAGGGAGAATGGTCACATTGAAGGGGGGCATGACTATCATCCACTAGTAAGTTGTTCATTATATCATTTTAACACTTTATATACATATGAAATCACTTGATGATTAGTTGATGATCATGGTTTATTTATTTTAATCAATTTTATATAGGTTGATCTCCCTAGGGAAGTACATGATATGAACCACAACAATCCAAAGAATATGGTTTTCGAAGTGGAGGAACATGGAGGTGCGAATATCCAAGGTGACGATAATGATCCCATGGAAGATGATGATCATGTGCCAGAAAACACAATTGAAGATGATAGTATAAATACATTGATCCATGACACATTTAGTCCAAGCGTATCTGATGATGATGATGATGATAGCCTTGATGTACCTCTACTTGAGAAGGCATACAAACCCCTATACAAAGACTCCTAAACAACTCTTCTCTCTGTTGTATTATTGTTGTTGAACTTGAAGGTTATGAATAGTTTATCTAACATAATAATGTCACATATGTTAAGGTATGTCATATATGTCTTTATAGTTAACAAAGGGTGAATAATGTACCACTAATATTGTTTATATTAACAACTTATATTTTTTGCTATAGATTGATAGGCGAGTTTTTGTTACCAGCATCAAATATTCTACCTTGCTCATATCAAGAATTGTCTGCTGTTATGAAAGATATTGGAATTGAGTATGAAGCAATACATGCTTGTCCCAATGATCATATTATATATTATAAAGAACTTGAATTTGTAACACAATGCCCTGTATGTCATACGAGTAGATATTAGATATTGAATAGATCGACTAACAAAAAAGGTGCCTCAAAAGGTTCTTCATTATATCCCCATTATTCCATGGATGCGATAATTATTTAGGTGTAGTAGTTTGGCTCAATTTATGGATTATCATGCACACAATAGAAGTCGAGATGACATTATTCAAATCCCTGTGGATGGTTTAGCATTTATGCACATAGAGGAAAAGTGGTAACACTTCAAAGAAGAACCTCGTAATCTCAGGCTTTCATTAGCAGCGGACAGTGTCAATCCATTTGGAGAGATGAGATTTGTTTACTCGGTGTGGCCAGTTTTTGTTATCAACAATAACATTCCTCCGTGGATGTCAATAAAGAGGGAGCACATTATGTTGGCAATGATTGTTCCAGGTATCTTATCATTTGATAGTTATTAATTTACATGTACTTACAAATCTTGTAGTAAAATGGTCACAATAATTATGTAATGTTACTATCCATTCAAGTAGGTAAATATCAAGTTAAAGATATGAATGTATATATTGAGCTTCTTATCGATGAGTTGGTGGAGTTATGGAACAGTGTCACTATGTATGATGTGTCTAGACGAATAGGACAAAGAAAATTTCAATTCCATGTAATACTTGCATGGACAATACATGATGCCCCAGGGCTAACACATTTTTGTGGTATGTTATAGTGAATTCAAGTTGCGCACGATAATTCTAATTATAAAAATCAACATATTTAATAATCCAATTATATCATTATCTTGTAGGTCATCAAACAAAGGAAAGATTTGCATGTCCAGTTTGTGGTCCAAAGATGAAATCTTGTCATTCAAAAAGTTTAGGAAAATAGGTGTTTGATGAGTGTAGACACTTCCTCCACAGGAATCATAAGTATCAAAGTACGAAAAAACATCTTTTCAATGGAAAAGAAGAGACTACATCAAAACCATGAAGAATGACACCTTGCCTATGGAAGTTGGAATATAATAGAATTAGTCGTCGAGGTAATGTCATTCCACCTAATGGTTTATTTTTGTAATTTATATATTTCTATTTTGATTTTTGTTTACTAATTGTGTAATTGATGATTGCGAAGGTCGTCAAGGCAGTATTGACAACCTTCCAAAGGGACTAAAAAGCTATCCTAGACAATTTATCAAGTTTCCCTACTATGAGAACTTAAAAATTATGCATTTGTTTGATACTATGCATATTGGAAAGAATATAACAGAGACATTGTGAAAAATATTGGATGGAAGGCATGACAAAGAAAAAATTGTCAAAATTTGTAATGACATTCATGAATCCAATCATGCATTGAAGAATTTCATTCACTCAAATAGCAACAGAGATAAAATTAATATAAGTGCCCTTCCTTGGTTATTAACAGAGCAGAAAAGTGATGCCATAAAAGAAGTCATACGAAAAATTCAATTTCCCACAAGATTTGCTACAAACATAAACAATCTCATATAAAAAAAAAAGTGAATTTGGGCTAGGGCTCAAAATGCATGATTGGCATACTTTCATCAAGGTAAGTTGTGTTCTTCTGTATTTACAATATATTCATAAACTACGTGTACTGTTCATTATGTTATGTTTAAAAATAATGAAATGATTGGTTTATAATTACTGCAGTACATGCTTCCTCTATCTCTCCCAGAGCCCTTCAACAATAACATCAAACAAGTGATATACGATCTTGGAAAATACATGAGATAAGCAGTAATGTCTATTCAATTTGTTGTATATATTTATTATATTCATGATTTTTTTTCTTGCTATGTAATCTATTGTATATTATTTTGTAAAGTCTCGTATCTATATATTTTTTGTGACTTGAATATCTTAATGTAGGTGGTTGTCATCTAAAGAAATCCATAAAGAAGATATAAACTATTGGAAGAGAAGAATTCCTCATTTACTATGTCAAATGCAAAAGTTTCTACCTCTATCTTTTTTCAATGCACAGGAACACTACCTCATACACCTAGTTGAGGAGATTGAATTGTGTGGACCTGTACACACTAGGTCAATGTGGATGGTTGAGAGGCACTTGAAATCTTTGAAGGCTTTGGTTTTACAAAGAGCACATCCCGAGGGTTATATGGTAGAGGGATATATGGTATACTATACTATGGTGTACATTACTAAATATCTTCCTAAGTTTGCATCAAATATCCATGTAGATCGCATTTGGGATCTCGAGCCTTTTAAAAAATTAGAAGGGGAGTACTTGATGGGGAAAGGTACATTGAAGGAAGTGAGAGGTAATAAATTATAAGATGTTATTGTAATAAATTATTTCTTAATCTTCAAAGTAAATTAGTTTTAAGTTGTCTATTTTTTTTGTACAGGTGCTCGAGAGTGGGATGCACTACATTTGTATATTGCAAACAATCTTGATTGGATGACAATATGGATTGAATGATGTCAACATTCTGGTCAGACATTAACATGGGAAGGTGTATCTTCATTGGTTAAAGAAGCTCATCGTAATGGAGATTCCAATGTTACGCAAATGGAAATAGATTTAGCACATGGTTTAAGAGATTTCCAGGTATGTACAAATTTATTAATCACCCGTATGTTTATCAACTCATGATACAATAATTTTGACACGTTTCACATATTATTGTAGGTTAAACACCAAAAGGCTATGTTCTGTAATGGTCAAAAATTTTGCATCAAAGTGTTGGATGACACGAAGAAAACTTGTGATTCAGGAATAATTATAGTCTTTCAAGTGACTAATATTTCATTTAGAAATGACTTACATCCTCGAGAGTCTGAAAATCGATACTATGGCATTTTGGATGATATACTTGAGTGTGACTTTAGTTCCTTCAAATTAGTACTCTTCGTTGTCAAATGGTACAGGCTATGACTTAATCCAAATGATCCTGATAGAACTGTTATTGAACATGATAATGTATTTACAATGGTTAATACAAGGTCGTTTGAGCCAATTGGGGATGAGCCCTATATTCTTCCAAGCCAATGTGAGTAGGTATTTTACTCAGAGGTTCCACATAAATCGTGTTGGTCATTTGTTGCTAGATATGAACCAAGAGGAAGGCCAATAAAGGATAATGCGATGGAAGAAGAAGATACTAAAGAAGTAGAAGATGATGTAGATGGTGATCATGATCGACAGTTATTGGATGATGTTCCTAACACAAATTTTCATGAAGAAGAAGAAGATGATGATGACGATGATGCTGCTACTGATGATGATGATGAAGATGATGTTGATGTTGATGATGATGATGTTGATGACTACGACGATCATGACAACGACAATGATGATGATGGTGAGGATGATGATGATGACGACGACGATGATGATGAGGAGGATGATGATGATGATGATGAGGAGGAGGAGGATGATGATGAAATTTATAGGTATGCCATCAATCCTTAATCTATTTAATATTCATTTCTTGATAGAAGTATATTTGTCTTATATATATGGTTACATAGTTTATTCATTATCTATTTAAAAGTTACAAGTTTCAACTACAAATAGAATACTGCTAATCTAAATTAATTAATTAAAACTCTTTAAAACACATATTGATGCGTGAATGTACTGAGCCTTATTTTCTTTCAGGTCAAAAGCATTTGCAAGTGTTTAGTTTAGAAAAGGGAATTCATTAAATATCTATAAAAGGGAGTTGTACCTAGAATAAAATTGATAGGAAAAACATAATAAAAGTGCTTACCCAATTTGTTGGTTAATAATTCTACCTCTATAGGTGATGCAGAGACCCTAGGTGGACTTGCAATCATTCATAACAAGAGGGACTTCCATAGTGTTCTCACAACACCAACCAAGCATCTTCATAAGATCCCTCTCCTTGATCCAAGCCAACTGCATAACGTATCAGAGTGCACACCAAATCCTTATGCCACCTTAGGTTCTACATCTTTGGAATAATCCCATGAATTTCCCTCAATCCATCCAATGGATTCATCCAAGAAATCTAATCAACAAACTATCAAATGCTCATAATGCCTCAATAGGTGCCAAACTTGACTTCACCTTAACTAGGTGTTTTCTCCACATCCCCACATATCAAACAACTTCAAATAGCATGTCCCTAAGGTGACTAAGCTCTCAACTCATCAGCTGATACAAAAACCCAGTTTTAGCCCTTTACTAGGCCTACTTCCCTAGTAGGCTTATAATGTGAGCCTGATTTATGTGTTATATTGTGTACCTTTTAATGTTTTTAATTATTATGTGATGCTTATGATGGATGTGATTATGATTATGATGTGATTATGCTCACGATAATTGAATTACATTTACAAGAAACTAAATCCCTTTTAGGAGCATCCCGCACAGTCTCATGGATCGACATGTATAAGTCAATACTCCTTATAGATAGTCTATTTAATACACTTATCAATAGTAAGATTGATGTCTTCTAAGATCTCTCCCATTTGCAGGTACCAACAAATAGGTATTTTTTAGAAGTGTCTTCCTCGAGTGAGGGAAATATAGGAATAGAAGAGGAAAGTGAGACATGTAGTTTATCTAGAATAGAGAGTTTAACTAGAGGTCAAAGGACTAGAAGGAAATTCAATAAACACATGAAATTTTTCCTTGCTCAAGGGGGGTCATGTTCTTATGATGATGAGATGGAAGGCGACATCGAGGTGCCCTTGAGGTATCAACATCTACAGAAACATTGGGTACCCAAGGAACTTCCTCCAATAAACACTGATTTTTGTGTTAATGAGAGGATATATCACATAGCACCATCATCATTACATGGTTTGGGCCTATTTTCTATGGACGGCATAAAGGTTTCTTACAACAAAGTTTTTGAATTGATGGAGTATGTTGGACCATGTTACGATTACAAAAGTTGGATGCATATTGTTCAATATAAAAAAAGTATGCATAGGTATGCCCTCTCGGAAAATTATATACAACAACAAGACAATAATCAAAGTAAAACTGTGGCTATATACATTGATGGAAGGCCAAAAGCAACAGGGAATATTGTGGGTTTTATAAATAGTACACGACTTGGGTCAACTATAAAGCAACCCAATTGCATATTTGAGGCATGCGAGGGAAATCATGTGTTCATTTGTGCAATAAAATCAATATGTGCAGGGGAAGAGCTTCTTATTGATTACAATTTGAACCACATAGATACAAACGAGGCTACTATCATGGGGGTGGTACATTCTATTAAACCAACTTCTAATCAATGACTTCAACATACCATTTAGTCAATAAATTTTTGGCTAACATTTTTATACTTGATCTTTGACATAGAGGAACAATATGGAGCAACCGCCTGGAGGGGATGCTGGCGACGTTCTTGACTCATCTACACATGAGCAGGTAAAACTCATTGTAATTGTGCAAACTAGATAGAAGTCAAATGTTATTTTTTAATGTTGTTTTCTTCATTGTTTTGGAGTAATTTTGATAATACTAATACTATTGTTGTCATAGAGGGCCAGTGGTTAGAGGGAGGGAAAGGAACCTGCAGTCCCTAATCAGCAGCCCCCCCTTGAGGAGGACCCTTTTTATATTGATTTAGCAGAGACCGATTACCCGATCGATTCAATAAAAAAGTTGCTAAAGAAAATTGGCAGAGAAATTATATGTTTGGCAACCATAAAGCCTACTACTCAGGAAATAAAAGATAGGGGATCTAAATTGTTGCACACCTCTGAAACCTTAAAAGTAAGTATTAATGAAATTTTTAATTATAACAAGAGTTCAATAATGGTTTTTATGTTATGCTCTTTTATGGAATTAAGTAAAATATGGATGTGTTGTCTTTACAGAGTTTTTTGTGTGATTTCAAGCCCCATTCCCATGACGAGGGTGCTGTAGGTGGTTCAGGTAGATCGCATGTTCCATTCCCCACTTGTTTTTTCCACTGAATATATATAGGAATGATCATAATCATTGACAATACATGCTCGAACAATCCTTTTTTTTTAATGCTCTAACAATCTTGTCCATGCTAGTCCATGCATTCTATATTTATGCATGCTCTAACAATTTTATTCTTCAACTCCAAATTAATTGAATTCTATGACAACACTGCCTCCATCTAAGACAACCAAAAATCTCTTTTTGACTTATGAGTCGACAACATGCAGCTTATAGGCATCGACTGTTGCACCATCTACTGGTACACAAATCCCTCTTTTTCTCTCTTATGACAGCAACAAACAATTTTTTTTAACAACTTTTTAACATCAATTATCATTTGTTCTTTTATACTTCATGACAAAGACTTATGAAACTTATGAAACTTTTTGCAATAGGAGCTGCAACATCATTTCCTGGATGTTTTGATGTTCCTAGTATGGGAACGGTGAAGGATGTCATATTGATCATTAGCGATGATGAAGGCATTCCATTAAAAGTAGCCAAAGTTCCAAGTACTTTAAAATTATTATTATTCTATAGTGATATAATAGTAATTTAGTTTTTGATCACTCTTCATCGACTAATGATCCGATGATTTTTTTGTAGGGAATGATGTTTTTTGGAGAAAACTTGGTGATGAGTGTTTGTTAATATTCAGGCCCACACTACATACCTGGTGGAACATCATATCCTAACTAAAACCCCAAACCACTATTTTGATTTCATATCATTGCTAGAATAGTTTTCCTTTTCATCCATTTCTTGAACTATATTAAAGGTAGCTTCACTTCATTTATGAGTCTAACATGTTTTTTTTTACTTAAAAGGTGGAATAAGCAAGACAAACCGTTGAAGGATGATCTTATAGAGAGCATGACCCAACTCTTTGGACCTCATGCATTCGAGAGAAACAAGCTCCTTGAAAAAGCTAGTTTATGTTTGAAGTATATTAGGGACTAGTACAGAAAAAATTTATGGGATAACCCCAGGTACGAGCATCTGCCCTATGTTCTTGAGGCTAAGTGGCAGGCTTTGATTTTGGATGGAAAGTATAAAGCTGACAAGAAAAATAATATTACACTAGTGGAGAGTACAGCAAGGTATGTGATACTATTGAGAATCTAATTATGTACTAATTAACCTATATATTTATACTATCGAACATATTTCAAACTTTTCATAGATTGCCTGACACATCAAAGGCAACAAAGACAAGACTAGAAAAGCATGGGACATACAAGCTTAGCTCTAGTGGTTTTTCGAAACTTCAAGCAAGAGTTGTAAGTATTAGTAAATGAAAAATTGTATCAAATTTTTTATATAATGTGATGGGAAATGCTAGGATAAACTAGCTTGTCTATGCTCCTGATCCTCAACTTGGATCTCAATGTTCCTCCACACCAATATATGATGTAGAGTAACACACTTTGGAAGCACCAACAAACTCCTAGAACCTTGGAACAACTAAGAAATTCAAGTTATCACTCCAATCCTCTATTCTCCACAAGAACATTCAAGGCTTGATTCACCTTCAAATAAGAAACTAATTTGCTATTACAACTGCTCCTTTAATTCATGGACCCAACTCATCACATAAGGATGCATATTAGCTACTTCTCCCTTGTACCATTCAAGGCCTCATACACCCAACCTTGACACCAAGTGTTTTGGACAACTCCAACCCTCTAACATAAATGAAAACCAAAAGAAACATCAACACAACCCAAAACAAATCAGGTCTAAGGAAAACTTGTTGTTACCAGTCACAGGGCAGATTGCAACACTTGACCTTTATTCTACACACCCAACCAAGAGTGCAATTGGATCCTCTAGGACTCCCAAACACCAAAGAAAGTTTAGAACAACTCCAACATGACCAAAATAAGGTGTAACAAGGGTTGGAAACCCTGCTAACTATTTACCATTTCCTTTTGATATTTTAACTACCCTCCATTGGTTGATGAAACAATGCAAGTAAAATTCACCATACCATGCAAAAATGCAGGGCTCAGAGTTTAAGAGATACCTCACAGAAGAGGATAAGAGAATTGGCTTCCAACAAGGCTATAGAGCCATGGCTGAATGGCTACGAGCTGAAATCAGTGTGGAAGGTTTTAATAATGATGCATCTGAGCCACAGGTAAATAAGCTAAATGAAATTTATTTCAAATTGAATACTTTACCAACTAGTCTATTTGATGTTAAGTTCCAATATAAAGTGAGTATATATGTTTTAAGCAAGCAATGATAACAATGCGTAGGATGTTGGAATGCAGCCTAACAATCCTTCTACACAATCTGTGGATGCTGAAGGTTCGCATGATGTACATCCCAGTGGTGGAGGTATACATTTGCTATTAAATTTTTTATATGTAATTGCAATTGGTGTTTGGATTAACATAGCATTTTGTATAGAAGTTGTAGAGGATTGAGGGGTTGATGTTCATGAGCATGTTGACATTGAGTCCAAACAAAATGATGTGGTCAGATCAGGTAAAGAGCGCCACAGTTATGTTATTTAAAATAATTAAATACTTGTAACAATTATAATAAATTATTTTTAATTTAACTCTTTTATTTTTTATTGCAGAGGACCCCCTTTGCAATAGCATAGGAATTTGAGATCATCAAGAAAAGAGAACAGAACAACTGATGAGGGGGGAATTGATGATGACACTGATGCTCCTCTTAGAGCTTACATAGAAAAAAGAAATAGAAAGAAAAAAAAGAAATGATTGTCATCTACATACCTTAATTGATAATGACTGAATTTTATGTCTCAATGAATTTAATTATGTGCTAATGAATGTTCATGAATTATGTGTTAATGCAGAATATTGATGAATGTTGCATGTTAATGAATCTAATGTGTTAATGAATGTTATCATGTGATATTGATTGAATGTTACATTTTATTAATGGTTGAAAGAATAAATGAATGTTAGATGTTAATGGGGAATGTAGAGTGATGTTAGGGGGAGGGGGGTGGGGCCAAATGAGCTTCCACCTTCACGTGGTTGGCCCTATTTAGTAGAGGATATTAAACTATTCTTGAAAGAAAGTGAAGCTCAATAAGATACTAAATATTTCTCTATTTTGTCCTATGTTTAGACCTATAACACTGTGTCTTGCTAAGGCCCCTTTCAAGTGGAAGGAAACAAGCATCTTTTACAGTGGAGAATGTAACCAGGAGCACCAAATTAAGACCCACACATGTCGGATATAATACATTCAAATAGGCTACTATGCTTGTAACCTATTTTCTGGTGAGAGCTTCACTTTAGAAGAAAATAATGGATCTCCTAAGATTGACTGGCACAACCAACCCCTTAGCTCTACTTTCATGTGGCAAAGATTTTAGGGTTTCCTCCCTCAACTTGTTGATCAAGCATCAATTAATTCCATGTGATAGTTTAGAGTCCACACAATGGATTATGTCTAGCTTAATAGATCAACTCAATCTATTTCATACCCACCTCTAACTTTCCTTCACAAGTGGGAGCAAGATAGTGTAATCTGATGCAATCTAATCTAATACATCTCCCAAAGAACACTTTTGTGTTAAGAGGGTTTCTTAAAAATCTATGCCCTATATTACATCTGCTATAACTTCTACAATGAGCCAGTTTTAATCTTAAAGATAATGGTGATTATTTGTTATGTTTTACATCAAGTAAGTAAATCCCCCTCTTCATTAGTGCTCAATTCTGACAGAATGACTTTAGCTGTCTTAGTTTCTGTAACTGATGCTTTGTTGATTTGAGATTTTTGCAACTACGTCTGGGGTTATTTCTCTTTCATTTTTATTAAATGTTTCTTCTTGAGGCTATTAAGATATGGTTCTAATTGTTAAGTAATATTAAGAACTGTTGAATTCATAATGTGTCAAATGTTGGCTAGAATAGTTATAATTTTGTGAAAGCTGCTTCGAAAATAAGTTCGGTGTAGAACTGAATACTTTTTTTCATAGGACACAGAAGCTGTGAAAGGCCAGTTTAATAGACAGTGGGAAACAAAGACAAATTATCATGATAGAGGAATTGTTAAGGAATGATGGATTGTTGGATTCTTCAATATATAAGTGTCTCCTCCATTAGTGTGCAATTCACTTATTTTCTTTTAGAAACTTAAGATAGCCATAACAGTGGATTTTGTAGTTAGTTTTACCTAGAGGAGGAATACTGATGTCAAATGAGGCACAATAGCTTGGCACTTAAGTGTGTGTGATACTGATTTTTTGTTGTTTCAATCTTTCTCAAACTGATTCCTGGCTCCATTAAAATTTAATATTGACAACACTTAAATAAAAAATTTGTCAAATGATAAGTAGAGCCTATGGTTACTATTTTGTGAAAGCAAATTTTAAATAGACATTCCCTTGAATTTAGTTCAACCTGACTTTCATAAAATCAAAATCAATTTGGACATACAAGCTTCTCGTCTACCATTTCACTAACTAACCAAGCTGAAACAAAGCTATTTATTGTTATTCTTTTGTGTAAGATTAGGAACTCTTTTTTTAAGGTACACTGATTACAAAACTTGTTCAATGATAGCTAAAAAAGGGGTTCATGAGATTCTGAAACCTTCTTTTAAAAAAAAAATTAGCAAAGAAGCTTAAACTGTTGAACTTCAACATATCAGTATTGAATTATTACAAATGAATAATTAGTTTAAATATGACACAAATCAGTTCATGACATTCTATGTCCCATCACCAATGTTTGTTTGGATTCATAACCCGTATGTCCATTATTTGTCTCAGTTTGTGGGTGCATAAAAGTGACATCTCCAGTCACAGATCTAATCCCTAAACATGTAAAAATAAATTTCACATATCCAATATCTAATCTCTAAACTTTTAAAATTTAATAAGATTCATATTCTGACTTGTTTATTATTTGACAGGTTGTTCTTGGAATCATGATTGTAACTTAGTTTCATCACAATGATCCTTATGAACTTACATGTATATTCACTAACAAGTAACTCTAGATGAAACTTTAAGTTTATTTATCACATTTCAAAGTTCTCACCAAAATTTGAACTACATTATCTCATGATTGTTGTAGAGTACCACTGCTCACATGTGAAATAGGCATCTAGGTTACTGAACCCTGCTTAAAATTAGTTTCATTGAATTAATATATGTTATGCTATCACTGGGTGTGTAATTTGAGCATGAGAATAATGTCATATCTATCTATGTGTTTTGCCTAACAAACTTCTAAAATATAATTTCTATAAGTTTTTAAAATTAGAGTAGATGAATTATTCTATAGGAAAAGGTGTTGCATTTAGGCATTTATTGATAGGTTTGGACATGAAAAATTTTCTATTTCTAGTAGATTATAATGATGATAGTATTGGATTTTTTTCCTTGTTTAATTTTTCTCGTGATTCTTGAACTTTTAGGTTGTTGCTTCACAAGATTAGCCTTAACTTATAAAGGATGTAGGTTTGTTCTATGTATGCTCAAGCACATAAAAAAGAATTGACTCAAGAGATAGAAAGATCATGTGAGAGGCACTGTATCTGGGGGCATGATGAAGTATTTGTTGTCTTGCTTATCCATCCCTTGAAGGTTTTGACATAGCCTAAACATTTATTCTATATAGAAATCGATTATAACATCTTAATATGTAATAACAGATAATATAAATATTTCCAAACTTCTTAGGTGTATAAAATGTTAAATTAGTATGAAATAATTGTTTAGAGTAGGTTACTATGTGTTAGTCTTTTGTGTTGTTTAAAATACTTCTATTGTATTGAATAAATGATGTGAGGGAGGAAGAGTAGAGGGAAGACAAATATGAGTCTTTTAACCATATGAATTACGATTATAGAAGACATTACAGTCTCCTTTGTTCTTGACCATGGTAATAAAAAGTAAAACAACGTGTAATATGGGGTGGTTACTGGGGGATTTTAATTCCATTCTTGAACCAACCACCCAACAAAAGTTGCTTATAGGAAGGTACAATTATTTAAAGTAGGTTAATACATTTGATTACTTCAAAACTTGTAAATGCTCTAGAGACTTGTTAGATGCACTACATGAAAACAACATAGCCATAGAGTAAGCTTTTCATACCAATTGTATATAGAAGCTATAGAATTTTACAATTTTTATAGTTTAATTTCCCTTTCTAAGTATGATAAAAATATCGTTAGTATTCTAATTTTAAAAAATCCAAAAATAATATAGTTATTTGTTTTCACTCCAGGATTTTCTAAGACAACTAATTATTTTATCTAACTGCCTTTCATCTTGCATAAACAACTGCAAGATTATTATTTTATCGTAACTCTAATTTCTTACAATACCATCCTTATCTATTTGGAAACATTGTAGGTAACAATCACTTCCTTGGCTTCGATTTTTAATGAATATGCTCTAAAGAGCCAATTTGAAACAAGCATCTACCTTCAGGTGAGTAATTTGTAGTGATCTACTGATATCCTAAGGATCATTACTGGTCCAATATAGGTTTGTCACTCGGGCATGCTTTAGTAGAAATGAGGATTTTCTATTGCTCATAAAACCTAGTAAGCATATGATAGTATTTTCTATGATATTTATATTGAGTAGAAATTGTGTCCTTACTATTTGTGAAGTGCTAAAATGTTTTTCAACAAACATGATTAGTTTCACCCTGAAAGCTTTAGTTTCCTCAATAGGTTGGCTATCTGACACTTGAGGCATTTGTTCAATTCTTGGATGAGTTTCAGGAGAAGAAACCCAGGGATTCAGTCCTAGAAAAAAATGAACATGAGATTGAATGGCTTGAAGCTGGGAAGCCTTTCTATCCAACAATGTTTGATCTTGTAGTTCAGATTTTTAGTCATGACCAACCACTTAGTTATTTGGGAAGACCCAGGTATGTAATTGCATTGTATTAGATATGGTTTATGTTTTTGTTGAGATTCTATTACTACAAAAATGTTGTGCAGTCTGTAACTTCTAATTGTATGGTGTTTTAACATAATTTTTGTTTTAATTAGAATGCTATTAGCTCTGCTTCAGTTCAAATTGCCATATTCTCCAAAGGTTATGCAAATTCTCCTTGGTGTTTGGCTGAGCTTTCTTGAATTTGTGGTGGGCTCTTTCTTCCATGAAAATTTTATACTCTACATGCTTTATTCAATTTGTTTTAAAGAGAAAATAGAACATTTTGTTGTAAGCATTACATACCAAGAAAAAAAAAAGTCAATTTTGATTATTTAACACTTTTTATATAGGTAATCATGGGTGCAAAGAAGGTCAGCGATCTCAATTTCAGACCTGCATTTCATGTGCTAAAGGGTTCTTATCATTGTTGGGAAGATTTATTATGAGAATTTTGTCATTATTGGACCCCAATATTGCATGCTAGCATTACAAGTTTTTGCAATTTGAAATTTCAGTGTGTGCATACTGCATTGTATACAGTTGTCATTGTTGTCTTAATTTGCACAACAAAATATAGAAGGAAGTATCTGCACTTTCAACTCCCATGCATTGCTATATATTTCATATTCTAAACAAAGGAAAAAATCATATATTCAAAAAAACACAGAAAAAGCATAAAACTTTCTTTCACCAGTATGAGTATATTTATCTATATTGTTTAATTGAATCACCTATTTCTTATGAGAAGAGTCTAGTACATAAAATATTTGGTGGCCGACTAATAAGTTAGGTTGTGATTTTTAGTTGTTTATATTTTCAAAATTTTCTATACTTTGTTAACAAGGATGAGTGAATGTAAGAAGATATCAGAAGAAGTTATTCATATCTAAATATCATCTTTTATAATATTAATGAGGGAATAGAGAGGGGCTTATAGACACCTCTAGGATTTACTGTTCATTTCATAAATGGGATTTTTTGAGTCACTTAAACCTTTCAAAATTATTTTTATGCTGGGAACTCTAGGTTATAGTCTTAGAAAAGTATTTTATTCATTAACAATTGCTTCAACTTGGCTTGTAGGTGAAGTGCACACAATGTTCTTATTGCTCAAATAAATTTGATCCTTTCTTAGATTTGAGCCTAGAGATCATTCGAGTAGATTCCTTATTGAAAGCATTATCCCATTACACGAAAGTGGAGCAGTTAGATGGGGGTGTGAAAAGATATCAATGTGAATGATGCAAAGTAAAAGTGAAGGCTCTAAAACAACTCAAAATTGATAAAGCACCACATGTTCTTGCAATTCATCTCAAGCACTTTAGTGTAGTTGGATCTGGAGGAAAAATTGACAAAAAAGTAGACTTTGGTTGTATGTTGGATCTCAAACCATTTGTTAGTAGTTCACATGTAAGTAGCCCTTACAATATTATTTGCCAGTGGATCACATTTTTAGTGGAATCTAATAATATAGTTTTTGTAATATCTACTAGTTTTTTAATAAATTTTGCACATTTGAATGATATTCTAGTTTCTCTGTCTATTGATCAATCACAGGACTCGGGAAATTTTAAGTACACTCTTTATGGTGTTCTTGTTCATGATGGCTGGAGCACACATTCTGATCATTATTTCTACTTTATTCATTCATCCACAGGCATCTACCATGCTTTAGATGATAACTCAGTATACATTTGCTACAGTTGTGAAGACATGCTTAATTTTGTCGAGAAAGCTAATTATAATTTGTGTAAACAGAATAAACAAAAGAACTACAACTTAATGTAGAACCTTTTCTTTATATGATAACACTAATTATACTGAAGTTTCTTAGACTAATTGAAGTTATTTTTATGAAATTTTGTACTCTAGGTCTATTCAGTCAGTGAGAAAAGTGTGCTTTCCCAGAAAGCTTACATACTATTTTATATACGAGATAAGAAAACTAGCATTCAAACAGTAGGTGGGTCTGAATCTCAGTATAATGGCTCTAAACTAAAGAAGAGGGTTTCATTGAACATTGGACATCTAAAGGAAAACCACTTACAAGATTCATATGTCCCCCAGGTGACAGAAAACATGCATTCTTTCCAAATGACAACAATCTCTTTTAGTGTTGCAGGTGTAAACAAGATACCCCAACAGGTAGAAAATTTGTCAAATGTCAATTTCATTTCAGAAAGTCTAGAAAAGAACACAAGTTCTAGCTAGTCATGCAATAAATCTAGATCATCAACAGATCATGATGCTACATTACAGATGGTGCCTCCAAGAACCAATGGTATTCAAACAAATAATGTCTTCTCAAGTCATACCATAAGTAATGGATGCACATCGAATGGGTCTAGTAATAATGTTAAGAAGCAGGAATCTGAAATAAAGGGAACTGATTCTGTGGGTAATTTTAATGATATGGTTGTTAGACATTCTTGAAACTCTGATGTGAGCAATGATAATGAGAACTATATTGGTAGAAATTTTGAAGCTTATTCAAAAATTAATGGTAACAGATCATGAGAATGTCAAACATTCTACAAATGGTTTGACATGTATTATTACTCGGCATCATGCTACTACACTTCCAAAAAATGATTCAAATGGTAAAGTTGTCACTGGTGAGCATCTAGAGAATGGTAGTGTGGTCCACAATTCTATAGATAATGAGAGTGAGGCTACTAAGCTCCTATCCCTGGAAGATGGTTCCTTATTTCAGGTGCTTGTTTTTTTTATTAATGCTACAGTGTATATGTTTGTTTTTGAGAAAATTGCTTTTAGTCCTAATGAATCTTTATAGTTTCCTTTTGGCAGGGAGGCAAAAATGGTACTTTTCTCTATAAGGGAAGGGAAATGAATGGGTCATGTGCAAAAGCTATGCATCCGCATAGGTTGCAGAAATATAGTCAAGAAACTAAATGTATTTCCAACCAAAAGTACCAAAAAACCCATGAGGACAACCACTACCTCGTTAGTAGAAATAGATTGAAGCTTATGAAGCATCTTCCATGTCCTCGATTTCTACAAGCCTTGTCTTTCAGGAGGCATTTTCTTCTAAGAGCAATGCATATTTTGAGGAAGAAATGATCAAATGAAAGGAAGAAATGCACAAAGTTACAGCTTAAGAAGGCTAACATTTTTCTTAAGCAGAAACACTCTGCAAAAATGTCTTTTGGAAAAGAGTATCCAGCTGTGAAAAGTTTTGCATGTTTAGTCACTTCTAAGTATCCACAACAATCCCGTGGAAATGGTCTATCAAACAAAATAAATGGTTGTGTTTCTATACAAAAAAACAAGACATCTAAAATTATAGTTGGTGTGGTTCAGAATGGGTGTAACATTGCTAAATTTTGTGATACTCCGATGCCTCTTGTAAACAGGTAGCTTTCTAGTGGAAATGGTACTAAGCTAAAGAAACAAAGAGAAGTTCCTGGCAGACTTGGTTTAAGTAAAGTTAGACAATATTCTAATGTTGAGCAAGACTCTAACATTAGCACAGAGAAAAACTTGTCTGCTCTTTATGTTTCTGTGCAGCAAACTGAGATGTCAAAAACTACAACTGGTGTGGTTCAGAATGGGTGTAACATTGCTAAATTTTGTGATACTCCGATGCCCCTTGTAAACTGGCAAATTTCTAGTGGAAATGGTACTAAGCTAAAGAAACAAAGAGAAGTTCCTAGTGGACTTGGTTTAAGTAAAGCTAGACAATATTCTGATGTTGAGCAAGACTCTAAAATTAGCATGGAGAAAAACTTGTCTGCTCCCCATCAGTCAAATAATAGCTTTACAGATAGAGGAGAAACATGCCAACAAGATGGGGCTCTATCTATAAAAGATTTTGAACCATCTTTTCTAAAGGTTAGATTACATGGGCCAGCAGGTATAGTCACAATTTTATTTTATTCTATGCAATGTAGCTCAATTAAACTCAATGTTCATCCTCTATTTATGTGTTAGGTATTTAATCTTTTTTGATGATGGTTTACTATGGCTATTGTGCAGTTCCATGTTGGGATAGTATTGATGATGGCTTGGTAAAAAGTAGCAGAACTACAAACAAACATGCAAACCATGTTGGTTATGTCTTAGATAAATGGTAGGTTATCTTTGTACAAATACAATTGCATCATTGGACTTGGCATAGCATTCTATTCATGCATAAAGTGTTTCTATGGACAATAATCAATTATCTATGTCTATGTTGTTGTGTTCCCATAATCTTGTGTGGTTTATGCAGGGATGAAGAATATGATCGTGGTAGAAGGAAAAAGGTTAAACAAGTACAGGATGAAGATGGCATAGATGACTCTTATGGAAAATATTCTAATCGACAGAGCAATCCTTTTCAATCACTTTCAAATAAAAAAGCCAAGATTGCTAGTAAAGAGAATTCATTCATGAGAACAGATCAAGAGAAACTGTAGCATAATGCAAGGTAGAGTTTTTTGTCAAGCTCAATGCCAAACCAATGTTGGGGCAAAACCTATAAAATAGAAGGAAAATTACATTGTTGGCAACCATTCAGAAAACATGGCAAACACTGCAAAAAGTTGATAATGAAGTCAAAATATCATGAAAATATGCATTACGATGAACTAGCATTGCGATGGGGTTGCTGTGGTAGCAACAACAGTTGGCATCACCACCACAGTGACTTCACTGCAATGCTTGCGGTAGGGTCGTTGTGGTAGCAATGACAATTGGCATCGCCGCCACAGCGACCCCATCGCAATGCTTGTGGTAGACATCCCAATTGTGATGTCCGCCACAACCATTGCGAAGATCATTGGTGTTGCTGCCATAGTGACCCTGTTGCACTACTTGTAGCAGGCGTCACAATTGTGACATCCTCAAAAAGCATGGTGATGGTAGCTGGCATTGCCACCACAGTGACCCTGTCACACTGCTTGTGGGGGACATCACAATTGCAACGTCTGCAACAAGCATGGGGATGGCAGCTGGTGTCGTCGCCATCGCGACCCCATCACAATGCTTGTGGTGGACATCACAATTGCAACATCCAGCACAAGCATTGCGACAGGGTTCATGTCACAATAAAGTGGTTGCATAGCGAGGGATAGGTGTCATAATTGCGATGGCATATGATAGACGTCATAATTTGTGACTAAAAAACAACAATGTCTATTACTGTCATAGTGGTGACACATTGCGATCGTAATTGTGACACCTAGCCATCACAAATCGATGCAAAATGTATTAGTGGTCATACATGAACAAACATATCATATCTTAACCAATAATGTCACAAGTCTAATAATGTCATGCATCAAATATATGACATCAAATATAAAATGTCATAAGTATATCAAATGTATATTGAATATGTCAACTGACATAAAATCCAACATATATGTCCACTAATGCCTATACATGTGCTTGTATCAACTATATCTTCTCCTTCCCAAGAGGGGAAGGAAAAAAATCCCTAGAGGTCTTTAGTCATTGTGTGGAGGGAGATAATGGGGATGGTGGGGTCTTCCTCACATGCTCGCTCATCCTCTTGTTAAAGCTCTTCTCTAACTCGAGTTGATACAAACAAAGTAGATATGAATCAATAATTATTATACATTGAAATCAAATATATGTACTCACAAAACTAATTATTTGCTTACTACCATCAAATAGTCACTCTGTACATCCACCTCAAAGGCTCATGGATGATCGGGTGTAATAAGGCCCTACAACAATTCAATCAATATAATCACTTATGAATAACATTAGAAATTTTGATACTAACTATTATTTAAAATAACTAAAACCAAGAAAATTCTTTCATACCTCAGTCAATGGCTCTGAACTAGCCATCATTGTAGGAACTCCACAATCGATGAACTGGCGAAGATGAGGAGGAGTCTCAAACATCAACAACTACATGTCATATAATACAATTTACATGTGACATGAAACATGAAACAAATGTACCTCTATGAAGCTCGTATCATGCCTAGGCTCAATCCCTTGTGAATGTCGATGGTCTAGTAGAGAGCTGA